>CH002046.1:32199-60656 GCA_000149265.1 Ciona savignyi | reverse complement strand
AACTTAATAAACATTATTTAACTTTTATTAGGAATAGTTTCTTGTGTAAATGAGTGAATTCACACCGATGCAAATATATTAACACTTTGCACGGATAAACAAGTTAGTTGCCTATGTTCACAGTGACTCCCTGATTTGGTTAAGTTCCAGGATACCCTGCTGTGACGACTATCGCCAGCGAATCACCATACAGTTCCAACACGGGCTACTATATTATTAAAATGTACAAAGATATCAAATCCTGTTTTGCCCCCAATATTCCAGCTGCTAAAGTTGTTATACCTTGTTATATTTCAAATGAATATTCAAATTGGTTTGTTTGTTAGTTGATCATTGAACATATAATCCACAGAATTTATTCCTTGTGGAGTTTTAACATTCCTGTTCCACACAGATCAAAGTTACAGTGAGAAAATATCTGAGGTTGAATGACCACGATGCACTATGTCTGGCTGGGTGTGTTGGCAAAATATCGGAACTGGAATTGTACTGGGACGAATTTTCACCAAAAGGTCAACGTATGTTGCAAGAAGCAATACAACAACTCCCTTCTCCCCAGGTAAGTAAGCTCAGTTTCATGTGATGTTGTGTATGATTGATGTTTTAAATGAATCGAGAATTAATGATTTAGTTCACTTGGACTGTTTGGGTGATCACGTTAAAATTATCTTTTTAACCTGTTTACCAAATATACGGCAAATATTTATAGTTAAATGAGGTTGAAATGCATGATACACCTTTCTTGGTATAGACACAAAAAATATACAAAAATTATGTATTTTAGGATTTTATAACTCATTTTTGGCATCAAAACAAACTATTGTTCAAATAATCAAACTACTTTGTTCCACTTGATCAGTTTATATATAGTAACCGTCAAATGAAAGTACCAAAATGGGAGCCAACTGTTATGGTTGGAACCAGGTTACTTCATACATTAGCTCATATACAAGAGTGGAGGTTATAACCAGACAGGTTCTCGGTTCGATCTTCACCCAGACCACTTTCGCGCAGTTGTCTGTAAAATTGACTGAGTTGTTTATAATGAGCTTTATTGTCATGAAACACACACATTACCACTTATATACCCTGCCCACTTATTTCAATTACCGACAAGTTCATACCACAATATCACCC
The DNA here is from genome assembly GCA_000149265.1 of Ciona savignyi. Classification (NCBI taxonomy): domain Eukaryota; kingdom Metazoa; phylum Chordata; class Ascidiacea; order Phlebobranchia; family Cionidae; genus Ciona; species Ciona savignyi. Next base: position 59,519 of record CH002046.1, on the reverse strand, counting down.
TGCCCCAATCACTAGATATCCTCATCACTACTACAAGATCCACACACCCCCTCCCAAAGCTTGATATTTTAATGCGGCTTACTTTAAAATACATCACGCCAACTTGTGTGTCTCTCAAACTTGTTTCAACAAATATTCCTAAATTCTTCCATGTGTTTAAAAATGTCACTGATGCATTAAATATGTGTGTATCGTCTTTTTCCACATTATGTCACCTTTGTTAGTTAATTTACACTTTAACACAATTTTCTTAACGCTTAGACCCCCATACCCCCCCCCATAAGGCCAATTTTGTTATTGATAAGTTACAAAATATATATAATACAAAACATAAAGAAGATGCTTAGTATTTAATACCACAAAAAAAGATAATGATAAATAAATAAGTTCCAGGATACCCTGCTGTAACGACTATCACCATACAGTTCCAACACGGGCTACTATATTAATAAAATGTACAAATATATCAAATCATGTTTTGCCCCCAATATTCCAGCTGCTAAGTTATTATACCTTGTTATATTTCAAATGAATATTTAAATTAGATTGTTTGTTAGTTAATTATTGAACATATAATCCACAGGATATATTTATTGTGGAGTTTTAACATTCCTGTTGTACACAGATCAAACTTACAGTGGGAAGCGATGGGAGGTTGGATGACCACGCAGCACAATGTCTGGCTGGGTTTGTTGGCAAAATATCGGAACTGGCTTTGAAATGGAACACAGTTTCACGTAAAGGTCAACTTATGTTGCAAGAAGCAATACAACAACTCCCTTCTCCCCAGGTAAGCCTCAGTTTCATGTGATGTTGTGTGTGATTGTTGTGTTTTCAATAAATCAGGTTTAAATGAGTTAAGCTTAATTGGGCTGTTTGTGTAATAATATTTAAATGTATTTTTTTATTTGTTTATCAAATATGCTACATATGTTCTTAGTCAAAAGGAATAAAAACACATTTTCATCTTTGTTCTATATAAACAATAAGATTATATCAACAAAAATCACACAAATTAAGTGTTTTAAGATTTTCGAATAAAACTTTGGCATCAAAACAAGCTAATGTTTGAATAATCAAATATTTTGTTTTACTTGCCAGTTAGTAAATAGTAACCATCAAATGAAAGTACCAAAATGGGAGCCAACTGTTATGGTTGGAACCAGGTTACTTCATGCAATAGCTCATAAACAAGAGTGGAGGTTATAACCAGACAGGTTCTCGGTTCGATCTTCACTCTGACCACTTTCTGTGCGGTTGTGTGTATAATGGACTGAGTTGTTTATAATAAGCTTTATTGTCATAAAACAAACACATTACCACTTTTATACCCTGCCCACTTATTTCAATTACCGACAATTCCATACCACAATATTACCCTGCCCCAATCACTAGATATCCTCATCACTACTACAAGATCCCCCACACCCCCTCCTAAAGCTTGATATTTTAATGCGACTGACTTTAAAATACATCACGCCAACTTGTGTGTCTCTCAAACTTGTTTCCACAAATATTCCTAAATTCTTCCATGTTTTTAAAAATCTCATCGATACATTAAATATGTGTGTATCGTCTTTTTCCACATTATGTCACCTTTGCGAATAACCTCCCCCCCCATACACATGGGGTGACATAAACCCGTCCTCTTCCGCCATGTTTAAGAGCATCGGTGACGATCTGACCTCGTGTGGGCGGCTTGGTTAAAACCAAAAGAATATAACGATAAATAAATTTGGGAATTGTCTAAAATGTTATATATAAAAAAATCACTTTTATGACTTAATTTTTTTCATCTGAACAAGGTTTAAACCCATCATAGGCTCGTCCCTAAGACTGTTCTTGTATAACAATGCGTATAATGTATCGGTTGCGTTAACCATCCTACCACCTCACTTAGTTGCCTATGTTCACAGTGACTCCCTGATTTGGTTAAATTCCAGGATACCCTGCTGTAACCACTATCACCAGCGAATCACCATACAATTCCAACACGGGCTACTATATTAATAAAATGTACCAAAGATATCAAATCATGTTTTGCCCCCAATATTCCAGCTGCTAAGTTGTTATAACTTGTTATACTTCAAATGAATATTCAAATTAGATTGTTTGATAGTTGATTATTGAACATTTAATTCACAGGATACATTCATTGTGGAGTTTTAACATTCCTGTTCTACACAGATCAAAGTTACAGTGACAAGCTATGGGAGGTTGGATGACCACGCAGCGCAATGTCTGGCTGGGTGTATTGGCAAAATATCGGAACTGGAATTCAACTGGAACCAACTTTCACCAGAAGGTCAACGTATGTTGCAAGAAGCAATACAACAACTCCCTTCTCCCCAGGTAAGCCTCAGTTTCATGTGATGTTGTGTATGATTGATGTGTTTTAAATGAATCAAGTTTAAATATTTTAAGCTTCTTGGACTGTTAGTTATTTTTTAAATAGTTTATCAAATGTACTACATATGTTCTTAGTCAAAAGGACTAAAAACACATTATCAACTTTGTTCTATATAAACAATAAAATTATATAGAAACAAAATATCACATAAAATTAAGTGTTTTAAGATTTTCAAATAAAACTCTGACATCAAAACCAACTAATGTTCGAATAATCAAATATTTTCTTTCACTTCCCCCTCGTAAATAAATAATGACGATCAAATGAAAGTACCAAAATGGGAGCCAACTGTTATGGTTGGAACCAGGTTACTTTATACAATAGCTCATATACAAGAGTGGAGGTTATAACCAGACAGGTTCTAGGTTCGATCTTCACCCTGACCACTTTCTGCGCGGTTGTGTGTAAAATTGACTGAGTTGTTTATAATGAGATTTATTGTCATGAAACACACACATTACCACTTATATACCCTGCCCACTTATTTCAATTACCGGCAATTCCATACCACAATATTACCCTGCCCCAATCACTAGATATCCTCATCACTACTACAAGATCCTCACACCCCCTTCCAAAGCTTGATATTTTGATGCGACTGACTTTAAAATACATCACGCCAACTTGTGTGTCTCTCAAACTTGTTTCAACAAATATTTCTAAATTCTTCCATGTGTTTAAAAATGTCACTGATGCATTAAATATGTGTGTATCGTCTTTTTCCACATTATGTCACCTTTGTTAGTTAATTTACCTTCAAAACTATTCGAATAACACTAAGCCCCCCCACCCCCGTACACATGGGGTGACATAAACCCGTCCTCTTCCGCCATGTTGTAGAGCATCAGTGACGGTCTGACCTCGTGTGGGCGGCTTGGTTAAAGTAAAATAGATGTCGTCCACACCAATAATTATCGTACCTATTCGTGTAAACCAATTTAAATTTAAACTACTTGGTCCAAATTCCATCCGTTGACCCCACCCTAGTCCAGGTCGGACTGTCACATGCTCCTGGCACCATTCCATCCTGCAGAAGAATGAACACCAAATTACTAACATCACCTGCCGACAAGGCACAACCTGGTCAATCCCAATCCTAGCAGCCCCCATCACATAGTGGGGAAGGATACTCATGTTCATCTATGGAGTTTGGGAAATGTAGGGAGTTATAACACGGGACACCACCTACAGCCATGTTAGCAAGCTATTACATTGTGTATGTGGCATATACTTTTGGGTGGTGTAGTTGGATAGTGCAACTATGGTTTATTTTTGTTTTTACACTGGAAACACATAGCAGAGACTTTCATTAAAAATTAAAATTGAAAAAGTCGGCAAAACGACTGGCGTTAAAAACCTCTATACCCCAATCGATTATTTAGGGTGGGTATAGCCAGAGGTGGCCGCCAAACCTAATGTATATTTTCAAAATCTTGGAAAATGCTATAAAATTAAATTTACTGCACAAAAGCCTCAAAGAAACTTTTGCTGAAACTTTAATATTCCTATAAAACAATACAAAATAAAAAGAAAATGCTAAATAATTAATATCACAAAAAGATGAGAATAAATAAATGTGGGAATTGCATTACAACTTAATATTAACCCGTCCTCGCTTATAAACCGCAAGATCAAAGATACCACTGCACGCTGGGGTTTGCTATGTAGCTTCTCGGTGATTTGATTGACAGCTCAACCAAACCTTAATCAAATATAAACACTTCTGTTCCACACAGATCAAACTTACAGTCAGAAGCAATGAGAGGTTGGATGACCACGCAGCACAATGTCTGGCTGGGTGTGTTGGCAAAATATCGGAACTGGATTTGAACTGGAGCAATCTTTCACGAAAAGGTCAACGTATGTTGCAAGAAGCAATACAACAACTCCCTTCTCCCGAGGTAAGCCTCAGTTTCATGTGATGTTGTGTATGATTGACCCGTTTTAAATGAATCAAGTTTAAATAATTTAAGCTCATTTGAGCTGTTTAAATAATTATGTCAAAATATTTTTTTATTTATTTATCAAATATACTACATATGTTTATAGTCAAAAGGACTAAAAATGCAATATTTAACTTTGTTCAATATATAAAATAAAATTATATATTAACAAAAAGTCACACAAAATTAAAGAATTTAATATATTAAAATAAAACTTTGACATCAAAACAAGCTAATGTTCGAATTATCAAAATACTTTGTTTACTTAATCAGTTTATATATAGTAACCGTCAAATAAAAGAACCAAAATGGGAGCCAACTGTTATGGTTGGAACCAGGTTACTTCATACAATAGCTCATATACAAGAGTGGAGGTTATAACCAGACAGGTTTTCAGTTCGATCTTCACCCTGACCACTTTCTGCGCGGTTGTGTGTAAAATGGACTGAGTTGTTTATAATAAGCTTTATTGTCATGAAACACACACATTACCACTTTTATACCCTGTCCACTTATTTCAATTACCGACATTTCCATACCACAATATTACCCTGCCCCAATCACTAGATATCCTCATCACTACTACAAGATCCCCACACCCCCTCCCAAAGCTTGATATTTTAATGCGACTGACTTTAAAATACATCACGCCAACTTGTGTGTCTCTCAAACTTGATTCCACAAATATTTCTAAATTCTTCCATGTTTTTAACATCATCATCGATGCATTGAATATGTGTGTATCGTCTTTTACTACATTATGTCTCCTTTATTTATTGTGGAGTTTTAACATTCCTGTTCTACACAGATCAAAGTTACAGTGAGAAGCTATGGGAGGTTGGATGACCACGCAGCGCAATGTCTGGCTGGGTGTGTTGGCAAAATATTGGAACTGGAATTCAACTGGAACCAACTTTCACCAGAAGGTCAATGTATGTTGCAAGAAGCAATACAACAACTCCCTTCTCCCCAGGTAAGCCTCAGTTTCATGTGATGTTGTGTATGATTGACGCGTTTAAATGAATCAAGTTTAAATATTTTAAGCTTCTTGGACTGTTAGTTATTTTTTAAATAGTTTATCAAATATACTACATATGTTCCTAGTCAAAAGAACTAAAAACACATTATCAACTTTGTTCTATATAAACAATAAAATTATATATAAACAAAATATCACACAAAATTAAGTGTTTTAAGATTTTCAAATAAAACTTTGGCATCAAAACAAGCTTATGTTCGAATAATCAAATATTTTGTTTCACTTTCCCCACGTAAATAAATAATGACAATCAAATAAAAGTACCAAAATGGGAGCCAACTGTTATGGTTGGAACCAGTTTACTTCATACAATAGCTCATATACAAGAGTGGTGGTTATAACCAGACAGGTTCTCGGTTCGATCTTCACCCTGACCACTTTCTGCGTAGTTTTCTGTAAAATGGATTATGTTGTTTTATAATTAGCTTTATTGTCATGAAACACACACATTACCACTTATATACCCTGCCCACTTATTTCAACTACCGACAATTCCATACCACAATATTACCCTGCCCCAATCACTAGATATCCTCATCACTACTACAAGATCTCCACACCCCCTCCTAAAGCTTGATATTTTAATGCGACTGACCTTAAAATACATCACGCCAACTTGTGTGTCTCTCAAACTTGTTTCAACAAATATCCCTAAATTCTTCCATGTTTTTAACATCATCATCGATGCATTGAATATGTGTGTATCGTCTTTTTCCACATTACGTCTGCTTTATTCATTGTGGAGCTTTAACATTCCTGTTCAACACAGATCAAACTTAAAGTGAGAAGCTATGGGAGGTTGGATGACCACGTAGTACTATGTCTGGCTGGGTGTGTTGGCAAAATAACGGAACTGGATTTCAACTGGAATCAACTTTCACCAGAAGGTCAACGTATGTTGCAAGAAGCAATACAACAACTCCCTTCTCCCCAGGTAAGCCTCAGTTTCATGTGATGTTGTGTATGATTGACGCGTTTAAATGAATCAAGTTTAAATATTTTAAGCTTCTTGGACTGTTAGTTATTTTTTAAATAGTTTATTAAATATACTACATATGTTCTTAGTCAAAAGGAGTAAAACACATTATCAACTTTGTTCTATATAAACAATAAAATTATATATAAACAAAATATCACACAAAATTAAGTGTTTTAAGATTTTCAAATAAAACTTTGGCATCAAAACAAGCTTATGTTCGAATAATCAAATATTTTGTTTCACTTTCCCCACGTAAATAAATAATGACGATCAAATGAAAGTACCAAAATGGGAGCCAACTGTTATGGTTGGAACCAGGTTACTTCATACAATAGCTCATATACAAGAGTGGAGGTTATAACCAGACAGGTTCTCGGTTCGATCTTCACCCTGACCACTTTCTGCGCGGTTGTCTGTAAAATTGACTGAGTTGTTTATAATGAGCTTTATTGTCATGAAACACACACATTACCACTTATATACCCTGCCCACTTATTTCAATTACCGACAAGTCCATACCACAATATTACTCTGCCCCAATCACTAGATATCCTCATCACTACTACAAGATCAATAAATGTTGCAAGAAGCAATACAACAATTCCCTTCTCCCCAGGTAAGCCTCAGTTGATTTATGGGTTTTACATAGGTTATTTTAAATAATTTATGTTTAATTGGGCTGTTTATGTAATAATCATTGATGTGTTTTTGTTACGGCAGCACACAGTAAATATGACGCGCTATTTCCAATTCCTTTATTTGGTATTCAGCGGTAACTAAAAAAACATACAGGCATGTAAGATGATATAAAAAGGAAAAAAAACTATCACAAAATAAAACCTTTACAATTGCGTGTCCGTTACTTCGATAAATGTTGGATGTTCACTTCTATAATATTAAATTAAAACACCATTAATAACTTAAACGAATATACCAAACCAAAACGTATCAAAACACATACCTTAAGTAATATTCACCAAACAGACTGCTGCTTCCTAGCAGACGAAATCGAAAAGAACTTTTCATATTAAAAAAGGTGAAATCACCAAGGACAAATCATAGAAATACAATGTAAGCAAAAAATCAATGAACCAAAACTACTGCAGTGGTGCAGTAACAGTTTTAAATGAATTGAGTTTAAATGTTTTAGGTTTCTCTATGCTATTTGGGTATTTATTTTCCTAAAACGAAAAAGTTAAAAAAGAGCTTTATTGTCATGATACAAACACAATATCACATATGCCCTGCCTACTTATTTCAATTTCAATTTCCGACAATTTCATACCACAATATTAAGTTTAGTTTCAGAATACCCTGTTGTAACGACCATTCCACAGAGAATCACCATTCTGTTATGTTTATGAATCGAAAAACAAGTTTGATGATTGTTTTTTAAACCATAGATTCCCCGCACATGATGGAGCAACATGTTTGGGTGACCATGTGTTTGGATAAAACTCATACGGAATAGATGGTCAAATGTTTCAACCAATTACATCTTCCACCACCATTCCCATATTACGTTCATGTTGGTGATATATTTTACATTAAAAATTAATAAAACATAAATGGAATCAGTATATTATTAAATGCGTCTGTTGATTTAATTATTGTTTCATATATTCAATAAACGCTTGTATTGTTCAAATGTTGATTTGATTATTGTTCCATACATTTAATAAACGCTTATATTGTTCAAATGTTAATTTAATTATTGTTCCATGTATTCAATAAACGCTTACATTGTTCAAATGTTGATTTGATTATTGTTCCATATATTTAATAAACGCTTATATTGTTCAAATGTTGATTTGATTATTGTTCCATACATTTAATAAACGCTTATATTGTTCAAATGTTGACTTAATTATTGTTCCATGTATTCAATAAACGCTTATATTGTTCTAATGTTGAGTTAATTATTGTTCCATATATTCAATAAACGCTTATATTGTTCTAATGTTGATTTAATTATTGTTCCATATATTCAATAAAAGCTTATATTGTTCAAATGTTGATTTAATTATTGTTCCATGTATTCAATAAACGCTTATATTGTTCAAATGTTGATTTAATTATTGTTCCATATATTCAATAAAAGCTTATATTGTTCAAATGTTGATTTAATTATTGTTCCATGTATTCAATAAACGCTTATATTGTTCAAATGTTGATTTAATTATTGTTCCATGTATTTAATAAAAGCTTATATTGTTTAAATGTTGATTTAATTATTGTTCCATATATTCAATAAACATTTAAATTGTTCAAATGTTGATTTAATTATTGTTCCATGTATTCCATAAACGCTTATATTGTTCAAATGTTGATTTAATTATTGTTCCATATATTCAATAAACATTTTAATTGTTCAAATGTTGATTTGATTATTGTGTCAATGTGTCATATGTTCAATAAAGGCTTATAATGATCCATAAGTCCCCCATATATTTAAACAATTCTTTTTATGCAATGTAAATGAATGCATTTTATTGACATTTCTGTACTATAAATAGTTTAAACACAAAAGATCTATTGATAAATAAATATTTAAAACTATTTCCGGTAATACAATAGAAAGTCAACGAACATTGCGGTATTATATTATCTTTATAGTTATCCCATTGATTAGGACATGGTGGAAAAGGAAAAGTATAAATTGCTGTGATTCCATATTTACGTTTTAGCATAGCAGCAATCATTTCCACAAACACATTCTACGAAAGTTCGAATCCAGCTTGACTCTCGATGCAATAAATAAGTTTGTCTTTCATCAATGTATTCGGGGATGCGAACAAGGCTTAGACGAGGCGGGTAAGCGGTCGGGGGTTTCCCCATTGTGGATGCAAAATGGGGATTCCATTTCGTAAATGGGGTAAATATTTATATACCAACCAGAGCTAGAGCAATTAAATGAACAATTTATTTTGCTTAAGCAACCCGACTGTGGGCATGAGGTGTCTTACGATACCCGTGGATAAAACCTGGCTTCCCACCCACGAGGATATAAATGAACCAACCATCCACACACTGTAATAGCTCCAGCAACTCGACTGTCGGCATGAGGTGTCTTACGATACCCGTGGATAAAGCCTGGCTTTCCACCCACGAGGATATAAATGAACCAACCATCCACACACTGTAATAGCTCCAGCAACTCGACTGTGGGCATGAGGTATCTTACAATACCCGTGGATAAAGCCTGGCTTCCTACCCACGAGGATATAAATGAACCAACCATCCAGACACTGTAATAGCTCCAGCAACTCGACTGTGGGCATGAGGTCTCTTACGATACCCGTGGATAAAGCCTGGCTTCTCACCCACGAGGATATAAATGAACCAACCATCCACACACTGTAAGAGCTCCAGCAACTCGACTGTGGGCATGAGATGTCTTACGATACCCGTGGATAAAACCTGGCTTCCCACCCAGGAGGATATAAATGAACCAACCATCCACACATTGTAAGAGCTCCAGCAACTCGATTGTGGGCATGAGGTGTCTTACGATACCAGTGAATAAAGCCTGGCTTCCCACCTACAAGTATATAAATGAACCAACCATCCACACACTGTAAGAGCTCCAGCAACTCGACTGTGGGCATGAGATGTGCAACTTTTGACGTTTGTCGAGGGGGTTTTACCCTCTGTGGGAACGGTAGCTTTTTTTTTCTTTTTCGGTTTATTAGCGATACAAACACATTTCCCGACAAGCCGGTCGAAATACATAATAATTGAAATCACAATATTTCAATAATAAAGAACAAAAATTTTAAAAAATTATTTACATTATTTACAAAGATGTCAAAAATAGATATTTTTCATTTTTAATTGTTGCGTCAAATTCAGTATTTAAGATATTTATGATGTATAGGTTGAAAGAGTTTTTCCTGAAGACGATGATATTTCAAGTTGACCGACGAAAAGGCTGAAGCAAATCTGCGGTGAAAAGTTTCAAACGAGAGACTCTGCTATAAAAGGACTTTGGTTAGAATTATTATGATTTTCTAGGTTATTGCGGAGTTTAGTATCTTACAGTGTCTCACTTTGCAAAAATAAAAAAAAATAATAAAGAAATAAAATATATATATATATATATATATATTTGTAGATTATTTTACAATATGATATTCAATAGTTAAATATAGGGATTGAAGTTATCTTTTAATTTAATTTTTTGTTGGATATAAGTTAGTCCATTTTTTATAATGATACTACGTAGGAATATTTTGAATTTTGTTTTGACGATCCATAGAGATTTTCTCTGGAATTCGTCATTATTCCATATGTACGTATTGGCTATATCCAAACGTTTTTTTTCTTGCAAAATATGATTTTTTGTTATATTAATTAATTTAATAGGTAGCAGTTCTTCCTTTTGTGGAAGAACGTTATAATTATATAAAATTAAATTATCTGATTTAGTATAGTTAATATATGATATATTTAGGGCTGTGCAAATTCATAAAAAATCTTAACGGTTAACCGATCCAAAAATAAATCGGTTAACCGGTTAACCGATTAAATCGGCATTTTTTCCTACTCGATGTAACGATGCAAGACGACCTCACCGCATTTTAAAAACATCCTGCTTATAGCGTGTATTGTTATCTTGCGCTGCCGCAAGGCCGGTGTCTTCACAAGATAAGGCCACTTTCCGTCATCTTACGTTTATCTTATATTCTTATCGTACGTCGCACTAGTCAAAACATCGGTGGCCCGCACGAACTGGCCGCTTAATTCGACAAAATAATAAGTCTATTTTGGGAACTAAAGTTTTTCAATTAGAAGTTTGCCTATTGTTCGACTTTACTTTTTTCAATTAATACACGTGGCCATAACATTGTATACTAGGGCTGTGCAAGAACCTAGATTCTTTTAAAGGTTAACCGATCAAAGAAAAGAACATAGGAAAAACGCTCGCGTGAGTGCGTCAGAAGTCCTGTATTGAATCTAGGTCAACGTAACCCTAGGTCAAACCGCCGATCAAAGCAAAAAACACCGCGACGAATCGTTAGAAAAGCGGCGCTGCGGTTAGCAACGCCAAGACCTACAAAATCATACCAAGTCGATACGATCTCGAGGCCTCAACCGTTACTCGTACCATTACTTAGGCCTACCGCAAGTCAACTGCGCGGTCTTTAAAAAAGAACAACCACCATATAAATTATTTTGTTATCATGCGCTGTTGTAGGCTGAAAAACGAACACAGTCGGTTAACCATTTATTGACTTCATTGACAGTTAACTGACGTCCACGTTAACTTCGCATAGCCCTACTTACGTAACGTAATTCCGACGTCCGTAGTTTCGTAATTACGCCGAGCTCTAATCGGTTAACCATTTACCGATTTTATTAACGGTTAACTGACGTCCCGTCGGTTAACCGGTTAACCGTTAACCGATGCACAGCCCTAGATATATTACATATATAGCTATAGATATTTTCGAATATATTATTTATTAAAATACACCTAGTAAAGAGATGTTTAATATTATCGTCGGTGCTTTTGCAGAATTTACAGCGTCTAATTAGTATTTTCCCATTATGAACGTTAGAAATGGATTTGGACGTAAACCAGTCTCCGTGAAGAATTATATTTTGCGCTATTTTGTAACTATAATCGCGTTCAATATGATTAAAAAACGTACTTACACTTTTATTGTTTAGCCATATATTTTGCCATGGGATAATTTCGTGATTAATTTCTATTTTCGTTTTAAGCGCGATTTGTTGTATTAAAACAACATAAAAGTCTTTAGTTTTCCCATTTTCCCAGTCGTAGTCCTGTTTATTTAGTCTGAAAAATATGTGGCGCAATTCTCGGATAAAATCGTTAGGATAAGTGGAATTAGGTTTACTATTACTATATATAGTTTTATTTATAATTTTCATTGTTGATCCAAGATTGTACCGCGACCATTCATGCCATATTTCCGATGTCCGTTGAATTTGTTTAAGTTTAAATAATCGCGTCGCCTTCATTGCTTCTATTCTTAATTTTATGTTTGGTATCGCTAATCCCCCGTTATTTATTGATGCGTAAAATTTTTCGCGTTTCATTAGTTCCCATTTAGTTGGAAACCAAAGAAAATTAAATAAGGCCGTATTGATTTTATTTAGGGATACTTTTGGTAAAGAAATAATTTCGCCTATTGAATTAATTTGAGGAAGTATCAGAGTATTTATGAGAAGTTTTTTACCGCGTAATGTTAATTTGCGTCGTTTATTTATATTTAGCGTGTTTATTATATGTTTTATATATTTCTCCCAATTGAGGTTATTACATTCATTTATTAAATTAAAGGTTATTCCTAGGATTTTTATATTTTCGACGATACTTATATCCGGATATATTTGTTGAATTTTCGATATTGCCTCCGCGTCGTTACTAATTACCTGGGTTTTTGTAATATTAATTTTTTGGTCGGATATACGTCCATATAATTGAAGTTCTTTAAAGATCGGTTGTATAGAATTTTTATCGTTGGTTAGTATGGTCAGGTCGTCGGCATATTGTTCGGTTTTTAGCTCAATTTGATTAAGTTTATATCCAGATATGCGTGGGTTATTATATATTTTACGAGTAAGAGATTCCATTCCTATTAAAAATAAAATCATGCTTAAAGGGCAACCTTGTCTGATTCCTCGTTTTATTGGGATTTCCGGGGTAAACGTTCCATTAATTTCAATTTTACTTTTAATATTAGAATAGATAATATTGACCCATTGTATTAATGTTTTAGGTAAGTTTAATTTTTGACAGATATTAATTATAAATTTGGGATTCGTTCTATCGAAGGCCTTTTCAAAGTCTATAGCTAGGATCGTTAGTTTATTATTGAATTGTTTTGCGGATTGCAGGCTCGCTTGTATATTATAAAGTGCTTCATTGAGAGATCTTCCTTTAAGTCCGCATTTTTGATTTTTACTTATAACTTTATTTATTATTACATTGAATCTATTTGCTATTACTTTGCTTAATATTTTATAGTCGCAGTTGAGAAGTGAAATAGGACGCCAGTTTTTAATTTCCGATTTATCGCCCTTCTTGAATATTAATTTAACAATTGCCGTTTTCATACTATTAGTAAGTTGCCCTTTTAGAAAAATATTATTATACAGTTCTTCTAAGTCATATTTTATTGTATTAAATAATTTTTTATATATCAATACATTTAGGCCGTCCATGCCGGGTGAACTCGTGTCGTTCATTTGGTCGATGGCTATTTTTATTTCATCACAATTAATAGGTTTGTTTAAATGGTCGAACTCTCCGTCGTCAGTAATAGGATTAATCGTATTTGAATAATTATTAATATCGTCGTTACAAACATTTGGCGTTACTCCCCATAGATTTAAGTAAAATTTATGAATCTCTTTTATTGTTTGGACCGGAGTTTCGGTTAAATTTCCTTCTGCGGTTTTAATTTGAAATATTGCGTCTCTTTTCTGTTTTTCTTTTTCAAACGCAAAAAAGGCTTTCGTAGGCTTTTCTTCATTTTTGAGTAAGGGTAATTTCGCTCTAATTAGCGCACCTTTATGTAATTTCCGTTCGTATATTTCAATATTATTTTCTATTAAAGCGATTTCTTTGTTTATTTCAGGAGTCAATATTTGCTTACGAAGAGTTTTTAGTTTTTTATTCACGGATTCATATCTTTGTTTAAAATATTAGGTTTATGACTATAATTTATGATTTTATTATTCAGACTTTTACTAGTATAGATTCGATCGATTCGCGTCGCAGATTTTTCGGATATTCGGCTATATGTAATTTGTTGTTTTTTAAAATATCGACACGCATCATTTATGTCATAATCTTTTTCTAATTGCTTCCACGCAGCTCTATCCATATGATTTTTCGAATTAAAATAACCATTTACATCAATTTCATCCATGACCATGTTAAAATCCCGAGTATAATATTATGAGTTATTGAATTATCTATGTTTTCTTTTCATTTTAGTATCATATCTTTACGTACCGTTTTATTTTTACATTTTAAATATACGTTATATAAGTTTATTATTATACTATTACATTTTAGTGTAATTTTATCCATAAGATTATCTAAAATAATATTATGATCAAACTTAAATTTATTTAATAAATGCGATTTAATTAACGTTATATTTCCATAGGCGTTACGTGATGGTACATCAGAAACAAGACATTTGATGAAGATTTTATAATGAAGATTATTGGTTAAGGTATGTATAATTTTGGGAGTAATTCTGTGTGTCTCTTGTATGCAAATGATATCAATTTCATTAATTTGTATGTAATTTTCCAAATGGTTCAACTTTGTTGAAATGCCATTTATGTTCAATGTAGCTATGTTTAATGGATAAGAAAGTATTTCAATACTTTCTTCAATCGTATTATCCATTCTTCAATATGAAATTGATATCAATTTGTTTTGTGATTCGTGGTGTTTAAACACTAAATTATGTTCTTGGTTCGTGTTCCTCTCTTCTTTTTTTATTTGGAGACATGGTTGTCCCAAGCAAGTCCTTTTTTCTATCTAGTATTGAGCGTCGAATAGTTGGAGGGTTATTGTCCGTGTATTTTAAAATTGGGTTGGTCAAACCATATACGAGCTTTTTGTGGGCTTTTTTAATCACCTCGATAGGTGAAACATCTTTTGACGATTGGTTTGAATCCGTTGTTGCAGGGGGTGAAGAGTCTATATCAGACTTAACGTTGTCGTCTAGATCTATTTTTGTTGTTTGTTGTTTTGTTTTTATTTCATCCGGGGTTTTATATTGGCTTGTTTCTCGGGGATCTGTGTTTGATTTATTCATGAAGCTATCCATTGTAGAATTTTGGTTTGGTGCTCCAATGTTATTTGCTTTTAGCTTCCTGGGGGTGGACTTCGGTCGAGGGGATTTTGTAACTTTTTTGGGGGGCAACAGTTTCCTGGTTAGTATTTTCCAATATTGTCATGTCTGAATTCTCCTCATGACTCGGTGTATCCAATACATAAAACTGGTTTGAGGTTGTCGGCAGGATATTGTTGTCTTGGAAAATGGTTGGTTGCAGAGGGTGTTTGAAGGTTCTTTTTGGAAGAATCCAGTCACCCAATGTTGGATTTGGTGGTGATGGAATGCTCTGAGAAAATGGTGGTGGAATTGCCGATCTGCATCTTCTGGTTATATGGCCATGCGTTTTGCAGAATGCACAGTAACCCTTTTTGGGGCATTTGCTCTGCAAGTGGCCCCTTTCTTTACAGTAGCGGCAGAGCTCCAAGTGGGATTCTCCCGGTTTGGTTACAGTTATCCATTTTTCCCCTATTTTTATGACCTTGCGGATATTGTTGATATTGATGTCCATGAGATTAATTGATAGCCAACCATTTTTAATTGTGGGAAAATTTCTGTGGTTTTCAAAATTATAACTTTTGTATGTACCCCACTTATATTTATTGACTAGTAATTTTAGGTGACGTTCCGTGATAGTACATGGAATGGGATGGAGCGTCACCGTCTCCACGGGTGGCTGAGGCAGCATTGCCATAAATGTCATGGCTGACCCTTTCGGCCCAATAAACATATCTCCTTTTTCATTTACAGAATCGATGGTTTGCTGTGCCAACGAAATCGGATGATCTCGCCCATCGTCCTTGAGAGTGACAAGGAACTCACATTCCCTGAAGCTCTCCATTATCACTCCGTCAATTAAAGGAGCAAGATATGCAAGCGGTCCATCTTCAGCGAATATCTCCATAAACGAGGAGATACTCATATGCTCCACGTTACCGGTAAGTTTAATCACAATTGTTCGAGGTAACTCAACATCAATATCCGGGATTTCTTTTGGGTTCATATTGTTTAAGTGTTAAGTGTATTTTATGATTATGTTATTATGTCGTGTGATGAGAAATGTAGTGGTCGTAAGGTGGCGCTATTTATCAGAAAATTTGGCTAGCGCTTCGCCGTCTAAGTTAACGGGAAAAGTGCACAAAAACAATCAAACAAATAAACGCCACACAAAAGTAATTATTAGTGTTGCCAGAGGGGGAAAAAAGAAATACAACAGTAAAAAAATGGCAACACTAGTAATTACAAAAAAGATTACCGAAAAAACGACAAAAAACGGTGCAAGAAAAAATGTGCGCAAAGTGAGTGAGACAGAGTACTATACTAAACTCACCGAGTCTCCCGTTTGATGCAAAGAAAATAAATCCACAATGTAAATCCACAAGAAACGTTGTAACAGCGATGAAATAATCCAAGGTTCTATTCGAATCTGGTCGATTTAGATTTTGCAGCGCAAAATTCGTACCTTATTCAAATAGAAGGGAACGGTAGCGCCTATCCTTTTGCATGCATTAACAAATTTTCGTTTCTAATTTCGTTTCTAAAAGGCTATTTTCGTTTCTAATTTGCGATTTTTGTTTCTGGAAACAAAAATATTTTTTAGAAACATAAATTTTGTTTCTTTATTTTTGTTTCTACCGCTAGATGATGACGGTGCGCACAAAATACGATACCTCGGAAAATTTGTTTCTGAAAACAAAATAATCGTTTCTAAAAATACTTTTTGGTTAAACTAAATATCCCGGACTATCAGAAGACATTAAGTACAGCTTAAGCACATGCACAATACTGTATTTGTTATTCATTTAAATAAATAAAAAATATATTAACCTACAATATTGAAAAAACACTCTGGTTAGTACTTTTCATGGGAGGTAATAAAAGCAAGTGGGATTAAAGAGTGATTTAAATGTGTGAAATCAATAAATATTAAAAACAACTCGCCCAAAAAATAATAATTTTAATTTAGATTAACATTGGAGACTAGTGTCAGGTATATATTAATAAAAAATGCCGTAAAACTAACCTAAATAACGAAACTTTTCGCTATTGCTTCTAGAATCAAAATTTTCGCTTTCGGAAACAAAATTTTCGTTTCTAGAATGAAAATTTTTGTTTCTGAAAACAGAATTTTTGTTTCTCGGCTAAAATTTTCGTTTCTAGAAACAAAAATTTTGCTTCTTAAATGAATTTAGGGTTATTATTTTCCCAAGTTCTATGATTATATAATTAGTTAAGCTGACGCAATACCACAACGAATTCATGTGAAAGAGATTGCGTGTTCGGTTAATAAATGTAGTTGGTCCTTTTATACTAAGATAATGTATTTGTTCTATATTTATATAAATAAAATAAGGGTATCAACCCACAACATTAAAAATAACACACTGGTTAGTCCTTTAATAGGCGGTATTAGAAACAAACGGGATTAAAAATTTATTTAAATGTGTGCAACCGATAAACATTAAAACAACTAGCCATAAATATGATTTTTATTTAGATTAACTTTAAAGAAATGTGTCAGGTTTATATTAATAAACAAAATGTCGTAAAACTAACATAAAAAACGAAATTTTCTTTATAGCTTTTAGAAACACAATTTTTGTTTCTTAGCTAAAATTTTTGTTTCTCAGCTAAAATTTTTGTTTCTCAGCTAAAATTTTTGTTTCTGGAAACAAAATTTTCGTTTCTAGAAACAAAAATTGTGTTTCTTAAGTGAATTTTGGGTTATCACTTTTCCAAGTTTTATGATTATATGAGTAATTTAGCTGACGCAATACCACAACAATTTCGGTTGAAAGATATTGTGTGTGCAGTTAATAAATGTAGTTGAAACTTTTATACTAAGATTATGTATTTGATCCATTCATTTAAAAATTATTAAATAGCGTTTTATTTATATGAATTTAGTTAGGACGGGCATAGATCCAATTACGCATTAAGCAGCGGTGATCTGATTAATTATTTCGAAGAACTAATTCTTGTAAACAACAATAAATCAGGGATCTTTTAAATGTGGAAATTTTAGTTGCGCGACATGCGTGTGGTGTGCACACCGAAGTTTAGAAACAAGATTTACTTTTTGGCTTGAATTGTTAGAGACCTCACGATTTATATTAAAGAAATAATAGTTTATTCTCCGTTATTATTATCGTGAGCTGACCGCGTTCGCACGAATCATCAAAAAGATAAGCGCGTCTCCTACTGGTGCACCAGGGCCAAAAATCCTTACATAAACGCTTAGGCCACGATTGCTTAATGTACTTGAAGAACAAGGTTAGCTTTTCCAACTCTCACATACCACCACAATTTCGAGTCAAAGATATTGCGCGTGCAGATAATAAATGTGGTTGGGCCTTTTTATACTAAGATATTGTATTTTTTCTATTTATTTAAATAAATACTAAATGTATAAACCTACAATATTGTAAATAACACACTGATTAGAACTTTGTGATTAAAGAGTGATATAAATGTGTGCAACCAATAAACAATAAAACAACTGGTCATAAAAATGATTTTAGCTTAGATTGACATTAAATTTGTACTTAAAAAATAAACCTTACATCTTGTTTGGTTTTCAAACGAGCGCCATTCACGCTCCCACACTACGTCAAATTATCAATATGTTCGGTTTGGATTGAAATGAAACATCTTGGATATACCTAAATCGACGATTTGTTATAGTAAGTACATGAAAATTGGTAGATGGGTGGATAACACATTTATAAATTTGCTTCCAAAAAATAAACCTTATATCTTGTTTGGTTTTCAAACGCACGCCATGAACGCACCCACACTACACGTCAAATTATAAATATGTTCGGTTTGGGTTGAAATGAAACAGCTTGGATATAGCTAAATCGACGATTTGTTATGGTAAGTACATGAAAATTGGTAGATGGGTGGATAACACATTTATAAATTTGCTTCGAAAAAATAAACTTTATATCTTGTTTGGTTTTCAAACGCACGCCATGAACGCACCCACACTATATGTCAAATTATCAATATTTTCGGGTTGGGTTAAAATGACACAGCTTGGATATACCTAAATCGACGATTTCTTGTAGTAAGTACATGAAAATCGGTAGATGGATGGATAACACATTTATAAATTTGATCCTAAAAAATAAACCTTATATCTCGTTTGGTTTTCAAACTGTCGCGCTAATTCACACACCCACACTACGTCAAATTAATAATGTGTTCGCTTTGGGTGGACATGAAACAGCTTGGATATAGCTAAATCGACTATTTATTGTAGTAAGTACATGAAAATTGGTAGATGGGTGGACAACACATATATAAATTTGCTCCCAAAAAATAAACCTTATATCTTGTTTGGTTTTCAAACGCGCGCCATGAACGCACCCACACTACACGTCAAATTAACAATATGTTCGCTTTGGGTTGAAATGAAACAGCTTGGATATAGCTAAATCGACGTTTGTAGTAGTATGTACATGAAAATCGGTAGATGGTTGGATAACACATTTATAAATTTGGTTCTAAAAAATAAACCTTATAGCTTGTTTGGTTTTCAAACGGGCGCCATGAAAGCACCCACACAATACGTCAAATTATGAATATGTTCGGTTTGGGTTGACATGAAACAGCTTGGATATACCTAAATCGACGATTTGTCATAGTAAGTACATGAAAATTGGTAGATGGGTAGATAACATACTTGTAAATTTGCTTCCAAAAAATAAACCTTATATCTCGTTTGGTTTTCAAACGCGCACATTCACGCAGCCATACTAAACGTAATATTATTAATATGTTCGCTTTGGGTTGAAATGAAACAGCTTGGATATACTTAAATCGATGATTTGTAATAGTAAGTACATGAAAATTGGTAGATGGGTGGATAACACAGATATAAATTTGCTCCCAAAAAAGAAACCTTATATCTTGTTTGGTTTTTAAACCCACGCCATGAACGCACCCACACCACGTCAAATTATCAATATGTTCGCTTCGGGTTGACATGAAACAGCTTGGATATACCTAAATCGACGATTTCTTATAGTTAGTAGATGACAAATTGGTAGATGGGTATATAACATTACCTTATATCTCGTTTGGTTTTCAAACGCTCGCCACAAACGCACCCTCACTACGTCCAATGATCAATATGTTCGCTTTGGGTTGAAATGAAACAGCCTTGATATTCCTAAATCGACGATTTGTTATAGTAAGTACATGAAAATCGGTAGATGGATGAATAACACATTTAAAAAATTGCTCCCAAAAAATAAACCTTATATCCCGTTTTGTTTTCAAACGCGCGCCATTCACGCACCTACACTACGTCAAATTATCAGTATTTTCGCTTTGGGTTGAAATGAAACAACTTGGATATACCTAAATCGACGGTTTGTTGTGGTAAGTACATAAAAATTGGTAGATGGGTAGATAACATACCTTTAAATTTGTTCCCCGCAAAAAACTTATATCTTGTTTGGTTTTCAAACGCGCGCCACAAACGCACCCACACAAGGTCAAATTATCAAAATGTTCGCTATATCGATCCTATTTAATTCCATAATACTACAATATATGAAAACATTAATCCCTTGTTCAGATTAACATGCAATTCTCAATACAGGCATGAATATTAACTATTTTAGGACATTGGTTCAACTGTCATTCAATCACAATCATTAAAAAGTGGACCTGTTAGATTTAATATAATATGTTAGAAAATATGATTATCGTTTATAGGAAAGAAAAATCACAATCGTTTTTAAAGGACAATTTTCAAACATATTACGGAAACACCTTAAGTCATTTTCTTATATACGTCATTGACGTGATATCAGCCCGCTTTCATATATAAATGTCGACAAATTTTCGCAGTATATTAATGAACTTAGGTGTGATGCTGCAATTAACACACATCAATTTTTACAATATAATTAAATATGTTCTTTATTGCGAACCAAGTTCTCATTTACCGTTCTGAATTAAACATCATTGAGTAAAGTCGATGATCTTGCCACTTAGTTTAACTACGTATTGCAAAACTTGTTGTTTATTATGGATAAACACAATGATTGCAGAAAAAGTATGTTGTAGCAGAACTAACTAAATGACACACCACAAAGGCGAGTTTCGGAAAGCAAAAAATCTAAAAATCATTAACGTAATCACTTTTGGAGTAATTATCATCATCCATTTTATCTTTAGTCACGTAATTTTCGTTTTTTTTTGTTATTTTTATGACAGTTTGTTCATGTATATCTACCTGAAAATCTCTCTAATGTTATTCTAAATTAAAATCATCATTTATGACGAGTTTTTTTAATGTTTATCGGTTACACGAATTTAAATCACTCTTTTAACCCCGTTTGTTTCTATTACCGCCCGTAAAATGTACTAATCAGTGTATTATTTTCAATATTGTGGGTTGATACATTTATGTTTCATTTCAATAATTACAACAAATACATTATCTTAGTTTAAAAGGTTCAACTACATTTATTAACTGCACATGCAATCATTTTCACTCGAAATTGTTGATATTGTGTCAGCTTAACGAATTATGTAATCATAGAACTTGGGAAATAATAATCCTAAACTCATTTAAGAAACACAATTTTCGTTTCTAAGAAACGAAAATTTTACACGAGAAATGAAAATTTTGTTTCCAGAAACGATAACGAAAAGTTGTTATGTTAGTTTTATGACAGTAAAATGTGATATCGCATGCTTCGTGGTTAAAGAGTTTTAAATCTTTGTAAGAGGTGAATCGGTCAAAACATGGGTAATTACAATTTGTTCTTCAAAACTTTGAAAACAAATTAAGTAACCGCTTTCTGCTATAGAACATTTAGCTTTTGTGCTACTCGGTGACGCACGTAATTAATAAACATCTGATCACAAACTGAGCACCATATTTGTAATTTTGTATAGCAAACAAAAAATCTTTCTGTTGTAGGGATTACACAAGTAATAATGTAACTCCATTATGAGTCATTATTCACACCACTATTGGCAGGTGATTGTACTGATAACTCGAGTTTAATTATGACATCATAATAACGCGCGACAAAGCTGATTTCTTACCCCGCCAATGTTCTACATGACGTCACTGTGACGTTTTACCAATTTTAATTAGGCTGGTTCATGTGAATAAAAAAATATTCACCGGGGTTAAGTATCGAATCCAACATGGGCTGGTCCATAATTACGAATCAGTCGCGCTAACCATTCGGCCAGACACCGTTTTTGAATTAAAACAAGTTATATGGTTATTTTACTGTTTGACCTCTAGTGCCACCTAACTGCTAAAAAAATTATCTAATACATTTTTTTTCAGAAACAAAACTTTCGTTTCTGCCATTTCGCTTTGGATAGGATAGGATAGGATATTCATGTTTATCCCCGTGAATGGGAAAACCAAGGGGGTTAACACACGGGCAATCGTCAGATCACCTCGCGCCCATCGTCGGGTTACCGGAGCTATTGCAGTGTGTTGTATATTATGATAGACACGTTCCTTCAATTTGGTAGAACCCATTAATCCGCTGGGTTCAGGCAATGTCCGTAAAGTGCCTTGCCCAAGGACACAACCGTCTTGGAAAATTTTCGTTTCTTATCGTTACATCGGGTGCACCTTGGCGTTATGGATGGACGCTCTGTGCTGCACTGCGTGGCTCGAATATATGCTGACTCCGATATCCGACTTCCAAAGATCGAGTCGACGCTTATTGAACGTTGGTTAGTTTATTGTCAAACGTTGTTAATATGAACACACGAATAAATCAATGCAGTTTACTCGGGAATCGATTCGCTGGACCGACTGAATCGCGTCGGAATAACTGCGCGATGCGTTTAATAGACAGTTCGTTTTCCTTTGCGGCTTGTCAACTCGTTCTTTGTTTAAACCGGCAGATGCGACCTTTTCCTTGTTCCTTTTCTGTCAACTATATGACAAAGTCTCGGAAGTCACCTCGTTCTCCCCTGGTCAGCTACCAGTCTCTGCAAGCCTCGTTCACTCTCTGCCACTTCAGTAAAGACCGGCCAGGAATTCGGACACGCCCGTAACTTCGTCGCACATGAACAGGCCTCCGGCAACTCGTGACGAAAACGTCATAATCACATGACCAACCGCACATTCTTTCATTGCGTCATACCTACAGCGTTTCCCAAGATGCTTCTGTGGTTTTCAAGTGGATGACGTCAATCTTATCGCAGATGTTGATAATTAAGATGGTTTACATAGGCGATCGCCGCATTGCCTTCCACCGTAAAAAGGAAAAATCAAAATTAAGTCCTTTCTTCCACATAATGTATGTGTTTCATATTAAAAGTTTGTTAATAGAGAATATACAAAACATTTTTAGTAAGACGAGTGTGTTAATAATGAGAATATATGTGTCAAAGGTTGATTCTGGCTTAATGCAACTGTTAAAAATCCCGATGCAGCTACATATTTTGCTCAAAGGCCATTATAGGGACGTTATTTTCATATTTTTGCTTGATACATATAAGCCGTTTGGCTGTTTTGCATATAGCAGCGAGTTGCTTAAGTAA
This sequence comes from Ciona savignyi, assembly GCA_000149265.1. Lineage (NCBI taxonomy): Eukaryota > Metazoa > Chordata > Ascidiacea > Phlebobranchia > Cionidae > Ciona > Ciona savignyi. The sequence continues at coordinate 35,779 of CH002046.1, read as the reverse complement.
CCTGGGCGGTAATATTAAGCAATAAAGAGACATAATAGATTTGCGGTTGCGCAGTGATCTCTTTAGGTTATTTCCCCTGGATTAATAGACATTTGTAAATCAAGCAATATAAAACAACATATCAAGTCGATAACAAAAATAACAGAATTATTGAGTTCTCATAAAACTCTAGCAATTATATATGTGCCTTCTTGGGATTTAAATCAAATGGAATATTATATAGCCCACACTCAAACCTTTTTCACCGTGATGTACAAATGTGATGTGTAATGGTGTCGATTTCTACATCAGTCTTCGCTCAGTTTCACTACTTCTGAAAAACTGAGAGCATCGCTGATTCAAAGTCTTTAAACTCGAACATTTGTTTGTTTTTATTCGGCAAACAGAACCTTCCAGTTTGGCATCGAGTGACCAACTGATTAAAACAACATGGCTGAACGACGATTTGCGGCTCTTTACTTGATATCGTCGCTGAATTTTCCTCATCATGCTCGAAGGAAATGTTGAATAAGCATAAGCGGTGAGCTTTATTCAAAAGCTATTCTTCTAGCTCACTTGATTACTGCAGAAAGTTGAACAGACTTCTGCTTTGATCACACTTCTGTTTTCTCGTGAACAGTAGGGTCTGCTCGGTAGAAATCTTCGTATCCACTCTTCAGATTTTGGTAGGTTGCGTTTAAGTTCAAAATCACCGTCGGGGTCACCACTACAACGTTTGACGTTAGTCGAGGGTGATTTGCCCTCTGAGTGTGCAGCTTTGGCGTTATGGATGGACGCTCTGTGCTGCACCGCGTGGCTCGAATATATGCTGACTCCGATATCCGACTTCCAAAGATCGAGTCCACGCTTATTGAACGATGGTTAGTTTATTGTCAAACGTTATTGATAAGACACACGAATAAATCAATGCACTTTACTCGGGATTAGATTCGCAGCGACCGGCGAGATGCGATTAATAGACTGTCCGTTTTCCTTGCGGCTTGTCAACTCGTTCTTTGTTTAATCCGGAAGTTGCGACTTTTGCCTTGTTCCTTTTCTGTCAACTATATGACAAAGTCTCGAAAACCCTGGCTGGCGCTAGCGCGCCAGGCGGAAGTCAACTCGTTCTCTCCTGGTCAGCCACCAATCTCTCCTCTTTTGACGCCCAAACATGCGTATTTTTCTGGTGCTCCAATCACTCAGAGAAACCTCCATGATGCACTTTTTTCGGGTCTTTCGTTCATGTAATGTTTTCTCTCCAAGACCACTTAAGCGTGACGCACTTAAAGATTAACTGACGTCGTAATGTTCTCGGTCAGCCTTCGCACGCGATCAACAACACCGACCATTAACTGACGTCATAATGTTCTCATTGTGATTCTGCAGTTTTCCAGTGGATGACGTCAATCTTATCGCGGATGTTTGAATTGTAGTGAATACAAAGCGACTCCGCTGCAAGATGTCTTACGATACCCGTGGATAAAGCCTGGCTTTCCACCCACGAGGGTATAAATGAACCAACCATCCACTCTCTGTAATAGCTCTAGCAACTCGACTGTGAGCATAAGGTGTCTTACGATGCCCGTGGATAAAGCCTGGCTTCCCACCCACGACGGTATAAATAAACCAACCATCCACACTCTGTAATAGCTCCAGCAAATTGACTGTGAGCATAAGGTGTCTTACGATACCTGTGGATAAAACCTGGCTTCCCACCCACGAGAATATAAATGAACCAACCATTCACACACTGTAATAGCTCCTACAACTCGACTGTGGGCATGAGGTGTCTTACGATACCCGTGGATAAAACCTGGCTTCCCACCCTCAACGATATAAATAAACCAACCATCCACACACTGTAATAGCTCCTACAACTCGACTGTGGGCATGAGGTGTCTTACGATACCTATGGATAAAGCCTGGCTTTCCACCCACGAGGATATAAATGAACCAACCATCTACACACTGTAATAGCTCCAGCAACTCGACTGTGGGCATAAGGTGTCTTACGATACCCGTGGATAAAGCCTGGCTTCCCACCCACAAGGATATAAATAAACCAACCATCTACACACTGTAATACCTCCAGCAACTCGACTGTGAGCATAAGGTATCTTACGATACCCGTGGATAAAGCCTGGCTTCCCACCCACGAGGATATAAATGAACCAACCATCCACACTCTGTAATAGCTCTAGCAACTCGACTGTGGGCATGAGGTGTCTTACGATACCCATGGATGAAGCCTGGCTTCCCACCCACGAGGATATAAATAAACCAACCATCCACACACTGTAATAGCTCCAGCAACTCGACTGTGAGCATAAGGTGTCTTAGGATGCCCGTGGATGAAGCCTAGCTTCCCACCCACGAGGATATAAATAAACCAACCATCTACACACTGTAATAGCTTCAGCAACTCGAGAATATAATGAAACAAAATATAATAGAAGGTAGAAAAGCTGCTTGGCATCGAGCAATTGCTAGGAGAGAGTGTTTCATGCGGAACGACAAAAAGAAAAATGTTTTTTGGAGGCTGAATTTTTATAACGCCATCTGCAGTCCATCGACAACGTGTTGGTAAGTTGAGCGATTTTTTTTTAAATTACCATAATCTTTAGTTAACAGTATTTTTTTTACAGAGATGGAAATAAGTGAAAACATATCTGTACGCGGCAGTAGCTTCATAATTATTGGAGCTGCTGCCGTCCCTAATAAGGAACCAAATATAAAGTAAGTTTAACATTAGTGTTGGGTTAAGAGGCTTTTATTTATTTTGCCATTTTTTCTCTTTACAGTAATCAAGTAAAAAAAGCCCTGTTTGCTGTTCCTGCCCAGAAGGGCATTCAATGAAAAAAAGGTAATTATTTTTTGCCAGGAGGGATTTCTTTAAACTTTCTTTTGAATAAATATTACCTTTTAAAGCAGTGGTTATTCTATCCAAAATTAGAATGTAGGCAAAAAATGTTTTACTTGCATTTATTAACAAATCAGTGTAATGGTTTATGGACCTTGTAGGTCCGCAGCTAAACGTCTATGATTGTCCCCTTAATTATTTTTACCAATTTCAAGTCTTGACTGATTTCTTTTGTATAATATACTAGGCTACTTCTCTATTAAAGTTCCAAATTGCTGCCATTGCAAGTTTACAGTCATAGTTTAGGACATCACAGTGGACGTATATTGATCTGTTTTAAAGGCATTCAATATGAGTTCTACACATTGCCTTATGCTATTGGTCCCAGAAATTTCAAGCAATTTTTCCCAGCCCAAAATTTTCCTTTGCTTTTGTTTGCGGAGTTCAATGGGACTACCATAATACTTCGTCCGGCCCGTTAGTCTAACGGTTAAGTGCGTCGCCTTTCAATCGAAAGGTTGCAGGTGCGAAACTGGTCGCTAGCTAGTCGGTTGTGTCCTTGGGCAAGGCACTTCACGGACATTGCCTGAACCCAGAGGATTATTGGGTTCTGCTAAATTAAAGGAAATGTCTATCATATACAACACACTGCAATAGCTCCGGTAACCCGACGATGGGCGCGAGGTGATCTGACGATTGCCCGTGTGTTAACCCCCTTGATTTTCACATTCACGGGGATAA
>CH002046.1:13687-32099 GCA_000149265.1 Ciona savignyi | reverse complement strand
GGGGACCATACCCAAGGTGCTATGTAAGTGCAATATTTCCCAATTGTATCCTTATTTCGGTTTTGTGTTTCAATTATATATTAACATTACAGATGGCTTAACAAGAAAAATTGTTTGACTGGAGAAGGTGGAAGGGAGACAGGGGAGGAAATGAAAGGAAGGGTGAGAGGGAGGCAGGCAGACAAACCAAAAATTTAATATTGTGAACGGTGTAACACATGGAAAATGTTAACAAGCACTGCACTATCACTATTCTTCGGAACTTTGTTACCTGAAAATTATAATAATGGACATGAATGGTTTCACTTAAAAAAAAGAGTGTTAAAGAGATTCCAACATGCCCAGGAGGCTCTCCCAATATGTCGTTAGAGTTTTTATTACAGAACTCTTCGCCTGTAGCCATATTCATAACTGTTTGTTACTAAATTCTACTTAAGCCCAGTCCGCCAGGTGCTACCACATAGTGGTTGATTTAGGTGCAATCTTTGTCTCTGGCACAAAACAAGTCGCGCCGCTACCACAAGGATAGCATGACAAACACATCACTTTTCGACTTTTGAAGTGCTAACACTTATGATGAGTGTGCGTGTTACCCTGGCACAAATAATGCGCTCGTCACCATGTATTGGTGATATGATGTGATGTCATTTTGAGACAATTTACCACCTATTATAGAGGTGCGAACACGAAAACGTGTGTTTTGATTGCTCTGGCATGCTGTGCAGAAGTATTGTATTATTAAATAAATGGCCAAACCCAAGTATCAAGTAATTTGCCTTGTGTAAATGTGTACATGCAAAATGAACTTACACATTAATATAAGAGAATGGGAATACATCCAAAACATTTTGCTCAGTTAAACTTACCAAGAGGTGATTCCTCATAAGCTTAATGTCATATACAACATTTTCAGGATTAATATTATAAAGCAAAGAAACAGCATTTGCAATTTCAAATACTCCACAATCGTGGCCATTTCGTTGTTGCTGAACATCACAACATTAAAATGCCACATGCTTACTTCCAACAGCATTTAGAATGTACTGAATTTGTTTTCGTGTTTGACCTGTTACAGACTGCGTTGAAAGGCTGTCGTTGAAAGGCTGTCAAAAACAAATACCTGGGATCGAGGAAGTATACTTCTTTTATCTTTAAAATTGGATGTCGTTATCCAATGATATTTGCCTGTGTGTTAAATTTGGACAAATCTTGTTTTTACAGGTACAACAAATTTGTGTCTCAGATCATTGTTTAAGAATTGCAACAAATCAACATCCAGTAAGCCACCAACTTGAGGAAATTGAACTTTTAACCAGTTTTGAAATAAGTTGATTGATGCAGAACTTAAATCTGCACCAGTTCGAATCAGTATAGCATCCTTTCTGCACAATGTTTTTATGGTTCTTCCATCTAAAAACCTCTCAATACAAGATTCATCCCGGAGTTTGTTTTGAGTGCAATCTGGTAATAAGACTAAACCATCCTGGCTGAGCTTGTTAGTACTTTCGATAATATAACATCGATGTCTTTTTGTATCTGCTTTTCTTGTGGGGTGTAGAAATAAACAGTTTTATTTTAGTTTAGTTTATTTTTTCGCTCCTTCGTTACAGTAAGGAAGAATAAAACAATTATTTTACATTGAGGAGACAGGATAAAACGGCAAAACTACAGTAGTTAAAACACGTCAGTAAATAAACACATTACAAATTAAGGAAAAAAAACGACGTGGCCGTTAAACCTTACATTAATACAAATAAGTTTCAACGAAACAAATTAAATCAAAATTAACTATTTAAATTTGGTGTTAATTAATACTTGAGTAAAAGTGTGCAAGCGCGACCCAATACTGAGGGGAGAGCCGGCTTTGGGATTAAGTGGAAAAAGAAAAAACCCCTAAAATGAAATTCCACCAGTGGTTAAAAAAACCGTTTCAAAACACACTTTTATACATTAAATTATTTTTGGTGCAAAAACAGTTATTGCACTATGTTTAAAAAATGAAGCACTTTAAGTGCAGAACATTACTGCACTAGAATATATAAATAAACTAATTTAAGATAGTAATATGTATACAATATACATAAATATTTAAAATAAGACTGCAAAAATAAGAAAAAAGACAAACAGCAGCAAACTTCCGCTTTTTGTGTGTAATTAATGAATAGTAAGTCCGAAACAGTTGAATGTGAAGTCTCCACAGTAATTGGGTTGCACTGCCAAATCTCAACTTTATTGGGGCATCATCGCAGAAAAGAGGATCGCAGCCGGCCGCGAAGAGCAGGTGAATGAGCCGGGGAAGGTGGAAGAGCAATCGTTTCCGCTGATGTGATTTCTTTGCAACTGGAAAAATAATTTTTGGGCAGTATGGGTCTTATAGACTGCTAATACAAATTATAAGAAAAGAAAGACAGTGCATAATAAGAGTGAATAGAACAAAGTGCTGGTGAAGTACTAATGGGATGTGGCATGCAGTAAAGTAATAAATAGGGGGAATACTATTAGGGCCAGCAATAAACTAAAAAGAAAACAGCACTACAAATACAAATTGCCATCGGCATGCCATTAACAGTAGAAACCCTTGTGACTAAAATGGTGAAATGATAAAAATAAAACAGCATGCTGTTAATAGCAGTAAAACATTGGGCCAATAAAGTGATGGTGAAATAGTAAAATTGTGAACAAAGCAATTTAAACTCAATAATAAAAACAAATAAAAAAACAAAACAAAAGTCATAGCTTTGTGAGGGGAGTGTGCAGTGGGAGGATAGGGGAATAAATAAAAGAAAGTAATTATAAAGGAAAGGTAATAAATGTAAATGTAATATGAGGTAAATAAATATTATAGTTAAAGTGACTGGCAATAAAACTGAATTATAGGGAAGTATTTAGGCGAGAAAAGTGGTGATAGTAAACTCATGGAAGGGGATGAGGATCATTCAAGAGGTGTTGTTTAACAGCTTTAATAAATTTATAATGAGGTCGGATCTCGCGAATTTTTATTGGTAATTGATGCCAGTATTTGGGGCCAATATATTTTATGGACTGTTGGGAAATTGTTTTACTGCAGAATGGAATGGCAAATTTTGTTTTGCTTCTGGTCGTCATCCTAGTGGTCATGGGTTTCAACTGTATAGAATGAAGAAGGGCCGTGGGAAGCTTTTGATAATTGCACCGGTGCATTATAGATAAGATTTCGAGTTTATGCATATCATATATAGTCAGAAGTTGATGTTGCTGCATTGTTTTAACATGTGTTCTCCCGTTTGCCAAGGTTAAAAATCATTCGAATATACCTATTGCAAACACGTTGTAATTTGGCTAAGATTTGGTTGTTACCAAAACACCAGGAGGAGATGCAATATTGAATGTGACTAAGAATTAGCGAGTGATATAATGATAAAAGTGAAGAACGGTCGATGAGTGGTCGGATTTTACGTACCATAATTAGATTTGTATTTATTTTTTAGCCAAATTAAGCATATGTGGCTTCCATGATAGTCTGTTATCAATGGTTAAACCCAGAAATTTAAATGAATTGACTTGTTCAATTTGATAGTTGTTAATGACAATGGAGGATGGTAAACGTTCAGGTTTGGTGGAGCTAGAAAAGTACATAAATTTAGTTTTGTCAATATTAAGAACCAATTTGTTGGTCGAAACCCAGGTAGATACTCTTTCCAAATCATTATTTGCATTTTGACATATGACTGATTGGTTTGTACCCGAGGTGAAAATGCTGGTGTCGTCTGCAAACATAATGGTTTCACTGTGCTTAAGGCAATTTGGTAAATCATTAATATAAATAAGAAATAAAAGTGGACCACGTATTGACCCTTGTGGGACACCTAGAGTAACCGAGTTTGTATTTGAAGACAAAACACCATTAAAATTAACAATTTGACGACGGTTTGAAAGATAGCTGGTGAACCATCTTAAGGCAACACCACGAATTCCACAATGTGATAGTTTGTTTAGAAGGATTTTATGGTCAATGGTGTCAAAGGCTTTTGAAAGGTCTAAGAAAGCTCCAAGAACCGATTTCTTTTTTTCCATTTGATCGGAATAGATTAACCAATACATTGCTTGCATAACTAGTAGAATGACCTTTTCTAAATCCAAATAGGTGGTTGTGAAAAAAGTTGTTTTGTTTTAAAAAATATGAGTTCTGTTATACATCATTTTTTCTAGTATTTTAGAAAAGGATGGAAGTAAACTAATTGGCCTGTAATTATTGACTGATGAATGCTTTCCTTTTTTATATATTGGAATGACTTCAACAGATTTAAAAGCATTAACAAATTTTCCAGATTGAAGTGATAGGTTGAAAATGTGGGCTAAGGCTTGCAGAATGTTATTTGGAGTTGATTTTACAAGTTTTGAGGGAATATTGTCCACACCGCTGCTAGATTTGGACTTCATTTCGTGAATTATTGCTTTGATTTCCAATGGGCTTGTGGGGAATATGTAAATGGAGGAGGGAGATTGAGGGCCCAAGTAGTCTGATGGAAGTGATGTTGAATGTGGGATGTGTCTTACCAACTCGGATGCAACATTAGAGAAATGATCATTAAACTGATTTGCTATTGTAACTGGGTCATTTGTCATTATTCCATTTATTTCAAAGTATTTTGAAGTTTGTTGACTTAGTCTGCCTAGCAGAGAGTTAATGGACCGCCATGTAGCTTTCATATTATTTCTATTAGATTCAAAAAGTTTCCTGTAATGATTTTTTTTCGCACCACGTATTTCACGGATATTTCTGGCAGTAACGAATTCATCTTTACATTGCATTGTTTTTTTTCGTATAAACTTTTTATAAAATTTCTGTTTTGCCTTATTCAGCTGAGCAATTTTTATAGTGTACCATTGATTTTGTGCTTTTTTACTTTTTAAATGTATAATTGGAAAACAGTTTTCAAATTCAACATTATATTGGTCAATTAGTTTAGAATAGGCCGTATCTGAGTCAGATTCACAAAAAATTTCATGAAGGTCTAAATTTTGATTATTATTATTAAAAATGGTGGTGTTCAAGTTGGTAAAAGACCGTGATGGCAATTCCGTACAAGTTTTGTTTATTTCAGTGTTAATAGTCATTATTACTGGGAGATGGTCCGATATACTATCAGTAATAATACCTGATTTTAAAATTGTGGGGTCTAAAGTACTCCAGATGTGGTCAATGACTGTTGCACCCGAGTCAGTGATCCGAGTTGGTTTGTTTATGACAGATTGATAGCAATAATCGTGCATTAAATTTGTAAAATTTGTTATGTTGTTGTTGTTATTTTCTTTCAAAAGGTCATAATTTAAGTCGCCAAGTAGTATACACTGTGAGTCTCTTGATTCGATTTTTTCAAGAGTATTTGACAAGTTGTGTAAGAATGAGGAATTTGATTCAGAGTCCAATTTAGGAAATCGGTAAATGACACCATAAGTTAAGGATGATTTTAAATTGGTTGAGTGCTGGGGAAATATGTCAGGAAAGACAACAAAAAGAGACTCAAAAATCCGCTCCTCCATTACAGTAAGGCAATCCATTACTTGAAAATTCAGGTCAGATCTAATATACAATCCAACCCCACCACCCCTGCTCTTTGACCGACTGTTACTGAGAAATACATAACCATGAAGGGAAGAATAGTGGCAAGTTTGGTTCGCAACTATCCAAGTTTCCGTGATGGCCTCTTTGGCTTTCTCCAAGATACGGAGTCGTCTCGCTGTCAGTGACTCCGTGATAGCCATCTTCGTTCCTTTAAGATGTCGTTTGGCAGCGAAGATTTGGTTTCGAACGATTCTGTGGACGAACTTCACGATGATCGGGGTTCGTCCATTCTTCGTTGGCAGCACGTGTGCAATGTCAATCTGAGCTGGTGATATAGGAAAAGGCAGGTGAAGCTTATTAAAAATCGCTAATACAACCTAAAAATCTATGATCTTTTGGGATGTCCTGGCACCCATGTAGTACTAGGCAGTTTCTCCTTCCGTACTGCTCCAGGTCGTCTATCCGCTCATCCGTTCTTTGAAGCATGGCCCTTAGCTCTTTCATGGACGCCTCAAGACTGTTCAAGGAAGACCTCATCTCAGCAACCTCCCTCGCGGTCACCGTAGAATCTGAAATAGAAGACACAGGGGCAGTATCGGGGCTTTTATTATCAAGCTTAGCTTCTATTATCTCTTGCTTGCCTTGTATATTTATCATTGCCTCTTCCATTGCAGCTAGTTTTCCCAACATAGTTGCTTCCATTTCTTTTTCCGATTCAGGTATCGTACACAATAATATTCAAGTTAAGCCAAGTTATAAAAATCCTTATTCTAGCAGCATCAAGCTTATTCAAATAGAATGATTTCCTGCTTTTTTTTGAAGAGGTAAGGATAAATAATTACTTTCCATCTTCCTTTTGTTTGCTGCTTGGTCCACAACCTCACTTTTCCTTTTGGCGTTTTTATCTTTAGTTGAATTTTCAACAACTATACCATCATCTAATTCTGAACCCTCTCGAAGAATATCATGCACCTCCAACAATTTAAGTTAGCAATTGATAAATGTCCTCCGCTCTTACAATTGTATGTAAGGTTTCGAATTAATTTCAAAATCTCACGGCATTCATTTCCGAATTTTGTTGCGGATTCGCACTCCTTTTGATCATTACAGAATTCTTCTTGCTTGGTGTCAGTTAAATCAATGTTATTGTTGTTACTCGTATAAAGACACTCTTTTTGTTGCAGCTCTTTAGAGAGCAATACTTCACATCAGCAGATATAAAAGCGGAATTACGATAGAGCTGTGGCATTTCCCTTGACCACATTTCATTGTTTAAAATGGAGCACTAATGCTTGCATGGTAAAAGCGATCTTTCCCAACTGCGGCATTGACAGTAATATTCCCTCCAGAAGTACATCCCAGTGAAATTTTGTAGTTCACATTACTTTTCGATTCACTGAAAAATGTGAACATTCCATTTTCAGATAACATTGCTGCGTATCGTGTGGGAATGTGTTTACAAGACTCGAGAGTTGACATCATATGAGTAATAAACCAATTTGGTCTTTTTTTAAGATACGATGGGATGGTGTCAGAAAACTTCTTCACTAATGAGGACATTCCTATATTTTCTTTATTATACCTAATAAATCTCTTAATTAGAACATCTTAGTACAAAATATTACAAGACTGGAGTTTTACAAAAGAAAGAACAAACAATTATTCAATATTACCAAAATTGGCGAGCAGGAATATAATCCTCCATTAACGAAAATAAGAGCCCAGAGAATGATTTGTTGTTTTTTGACAAAAAACGTTCTTTAAGATCTCGGTTTTGCCTGAAACAAAACTAGGTAATTTGCTATTAAAACCATAAATCAAACTTGATTTTTTTGCAATTTGATTAAAATTGATAATAAAATATTGCATGTAATAAAAACACAAGTACTGTCAAATTGGTATAAGTTTACAGTAAGGTGTTGTACTTGTGCAATGCACTTAGCTCTAGCAGATGCAGCAGCAAAACGTTATTTACTCAAAGTTTGCAGAAGAAAAACATGATTAGGGTACCTTTCAACAGCGTTGGTTGTAGTGGACACGGTATATTTGAAGTGGTACTTTTTAAACCCCTAAATCCAACGCTAAAAAAATAGTTACGTTACGAGAGCTCACATCAAATTGGTTAAGTTTGTACACTATAAAACAAACAAATGTTAGTTAAAACTTGAAATGGTTTAAAAATAATTACCAATATATGTATTTATATTTTATTTTAATGGATTTAATAAATAGGTTTTTATACCTCTTTCACCGGCAACCATATTTTAAAATATAGTTTTTAAATTTCTGGTTTTGCCACAGCTCTGACAATTTTAATGACTCCAGCGCAGATTCAAATTCCTTGGTGTCTCTTGCATCAGCAACCATGTTAAGAGCTTCCATACATTCAGCGCTGTGTTCGGACATGCAGTTTTCTCCCTTAGCAATCCACCGTTTCCATGCTTGTTTACGATGAAAATCGCACAAGAGTACCGAACAATCTAAATGATAGACATATTATATTAGTACTTTTATGTGATAACACATAATTGTTACATTATTATGAAATTTGTTTCCGTAAAAATCCAAACCATGGCATTAAAGTTTTACTGTTTAGCTGTAAAATTACTATAAACCGGAGTTACTAGTGTAATATCATCGGTCGCTTTATATTGTAGAATTGTGCAAACTAAATAAATATCTTTCTAATTTGCCACTCACTAGTAAACACCTTCTCAAGTGCATTGATTTCTTCATTATCGAAATCAGTTAAAAAAACATGTGGATTAAATTTTGGATTCCAGGAGCGAATCATCTCAAGTGCTTCTTTGATGCTCTTTTTTGATTCATCTTGAACAATGGCCACAACTTGGCAGCCCACATTGGTTTTGACGACCAGGAAAAATAGTGGCAATGCATATTTGGAAGTTTTATGTGTTGCATCAAGGCAACACCAATAATTGCCATACAGATTTAACAGATGTTTTTGAAATTCAGTTTGGTAGACAAATAATAATGTCTGTTCACTATAATCTGTTGGTATTTTAACATCGCCATTTTTGGGGATATTGCTGTTGATAACATCTATATTGTACAGGGTATTTTTTATATGTGGCCTGAAGAAAACGCTATTATCAGCATGCTTCGCTTGGTACTCTTCTACCATATGTTCCACATTAACTTGGTCCAATTTACTGAAGCGATTTTTTATGTTTTGGTGATTCATTTTGGTATAAATTTCTTTTCATTCCGGAAAATATCGCCGGTTTTCAATATTTACAGATTTTCCTTCTGGGAACAGTGTGCTATCAGTTTGTACTTTTAATTATAATATACGTCGCATTTCGTTGACGTTTTTAATTCCTTCCATAACATAATTGTTCAGTTGTGCAATTCGTTTATCCATGGTTTGAAATATACCATCTTACCCTCCCAATACGTGATTAGTGTGGTTTTTCGCATTGGAATAGCATCAATTACTTTATTCCCGGTATCAGCTGCAAGTTTTAAATCCAAAATTGCTTTGGTCCTGCTGTTTTTAGTCGAATGCAAGGTAAAAATCAAATCAAAATAAATTTTCCTTCGTGTTCATTAGTTATCTGCCTGATTACTGATTTGAGTGGGGATGCCTTGCTAAGGATTCACAAGTAAACGGTTAGAGTATGTTGAACATATTCTTTAATCTCACCTTGAAATTAGGATAGTACATCCTTTGATGCATTGTTATTCGGGCGTGACAGTCCAACTTTTTAGTAGGTTGGTACATGGCACGCATGACAGAAATAGCTTCTGTATGATCATCCTTTTCTTTCTAGTGTAAAAATTTAATATTAGTCTAGCATAGTTGAAACCTCTGGCGGATCTAGAACAAAATAATAGAAGTATCATGAACAAAGCAAGCACAACTTTTTGTCCTTTTTGTAAAAAGGGAAGTTCTGAACCCTGTAAAGACTACTGGGATCTGGCGTTGGTTAAAACATAACTACAGTAACATATTACAATGCAATGATTCATTTAATATAGAAGATTAATTAGGTTATATAACCAACTCTCTTTCGGGTCTTTTTTTTCAGTTTAAAAGCTTTATGTCTATCTGGTCCATGACGACAATGCAGAACTTTTGATCCGCTAAGAGGAGTGTATGGAACATATTCCTTGCAATATATATATATATACCAGTTATGGGCATCATCAGCGTCATATTCAGAGGGGCACAAAATTTTAAAATATTTAAAACCAGTGGTAAATTGGTGGCAGTTTACATGGGAGATTAGTTACAAGCATCATCAAAGCGGCAGTCGTCCTTTAAATCCTTAATGAACATAAACTTTTTGTCGTAGGGTACTTACTTCACCTTTATTTTGTTGCATCAATAAAACTAGAACAGCTATTTTAAAGAAATTAATTCTATTATAATGTCACCAAATAGAGATTTGGTCGCAATACCTTTATACAAGTTACCTTCTTTTTGAAATTTGGTTGTCTGAACTGTTACAAATCTGTAGCAGTTTTCAGCTTCAAAAGAAGCAACCCAATGTAGTGCTTCTTCCAAATTATTAAAATGGAAAATTTCTTTAATATTATCCTCAGGACCTTTTTCTTAATAGGAAATAAAAAATAAATTTAAACATTTGACATACAAAAAAAACAACTTATAGGTACTATATAGAAAAATGCTACCACAATATGATCTGACGGTTGCCCATGTGTTAATTCCCTTGGTTTTCCAATTCACAGGAATAAACATGAATATATTTTCTATCCTATCCTATACACTATTTGTGTGAAAACTAACTCTAAGCTCTAAGGCTAATCTCAACCCCAACACTAATCTCAACTCTAACCCCAACCCTAAGGCCAATCTCTACCTGAACACTAATTCTAACCCAACCAGTCAACCACGGGGTCATTGTACATTGTACATTGCACCAGTATCGATATATTACCGGTACTTAATCAGGGAATAACAGTTTACTAACTGCTGCCTTTATATTCTTTTTCATACCGCATATTGTTTTCCTAGATTTTTTGGATCTTGAACAAGGAGGTGCGGTTTGAAAATCATCTTCACTATCTAAACTGTCTTCCAACTTGACAACAACTGACTAAAATAAAACTTGTGTTAACAAAATATTCTGTTTGATTAGGTCTATGCTGTATGCTAACTGAATAGGCTAGTAGGCTATTGCGTAAGCCAAATTTACTAACATATACCACAGGCCTCCCTACGAACCTAAGTAACCGTGCACAGGCCTTTGCTATGATTTACGGTATATAAATGTACTCACAGACATCCTTCATTCGCAATCTATTGAACGAAGGTCAATCAAATATTTTAAATGTTTTCCTGTAAAACAAAAGTAGTGAGAAAAGTCATAAAATGAAACCAACGCCATTGCTCAACTTAGCAGACGACGTGGTCGGTGGACTTCAAAAAACGAAACTTTTTTCTTTTTGTCTTTCCGCATGAAACACTCTCTCCTAGGAATTGCTCAATGCCATGCAGCTTCTACCTACATAGAATGTTCGCCCAGACCCTTGGTTAAAGTTTGAAACCACCACCTTAAACCCCAGCAAGGCAGGTCTTGAACAACTCGTCACAAAAAGCAAAAATTTTCTTTTTTCTTCTTCGGTAAAATTGCGCAAAACTCTCCAGAATATTTCAATCGTTGGGTGTTCGGCTGTAAAATAAAACATAAAAATATTACAACAACAAGGAAATATTACAATAATAAGAACATGCTACAAGCAAAAATGGAATTTTCATAAAAACTTATTTGTTGAAACTTTTTTATATTTTTGTTTTGAAAAGTTGCACCAACAATGACCAACCACACATGACACCATGGACAACCTGAATATGCCGCGTTGGTCTTCATATCGTCAACATCAATCGCCACTTGCGCTCCTGAGATGATTGTCTGGCACTCCCGGTGGTCAAACATCCGCAACCACTCGATGGAGATTACGTCAGCGAGTCCCTCACGAAATCGGTCAACCGCGACGCGCATTTGAATGTTGAGTTTGTAGTTGGATAGTAGATGGATGTATCTTGTTACAAATTGAAAATATATAGGATATCTATGAATCTCGTAATATATAAGATATCTATCAATCTCGTAATATATAAGATATCTATGAATCTCGTAATATATAAGATATCTATGAATCTCGTATTATATAAGATATCTATGAATCTCGTAATATATAAAATATCTATGAATCTCATAATATTTAAGATATCTATGAATCTCATAATATATAATATATCTATGAATCTCATAATATATAAGATATCTATGAATCTCGTATTATATAAGATAGTTATGAATCTCATAATATATAAGATATCTATGAATCTCATAATATATAATATATCTATGAATCTCATAATATATAAGATATCTATGAATCTCGTATTATATAAGATATCTATGAATCTCGTAATATATAAGATATCTATGAATCTCATAATATTTAAGATATCTATGAATCTCATAATATATAATATATCTATGAATCTCATAATATATAATATATCTATGAATCTCATAATATATAATATATCTATGAATCTCGTATTATATAAAGATATCTATGAATCTCGTAATATATAATATATCTATGAATCTCACAATATATAAGATATCTATGAATCTCAAAAGTTATAAGATGTCTATGAATCTTATAATATATAAGATATCTATGAATCTAACAATATATAAGATATCTATTTTACCTGACACAGTTGTCGTTGGTGACTTGGATATCTAACCCACCGGGTACGAGGTCAGTCACCCGCGTCACCCCCAAATGATCATCGACAACCGTGAAGTTCAAATCGAGGTCGGTGACATCGCCTTCGTGCGAACGAAGGAACATCAGGTTTCTATGGACGGTGGGAATTGGAAGGAATATTATTGTATTCAACCTGCATTATATCTATTGCTACCTTGTTATACACTATTAAACAATGAATGATGCAAACCTGTAAAAATCCAGGTCGAGGGATTGAAGGTGATTTATGTCGACAGCATTTTTTTGGCCGAAGTAATTTGCATAAAAAGAAAGCAGCCAATGGCAGCTCAACCCTCTGAGGTTTGAGTGAGAATTTTTAATGTTAAACATTATAAAGTATTATTTATTTTATTTTAAAATTTGTTTTGTTACAGATGTCCAATTTAACCGAATTAAGAGGAATGGTGGACGATGCCAAATCTTTCATGGGCGAGGCAATGGAAAATTTAACATCAGAGTTAAAAAAAGACTATAATGAAATTGCGGATAAACTTGTCGACCGCATTTGTCGTTCTATTGAAACACAGACATCAGCGGTCGAGGTGGTTTCGCAATTTACTTAAACTGAAACGGAACAAGATACAATTCATACGTTAACTAAGCGACAGTCCAACGCCACCGAACGAAGCAGTTGCATCGCCGAAGCCAGAAACTCCCCAAAGTATGGATACTAGGGGCATGGAAAAATATCTGAATCAAAAGATTGATTATAGGGAGATATTGAACCAGCAGCAATGCGCTTTAGTCAATTGGATGACTGATAAACATGGTGAGTTGCTATGCTGAGTTACAAAATTAAATATAATATTCATGTATTGTTTTCGAAAATGGAGAAACACTTTTGTTACCGGTAATGTACAGATTACTTCGGGAACAGCGTCTGCTGACCACAGCTATATTATTATGTTGCATTTAATTATAACATCCTTTTAGTGTTTGTACAACATAGTAATGCACAGGTGTTAAGTGATTGTCGCAGATTTCTACTTAATAACCCAACTGCTCATACAGTGTCTGCTTTGATTCCATTTCACAAAATTTGCAAACAGGTTGAACATTGCAAACGGTTTGCAAATTAGACGCGTCAATTATATAAAGTGTAATATTATTTTTAATCTTTGAAACCTTACAGATGATATGGATCCGGCGACACTGGCCACTATCTTAATATTAGAAGGCAGAAAGCGTTGGATTTGGGAAAAAAATTTCAAACCACCAACCAAACAATCCAGTTTTGCTGATTTCCTTAAGGAAAAAGTAAAGGGCCGAAGAAAGCAGGCATTAAAATTAAAACGAATGCAAAAAAAATACACGGAAATGATAATATATAGATAATACCACACTTGTTTTGTTTGTGTTTCAAGTTCATTTATTTACTCGTGTTTTTACTGTATATTTTCGTAGCGATTGATTTTCATTAAATATTTCCCCCGTTTTCTTTTACGGTTTTCTTTATAAATTCACTCTTCCCTGTAGGTTCACGTTACTTCGGTAAGGTGCAACTCGAAGGGCTAGGTCTGAGCTGCGGAATCGCATCACCCTGTGGTAGTGCGGTTAACCAGCGCTGCCTCCAGCTAACCACTGGAGGGCGTGATTTTAGGTGTCGGGATTCCTTAAGCAATAGAACCCCTCCCTACGTGGCTTGCACGCTGTGGAGAGATGCCTGCGAAGGGCGTCTTTTCCAGCACCCACATCCTAGGGATACCCAGCCCCCCTCCCTACGTGGCTTGCACGCTGTGGAGAGATGCCTGCGTAAGGTGTCTCTTACAGCAACCACATACTAGGGAAACCTCCCCCAGTGGATTAATTTCCACATTGCACGAGGGGATCGGCCTAAGGCCACCAACTCGCACTAAGTGCACAATTTTGCTTTTTTTTTGGCTTAACTACCAAAAAAAAAAAATTATCAACTTGAACAACCTGAACATTAATTCGATGTTACGATTTTTGACAGCTGGCGTCTACATGTCCAGTAAGTTAATTGGTCAGTACATGGGGGGTGTCGCCATTTAATTACGCACAGGATTCATCTGCTGAAATAATAGAAAAAAAAAGATATTGTTTAGTTTATTATTATATGCTGATACGTTATGTACATTTTTAATTACCAACCTAAAATTTTAAAACATCAATAACCCATATACAGGACCAATAAATAAACACGCTTATTTAGCAATATAATATTATAAGCCAGACTTTGCCGACGTCATGCAGACTTATTTAACAGTAGTGAAGCGCGTAGAGAATCCTTTTATTATGCTCTGCTGGAGTGTTTTTTATATTAAGATATTTGGGTTAATAATAAATACTGTATATGTTTTTGTTTGTTTTTTAATTTAGGTCGACATGAATATACCTTATTTTTGAAGTGACCAGTTTGGCTCAAGCATGTTAAGTTTCTTTTAATCTTCGCAACACGCGATATAATTATACATTGTTTTGTATGTTAGCAGGTCCCTATAAATGATCTTTAAACGGTTCGTTTCTAATCATCATGTTAAACCACAGCCTATATACCGATGATTCTAGTTGCGTATTTTAAAAGTAGAATGCATCAATACGTTTTGGCGCTATAGCAACCATAAAATAACCTAAAAAACTATTTTGTATGTGCGTTTAGTTAAGACTAAGGATTTAATAAGCCTAATTCTAAACCAGGGTTGGGCAACATACCGCCCGTGAAGGGATTTGGACCTGCCCCCAGACTATATATAACATTTTCTTTAACTTTTATCAGGTATATTTAAATAAATGCAGTTTATAAATTATTAAGGATTATTAACGATGGAATATCCTAAGAAACGTAAAGTTGTGAAATAAATTAATAAATAAATATGTCATATTGAATATAATTCATCTACCAAGAACTTCATTCTCACACATCTGGCGCGCTTACTAAAGAAGTTGCCCACCCCTGCTCTAAACTAATACACGGGCGAAGCGATAATTCAATTACCCAAGTTTTAAAAATCTAAGTACGCTAAATAACAATAGATTTTATATTAGACGTGGCGATTTCAATTGCCTATTACTTGTGATACATAAATTTTGGGACCAATTTTTACTTCCTGTCTTAAATGCGTATCCAAAATGGCGGTTTTAAAACAATAAATTCACTATTATCGTGAGCTCAGCGGGGTCCCACGCGTTTAATTACAAAGATAGACGCCCTGGCTCCTCCCGTCCAGGTGAAAAACACGTCATCTCGTGAACATTAAAATTCGTTATTTTGTCCACGTGCTAACATAATGGGAGAAAATCACGTTATCCATCTGCGCGGCAATTGTTTTTTTCTAAATTACTTGTTGCAAATAATGTTTAAATCCAAGAGCCAAATTAGGTATCTGCCTAAAAAACTTATGTTTTAACTCAATAGATTCCTTAATCGTAACTCCTATAATTAGCGCCGAGAGTGTTTCCATTAGTATTTCTTCTATATGTTACTGTCACGACATTTCAGGATTTTAATATTTATTTTAAAGAAACAGTGCAACCACAATAGTGAAAAACAAATCATTAAATTGAAGAAAGGACATTATCGTAGGCGTTTTCTTTGAAAAGCTTTGTAGCTCCGATGGGGCACATTTTCTTTACGGCAAATTTCGACATATTTATTGTATTGTTCCCGAAGTGGGCCTTGTAAACCTGCCAAAAAGTTTAATTCCACCTCTGTCCAACGAGTATACGATTTATTTGATGGAACGTGTAGTGTTGGCAGAAGGGGGATTATTTGCTCCGGCAACTCTTCGGGAAGCATGTCTGCTGCACTTTCTTCTTGTGACGCGGGTTCAGGTTGTGGTGTTCTGTTTTTCGTCGTAGCCGAAAGAGAACGTGGAACTTTCACTGGTATGGTCGGATGTAGTCCATTAATAGACATGTGTTCGTATTTGCAGGCCGATAAAATTTGCAATTTCACAAGTTTGTCGATCCAATTTGCAAGAACTATTTTCAGCTCATACAGCTTTTTGTATTGTACAAATAATCCTAATTGTAACATGGCCAATGCGGTTGTCAGAGAACAAATTTTCATCAACAGATCTTTAGCTATACTCTGCCCTTCAAGTTTCTTTATGGTCGGCAAAATCCATGGTAAATTATCCATTTGCCTCAGTGGCTTAAGAGTGGTGGCAAAACAAAAATTTTCCTTTTCCAGAAAGCACGGCACGTTCCCTGACATTTCTGCGGCTTTCTCATAAATATTGGTGTTGTCAGATTGCGAAAGAATAACTTGTAATAAACATTTTTGATCCCATGTGAGTTTAGTTTGGCGATTTTCGTTGTACTGTTTAAATTTTGGAAAGAATTTGTATTGTCCATATAGTAGTCCAGATCTTATAACGTCCTTTAGCACCAAGCGTTGTTCGCAAACCATTGATGCAAGGCGATTACTGAAGCAAGGATATCGTAAACCAACAACCTGTGCAGCTAGCTGTTCTGCAAGCTGTTGTGCGTCTACCACTCCAATTACTTGTCCCCACTGTGGTGGATCATTGCACTTCAGGCCGCAATGTAGCCATGCGAGCGAACTATATTTATAACTGGTATCGGCTAACACGGAGCATAACAAGTTATCTCCAATCACGCCGTGGATCCCATCAAGACAATCCGAAAAGTAAAAGGCTCTTTTTATTCTTTTTTGTTCCAAAGACGATTTGGTCCAGAAAGCGGGATCAGGCGGGCAATATTCGTCTGTTGCAGAACTGTTGAAAGGCTCAAGTGCCAAAAATACTCTAAAATTTGTAGCTGAGCGATCATTGGATGCCACTGCGCCAGGTCCTAAATTTACAGCCAACACACCACTCGATTCATTTCGCAATTGGCGACCGAAGAAAAATGCTTGCAGAGCCAACTCCAGCTGAATTGCGCTCCAACTCGCTTTAAATCCACCTTTCCCAACATTTTCACAGAATATGCGGTTCAGGTTGTTGATCAGATGGCGACCAATGGAATTTATCGCCTCCATAAATCTTAAAGGGGAAATCTTCGTCAAATCCTTAAACGGCAAAATTATCGGGTGCTCTTGGAGTAACCGAATTACATTGTTTTCTTTAATAAATGTATTAGGGTTGATATCGGTGGATGGAAAAATCAAATCAGGTGTAAGGTAGACTACAATTTCTATTCGGCTTGTGCCGAAACCTATCAACTTTTCAATATTGTCCTCTGATGTGGCAATAAAGGCTTTAGCATCACGTTGCATTTTCTTTGTGGTGCTAGGGTGCAACAGATTAGTGCAGACGATGCTGCCGCTAACCGGATAATTTGAACACTTTCTTGCTCTGCGATGAGGTAAGTTCGCATATATTTGCAGAAAAGTTAAATTCTTTGGAAATGCCGAAATTCCAGCTAATTGAGGCTTTATATCCAATGGAAAACCGTCCAGATTCGTTTGAAAATTTGAGGCTTCTGCAAAGGTTAACACTGGAAAGATGTGGCCACGTACACCTATTACCTCTTTCAGCCCTTCTCTTGAAAAAAACAGTGCATATCCCCATAACTTGCATCTACCGTCACAGCTGAATGAACTGATACATCAACAATGTAGTTAATGTCGGAGATAATTGAGTGCAAGTCAATATTTCTTTTTTCCTTTTGACCAAATTTGTAGCAAAATAACCTTATTTCAAGTCCATTGCGAGCATTTGTTTCGGACAACGCTGCATCAATTGTGCTGAGAACAAACTCCAAATCTTGTACCAATACGTCCCAAAAAGTTAAATCTAACAGATTTTTTTTTCGCATTTCACCGACAGATCGGCCGATACAATAATTCACAAACAAGAAAGACCTGCAACACTTGTTTTGGAGGTTAGTAAATTTGAAATTTTCCAAATATTACTCTAAGTATGTACAGGTAAAATATCTAATTGCCTTGCTTTTTATTAAATATTATATATATATATTTATAAAAAATAAAAGTAACCATTGTAATTTTCCGAGTAATATTTTTCATCGATTTTCCAAATTTTTATTCCAGGGAAACAAAGACAAAAAGATTGGCCTAAATTAGATTACGTACGTATGTTTTAAACCGAATATTTTGTACGTATCTTCTTTTCCTCTCCATATTAATCTCTCGCTGTATGATTT
>CH002047.1:363883-391576 GCA_000149265.1 Ciona savignyi | reverse complement strand
CATAACACTGTAGTGACCTGCCACTGTAAAATGTGTTTTATTTTTATCATGTTAACTCTATTCGATGACAATATAACCTGGCATTTGTAAAAGCAGTGTAATAAATAAACAATGTGTAATATATATCATGAGTTTGTAATTTTCCTACTGCATGTAAAACCTGGTTATAACCCGAACGTACATGCATATGTGCATGACCTTATTACTTCCTAATTAGGATATATTGATGATTAAGATAAATTTCTAAATCTTATTAAACCCAGTCTCATTACAGTTCTCAGGTTGGTTTATTATGTCACAACCATTTGATACAGTTTTCTCTAATTAAACCACATTTCACACATTTTTATGCGTTGTAATTATATTTGTAAGAATATATATATTAAAATATTCATATTTTCTACTACATATATTCCAATTAACACCAAATTTATTTCTATTTAATAAATATTAATTAATTTATTTAGTTTCATATAAAAATTGATAAACAGCAAGAACTTCTTGACAAAATCATGTGAATTAATATCCTGTTCAAGTCTGTAAATTAAATTCCAATATAAAATCAAGAGTGTCAACCACGTATTTATCATTTCTATTTGTAAAACCACGTTTTGTATATTAATGTTTGAATAAAAATGAAATATAACACGAGCAGAATTTAGAATACCAGGTGCTCATGGTCGGATTACCAGAGCTATTGCAGCATGTTGTGTACGATAGAACTGTCCGGCCGGTTGGTCTAACGGTTAAGTGCGTCGCCTTTCAATTGAAAGGTTGCAGGTGCGAAACTGGTCGCTAGCTAGTCGGTTGTGTCCTTGGGCAAGGCACTTTACGGAGATTGCCTGTACCCAGCGGATTAATGGGTTCTACCAAATTGAAGGAACGTGTCTATCATATACAACACACTGCAATAGCTCCGGTAACCCGACGATGGGCGCGAGGTGATCTGACGATTGCCTGTGTGTTAACCCACTCATCATAGGATGAATATCCTATCCTAACTGCTGTACAACAACACTGTAATAGCTGCAGTACAGTTGTGTAAATATACACATCTATGATAAATCAGTGATTGATGTGGAGTTACTTGAAGTATGGTTCCCAATATTTACCTTGTTTGGTCGATCATTGATAGCTGTGCACAAATCCCGCATACAATCGTTCAGTTGTTTGCAATCCTTTAATTGAAGTTCATCAATATGTTGAATATGAGGAACCAGGTATTCAGCTACATTTCCCAGCTCTGTTCTATTCAACTCTAACTTCTTGATCTAGAAACAAAGTTTTTAACTTCTCACATATTAGTTTAATTGTTTTATAGGTACTATTTTTAAAGATGTCCACTATGCTGTTCGTTGTACATCGGAGTGATTCATATGGTTTTGGTGAGAAAGTGCTCTTGTCGGAAAAATCGATTTTGCTACGAAACTATATTTCTTGATGGGGATTTGTGGTAAGTTATACTAAGCAGAAATTTTTAAGGAATCTATTGTTACATGGTTAACCGATGGCTTTGCTACTATGAAATTAGTTTTTTATTGATGTTAATCGTTAGCAAAAAAGTTACCCTGAAGTACAGGTGTTACGGGCAGGTGCATTTCGCTGCTCAAACCTTAGCTATAAGTATACCTTGTAGCTAAGGTATAAGTTGTTCTTCCAGGTGATATGATCGGTAACAGAATTATTATAACAACATGTAACATGATGCGGAAAATCAAAATATAAAACAGTTTACCCAATAAAATTCCCCAACATGGAATATGAATATCAACCATAAATACACTATTATTATGTGTATAAAATAGCTGAACACTTAAGTTTAAAATTATTAGTTGGAGAATCTGAATATGTCATGTCGCGATAATTCGCGATAACGACCAATACGGTTGCATGAAAGACCAAGAGAACAATGGGTATGCAGGTATATCCTAACCCACATGCAAACAAAACTAATTTGCGTGTTTAGAAATCATGTTTTGCTATTTTCCTTTATTACGTATACTATAAAATATCCAATCCACAACCAAACAGACACACTGCGAGTTAGGGTTTTAAGTGTGCCCACACTGACTATACACTGCCCACACTGGGCATTTTTGTCCGGCCCGTTGGTCCAGCGGTTAAGTGCGTCGCCTTTCATTCGAAAGGTTGCAGGTGTGAAACTGGTCGTTAGCTAGTAGGTTGTGTCCTTGGGCAAGGCACTTTACGGACATTGCCTGAACCTAGAGGATTAATGGGTTCTACCAAATTGAAGGAACGTGTCTATCATATACAACACACTACAATAGCTCCGGTAACCCGACGATGGGCGCGAGGTGATCTGACGATTGCCCGTGTGTTAACTAACCTCCTTGGTTTTCCCATTCACGGGAATAAAGATGAATATCCTATCCTATACTATCCTATAATTTTTAGAGTCAGCCGAATAGAGGCGGCTACGAACGTTTTTGCCAGATGTAGTGACATTTTATGACCGAAATTATTAGCATATTATAATTAGGACAATTAACAAATTAAATTAAAAGGAAAATTAGATAAAATACTATAATTAACACATCCGAGTTTACCCCCAAAAAGCCAGCCATAATATACTATTCATTATAATATAATACACTATTGCAATCTTTTTACAACAATTTTTTTATTTAAAACGGTGTTACTTCTGCAGGTGGACAAACTGGTTGCTATAATTTAAAACTGACGCGTATCGTTAATAAAACAGGCATGTCGTCCAGTCCCTTTTATGTCCTCAAGTTGTAATTGGCGGTCAGGGTTGATACTGACACGGTTGTGGAGATACGGAACTGTGGTTAAGATTGATACGGTATGGTTAGGGAGATACCGAACGGTTGTAGGCTAGATACGGTTTTCTGCGATTTTAAAATAAAGGCGATTGCAATACAAACACCCATTGTTACGTTATGTATTTCGGTTATAACGCAATTTATGATTTTTGTTGCATCCGCAAGTTCATACCTTTATGTCTTAAAATATGTATGGTGCCTGTTCGACGATGGAAAAGACAACATCGTCAAACGTCAGCATATGACGTGTGTGTTTTAGATGGAGAATTAACCGTATGCTGAGACATTGACTTCAACGTTTATGTGTGGTATGAAGCGTCCAGTGAGTTTAAGGTCAACCTTAATCACAGCGCGGCTTGCTAGAACGTCAGGTAGAACCTTAACCCAACCCGCTACGATGACCAATAAACTTCAAAAACTATAGCGAGCTCCATAATGGGACCCTTGTGAAAATGGACACCACAGCCTTCTCGAAACGGACAAATTTCGACGTGAACTTTAATTCGAAGTTTCAATTTCATTCGCAAAAATGAGTTGGTCAAGTCTCAAGTTATCTCTATTGTGCAAGGACTGTGTATTTTCATCGAGTCAAGACGTCGACAAGAAACCTGAAAGACACAGCCGGCAGATTTTAGAAGCGCTTTCAAACCAAACAGTTTTAAGAAGCAAGTACAAAACGCCCCGATTTCGCTGGACGATGTTGGCGTCCATTCAACAAGACAACGCTCTCTATTCGACTTAAGTTTAAGGCATCTTCGAAGAATTCCGTTGACAAATTGGTTCGATAGTACTGGGCTATTGTAAAAATGCACACCCGCGTACAGTCGAGGTCTGTCACAGTCTGCACGCACTTCCTCTCAAACAAGGTCAGTAATGCTTTAACGATTATGCTATCAAGACCCTAAGTTAATCATGCCATGCAACGCGCAGTCATTCAGTCTAATACGCACACGAGTGTTAAAAAGAATATTGTTTTCTTGACTGCCCACCTTTGAGGCCTTTTCAATGATGGAGCCTACCAGGCATCACTCCCTCCGACTAATTGTTAATTTGCGCAAACGATGCGCATCGTTCACGCGGTTATACTCGTTCTTACCGCGTCATATTATTGTTTCTTCTCGAGCCAAGTATATTGATTACCCCACGACCCTAGTGTTTGCGCTCAGCCTGTGGAAATAGGTGAGCATATACGCGATACAATGTCTATTAAACATCAAACAGCTTATTGAACCATACCAGAATACATTTGTATAGTTATGGTAATCGAACTTCCGGGTTGCACAGTGCGGCTACGACGACCAATCAACTTCAAAAACTCTAGCGAGCTCCACAATTTACCATAGATATTAATAAAACATACGCAAATGATTGAATAATTGGTCAAGATCTCTTACAACCGGTATAAAAGAAGTGAAAATTGCAATACAAATTACTATTCAGCACCATCTTTAACACTGTTAATGCGAGAGTTTTTATTTTCTGATTTATTATTTTTCATTTGCCCTTTTATTCTTTGTTCTCTTTATTTTCGGTAGACTGGTAAGGCGTGGTTTCAGAAGTATTATTTGTGACCACTTGAATTAGGGTAGTATAGAATATTTATATTTATCCCGTGAAAACACACGGGCAATCGTTTGTTTTTTTAGTACTTGTTACAATGCAGCCTTCAAATATATTTTAGAGACATAGGCTGTTTCAACGTGGGCACAGTGTACATACTCGCTTGCTTCCCGAAGTGTTATATATTTGTTAAGCAATAGTAGTTTTCTGTAAATAAAAATTGACCTAAATATAAATAACACAACATAACAAACTCATTAAGAAACAATTCTTGCCGAACTGTGCGTTGATCCGAACTAATTTTACATAAATTTAAAATTTCATAATATATATCTTAATTTTTTAGGCAAAGAGAAATAAAATCGGTTAATAAATCCGTTAACAAATACTATACAACTAAAGACTCATTTGGACTACAACTTAAATATAACGAACTTAGAGGTCGAGTACTTAAACCAGGAAAAAACGACGGTTACCAATTAGCGTGCGCGTCTTATCGCACAACTTAGAAGACGGAATTTAAATGCATTAAAGGCCGATGCACATTTATTACGGCGATGGCAAGCGATGCGAGCGATTATTTTGACGTCACGTCCTGTACCACCAGCTGATCGTTCTCGTATAAACTTGTTTTGATCCATCGCTCTCAACGCCGAGGTTTGGCGGGAAATCTCAGAGAACTTTGCGCGTGCAAAAATGAATCAAGAAGACAACTTGGACATTCCGATTATACCAGTATGGAAAAGGTTGATTTTAAATTGGTACAAAGCTATCTAGTTTTGTACGTTACAGAAAATCTTGGATAAAATAGGATAAACTGAACATAATATTTGGATCAAAATCTTTGAAATTTTAAACGAGACTGGTAGGTTACACTTATTAAATACAGTAGGTTTTGTGTGCTTAGGCTAGATTAATAATTTTAATATCACACCTATGTAATTTATTATATCAAAGAACATTTGAGACTATTGCAGAACTAATTTAATGGGATGAGGCGCAAATGGGTTTGCATTTGGCTTATTGATGCCTACTGGAGATGAGTTGCTAATTCTATATGTTTTGCCAAAATAGCAACGATTGAATTTTAACTCATTTGTTAGAAACTTTGATCGTAAATATGGGTCTTTGGTTCACAACGGCCTAGATTGGAAAAAGCAAGTCGAGAAATTGTCGATAAGAATAGCAAGTCGGAAAAAATCCCCCACGAATCGGGCGATGGTGCAGCGAAGGGCAGTGATGTCACTTCCTCTTTAACTACTCTGAACATCGGCGCGAAAACGTTTGTCCCGAACATTAACGCTGCAGTCTACGTGCCCAGTAAGATAGTGGAGATGGCTGAGAATTCCCCAGAAGCCGAAATATTAAGCTCCGGACACGAATCACTTGGCGATGGAAAATGTTTTTTGTAAACATATCGCAACCGAGATGGAGTATGACACGGAGATAGTTGACGAGTACTGACTGAGGAAGAGGCGCAATTATGATAGATGAGCATGATGGTCCCCAACCACCAGCATCTCTTCCTGAAAAACGGTTCTCCTCCAGCAAAGAGGAGCAAATCAATGTAAGTCAGCAATCGGTGGTCAGTCCGTGCGCCTCCTTGGGATGGTGGACAAACGCAAATTGATGTACAAAAGAGACGAAGGAAAAGCAGTCGAAGTAGGACGGGCGTCCGAGACCGATATGAAACATTTCACAATTGTCATTGCACCAGGACATACGAGTTTTGTGTCGAACAGGATCGAGAAGAGTGGAGAGGTGGTTCGTGTGTTAAACACAGTGGACTTTGCTGTCGCCCCAGTAAGGAGGGCAATCGTGGCTAGCGATAAGGTGGGTCTACGACTCTGGCGGTTTATTACTGGTTGAAAGGGACAATGTGAACTTTAACGGATTATTTTATTTCGGAATTAAGGATCCACAGGCGACCGGCGAAACCGAGAGTACCCAACACTATACAACAAACCCTTCTAGAAAATCCACATAAACATAACCATTTGCAAACAAGAAGGAAGGAAATGTTCTATTGAGATCCAACTTTTATTTAAGTGTTGTGTAATAAATATAGTATTAACTCTATATAACCTGGATTACAAGTATTTGGAACTCAGTCCCACAGGTAACAGCAGTTAGAAAAGCAGAAAGCATGGTGTCATCAGAATTAATGTGTACAGGAAGCGTAACACTCAATGCACAAGTGCTTACAGACGGCAAGCACTGACACTTAGTTCCCCCAATAGAGATTGGACAACCATGTTTGTACTGAACAGAAAGACTATACGGCAAACCCAGAGGTGTTCTATTTTGACAACCTGTTAAAAATTTGACCAATTGGTGAAAACTCACTTGAAAATCATCTGTAAAATATAACAGAATTATTATATGTTAGCAACAGAACAGATCATTTCCAATAGAATATCTGATCCTGTGCTGCAATCCCAGGTTGCAAGTTATTTTTGCATAGAGATGCAATGTGTATATTTATTACAGAAACATTAACTTAGGTTTATTTTAAGACAAGATGGGTAGGGCATTGAAGAGAAAATGAAGAGAACAAGAAATAAACAAACAATTGATCATGCATCTATTTTATTGTTTAAATAAATTAAATATACTGGTTCTTGCTTGCCCTTATTGTAACACCTTTATATGAGCTAATGCAGTGGCATAATCATTGTGGTGCATGCAGAACGACTATATCCCTTAATTCTCTCCCCATTTGATATTTGACCTGGTAGAAATTGGACGGTTAAGTGACTTATCTTTATGATGCCTGTGCATTATTAGTATAATATTATTTTTACAAAAAAACAAACAATATTATTAAATAAATTCGATGTCTGAACGGTTGGCTTAGTGATGGCGCGCGGTTCCTTAACCCAAAAGGTGGCCGATATAAACCAGCCACTGTAAGTAACAGGTTGGTTGTGTCCTTTGACAAACCTTGTAAAGACTTTAACGACAGTTGCTTGAACCTAGTCAAAATTACTTAAAGAGTTTTGCCAATTGGCTATAAAAAAAAAATTTGCCGATCCGGAAAATATTTTTGTCGATTTGAAAATATTTTTGTCGATTATGAAATAGTTTTGTAGACTGAAATAAAATTTCAGCATTGCCCGTATTGGCCACCGTAGCTTAGTAACAATTTCATCATACTATGTTGTGTCGGTTATTATATCAATTTTGATGAATAAAATCAATGAACAGTAAATAGTGGTCTTTACTAACGCTCTACTTCTTCATTAAAGAAGAAGTTGTCCGGATATCTAACGGAGAAGACTATGTTGTGTCGGCTCTTCTTCATTAAACGTGATAAAAGATGTCCGTTTAAAGTCATGGGAACCTTAATTAATAAATCTCCACCCCTTTTATCTTCGTTTCAAAAGTAGTGTGCTGATCTAAGGTTGGTTCATTAACGATTGGTTCATTATGGTCTTATATAACACTGTCTGTTTTAATGGCCATATGATTCTAAAATTATTACTATAAATTAGGGCTGTCCATATACCAAAATTCTAATAAAAAATGATGATGTTCTTCAAAACACTGGGATTTTTTTGAGTTAATAAATCAAATTAATAGGTCTATAGGTCAGGTAAAAGCTATGTATGGTTTCCGATGGTTTGCTGGAGAAATAACTATTTGATTTGCGAAGAGATCCAATCTGAAGAAAAAAATGCTTCTTCTCATGTGGCAAGAGTCTTAAGCTTAAGAGCTTTCAAAAGTGCGAGTTCTGCACACCATTAGGAAAGACTGTCATTTGATGTTCTTTTGATCAGATGACACGATTTCTCATATGATAAGGTAATGGCTGTTTCGACAGCTTTTGCAAGCAGGTCAACATTCTCAGCAGTTTTTGGAGGTGCAGATGGAATTGCCTCACACAGGAGAGTATTTAGTTTTGTGAACATTCCTGTGATGCGGTTGAGTGGTCTTACTACATAGGTTGTTCACCCTGAAAGTTATTAGTTTAGTTTATTAGTTTAATTATTTTTGCCCCAGTTGTTAAAAATGGCAAACGAATATAATCACGACACAGGAACGTGAAAAGACGGAAAAACGAAGAATCGCTAAAGCACGTCATTAAAAAAAAAACATATAATTTAATAAATATAGCGGACCAAACCTAGGCGGTGGTCCTATTAAATGGTGGTCGAACAAAGAGGCTTCTTTGCTGATTTTCAGTTTGAAACCTTGTCACAGAGAACAGAGAACGAGAATCTCGGCTCTGTTTCTGATGACAAAGGTTGCCAGTGTTGCATACTGACAACTGTGTGCTCATTAAATGCTCCATAAGGGCATGCCCTTGACTGTTGCAGTCAGTGCTTCCCCAGTAGTAATAATGGGCATTCGCATCTGTTCCGATAAGCATATTTTGTGCATGGGAAGTTGCGATTAGTTTCCTGTTTTTGGTACTTATGTGTTCTGCACACTTTACTTAATTGACATTACACTTTTCTGTATTTTTACCAAAAGTGAATCATCACCTAGACTTGTAATTTAGCTGGTCTAAATCTTTACCATCTTTATTTTTTTACAGCTAATGAACTGAAAAGAAAGTTGACTGTCCATGCAAAAGAAATTGTCGGGGAAACCGTCCTGCCAATTCAACTTGAACGTGAAATTACAAGAGTAAAACTTCAAATCACTGAAGTCCTTCAACACCATATTATTTATGGGGACGACTATGACTGGAAGGAACATATGAAGCGTAACGTTCCATTGATCCCCACCACAGATGGATCAAGAATTGCAATCAACCAACTGTTTGATAAAGCTAAAGAAACTGCAACACGAGCTGCACCAAGGTCTGCAACTGATGAAGCTAAAGCAAAATACATCAAACAACATGGTAACACTGCAACGTTAATTGGTCTGCCCGGCGTCGGGAAAACTACAACCAGCAAGATGGTCACCCAATCCATACTGGATAAAATTATCTTACCAGAAACAGAATATTTGTTTTACATCTCTATAAAAAATGTTAACTTTAAGGAAAAAGTATCACCTTTTCGATTCCTAACTGACAATAGCTTGAGCAACTGGCTTCATTGCGACAAGGAAAACAAAGAGTTGATGAATCTGCTGGATAATAATCCAAATGTTGTCATTGTGATGGACGGTTTGGATGAAGCTGCAGTCAAATTCTCTGAAACACTTATAAACTGTCCTTTGGATGGAAAGTCAAAACCCGTGGACATCGTCAAGAACTTGCTTAATGGTACTCTCCTACCAAATGCTGTGAAACTTGTCACTTCTAGACCAGGTCAGTTCTATCAGATACACCCTGATTGTCGATCAACTTTCGTTCTTGAAGTGTTGGGTCTTGATCAAAATGCCATAGATGAACTAGGAACACAGATCTGTGGTGAAAGGTATCCTGAAATCAAAAAATTTCTGAAGGAACGACCTAACCTTTCTGCTTTGTGTTATGTCCCGGTCAATTGCATTCTGATTATGGCTTGCCTTCTTGTTTGTTTATCTACAGGCAAAGAGATAAACTCAATGACACAAGTCTTAATCTATGCACTAACTCACTACATGACTTCTGAGCATTTTAAATCTGACATGACAGAAGAACATATCAGCTTAGAACTGGTTAAATTAAGCCAATTAGCTTTCAACGGATTTGAAAAACAACAACTAGTGTTTAATATAAATGACTTCAAGGAAGTTAAGATCAAAGAAACAATGGCTAATAACTTTATGCACACATATGTTAACAAAGCATCAGGCATGAGGATGAAAATATTAGAAGGACATAAGCGAAGTTACTTTTCTCACCTCATGTGGCAGGAATTTCTCACTGCTGTTCACATGATGTTCTTCATGCCATATCAACAATTTCAAAGTTACTTCATATTTGAAGAATTCCAGTGGGAAGTTGTGGCAAGATTTATGTTTGGCATTTGTAACTCCACTTCCAAAGCAGATCTGGAACTCATCTTCCCGACTTCAGAAATTAAAGATTTTAATAAAAAAAAGAAAATTATTCTGGATATAATTTCAAGACAAAAAATTGATCCAAACAAAGACAACTTCAATACTTTACTTGGTAAAGTGTCAGGCTGGATGCATGAACTTGGTGATAAAGATATAATAAATAAAGTTGAACAACACCTACCAACTGACATAACAATGACAGTTCCTTTAAACCCAGCTCAAGCACGTGATCTTGCGTTTGCCTTCAAATCCTGTTCAGCACCTCACAACTTAACAGTGCACGCTAATGAACCTGAAACTTTTCTTCATGGTTTACAGGGATCTACGAACACCAGGGTAAGTTAAAAGTAACAAAAATGTTTTGTTAAAGTAAGGTTAAATGAAACCTTATTTTAAATTTTAAACCCACTTTTATTATTTAATGGGTTTCCGAGTTACCAATCAAAATTTAATATCTTTTTTTTAATGTAACAAACGGGATGTCTGATTAGCTAATCCATTGTGGGATATCTCATACAAAGTGTTTTAAGTTTGGTTATGCAATCGAAAACTGAAGAATTCACGGATTACCATCTCTTACATATTCAACTTGATTAAAACATGCACTTGCCAACACAGGAAAACAAGGAAAATACATAAACAACATAGTAACTAAACAAAAGGCGACAACTAAACAAGAGGTTTAAAAGAACATAACGTCACACATAAATAAAACTCAAAATGAAAAAGTCACACTAGGCGACAAAAAAATTTAGACGCTACATGATATTTATTACATAATGTAGCGTTTCAGCCAAAATTATTTGAATATTGCTCGCTCTATATCCTTGACCGCCAAAATGTAACTACACAAGTGTATAGCTACAGAACTCTTACATAACTACTTGCTTAAAGCAAAAAGTTACAGCCAAATATACTTAAAATCAGGTAATCAAGTAATCAACGAAACAAAACAATAACGTCAAACCGACGAGCGTCCAAAAAGGCAAGGAATTTAAACCCACCACATAGAAATAAAAAAACTTTACAGTCTAATTCTATATTCATTACACAACAGCTAGTACTATATTCATTACACAATAGGTAATGCTATATGCATTACACAATAACTTATACTATATTCATTACAAAATAACTAATACTATATTCATTACACAATAGTTAATACTATATTCATTACACATAGCTAATACTATATTCATTACACATAGTTAAAGTCTAGGCATGTATCTATTGCTAAAATACTTTAAGGCCAAATCTGGCAGGGTAAAAGAAAGTATAGCGATAAAAGCGATTCATCCCTCCCAAGTGTGAATGCTCTGAGCAATGATTTATCGCCCGCCATCGTTTTCACTCTATCGCCGTTGCCCGCATCGCTCTAAGTGTGCATCGGCCTTTGTGTAATAATTCCTGATAAAGGGCTTCGAGAGACCATACTTTGGTATCTGCATGAGGAACCCATTGGACAATACCCCCTACACCCCAACCTATATGCATATAGAGCGGGATTTCGACAAAATACGTTCTCCACAATATGATCAGCAACACGAAGATAGCGATCTTTTATAACAACATGCTCTCGCAGTATTCCTGGATTTTAAAGGAGCATTATCAACTGCCCCTTTTCATTTCATAATAGTTACTTTGCAAAACCAACAGCAGACTTGCATGGCTGTACCAAGAAGAAACCGGTCGAAAAAGGTTGTCCACAAGGGGGAACTATGAAATCCTCCTGGTGGAAACTCTACTGTACAAATTCACTGGTCAAGAGGCTGCACTTGTGCAAGCATACGCTGATGATTTGAGCGTTATTATATCTGGCCCATATCCATCAACGATTAGGATGATTGCCCAGTCAACCCGTAATCGTCTGGGAAAATGTGTATTTAATGCAGGGATCGTCTAATGCAAATCATCTCAATTATCAGCATCTGCGATAAGGTGATGTCATTCTGCATCATAACCGCAAGTCATGCTAGAATGTCTCAAGGTATGGCGTAATTAAAGAATGTGCGGTTGGTCAACTGATTATGACGTATTCGTCACGAGTTGCCTCAGGCCTGGTCATGTGCGAAGTGAGACGGGTGTGGTCGAGTGCTTGGACTGGACATGATTGGGGCCCTGATAAAAACCATGCTTTGGACTAACTCGAAAGAAACTCAAAAGAGAACGGCCAGACGAGGTGAGGTAGGTCAGTGTTACGCCCCGTTTACACCAAGCGTAGTTAAGCGTACAGCAGCGCAGCAACTGTAAAAAAAACTTTAGCCCGGCGTACGCCGAGCGCATGCTCAGAAAGTCGAGCTGCGCTACGCCGAGGTTCGCTTGTGTAGCGAGTTTCACGGGCGTAGCAAAAGTACTTTAAAATATATTTCTATGGCATAATTGGTTGCCATAGATACGGTAGGCTAGGATAGGATATTCATGTTTATCCCCGTGAATGGGAAAACCAAGGGGGTTAACACAAGGGCAATCGTCAGATCACCTCGCGCCCATCGTCGGGTTACCGAAGCTATTGCAGTGTATTGTATGTGATAAACACGTTCCTTCATTTTGGTATAACCCATTAATCCGCTGCTGGGTTCAGGCAATGTCCGTAAAGTGCCTTGCCCAAGGACACAACCGATTAGCTAGCGACCAGTTTCGCACCTGCAACCTTTCGATTGAAAGGCGACGCACTTAACCGCTAGACCAACGGGCGGGACAAACGGTAAAGTCGTCTTCAGACGCTGAAACATACAAACATTACACTATTTTTCACACAGGTACTTAATGTAGTTTAAGTATCTTTAAACTTACCCACAACAGTCAAACAAAAACAAAATTGTATTGCTGCATGCAGCTTACCATCGAGTAATCAACCTGTACATAAATTTAGTAATATTTTACCCATTTACCTATAGGCATGTAGCCTATATAGCCTTTAAACCTCATACACTGAATTGTAAACACATTTATGTAAACACATCTATTTGGTCTCCCCAACTACATACTATATTTGCTGTAATAAATTGCTAAACATTTGTGATGAAAAATACCGAGCTGATGTTTGCGGAAGTACAAAGACACCCTTGTTTGTATATCCCTAATTTCACAAAGAAATAAATTTAAATCCAATCTACATTCAGTTTCTAACTACCTAATTTTTATTGTTTATTTAATCAGTGGTGTTGAAGTTCCGAAACAAAAGTAAACGGTTAAGCTTTATGAAAGTAAACGTTTATGCTTAGTGATGTAATCAGGAGTTGAACGCAGTTGCTCAAAAGCGCTGTACGCAAACATATGTATTATTCTACGTAATGTAAACATGTGTAATAATTAAGATACCTATAGTTACGGTAGTAAAATTGTTTAATTGCATCCTGTGTTGTTAACAGCACATCGGTTCTAGAAACTTAATTTGGCTTCTTAATTCACATTTTGATGGCAGCCATTATATACACATCGGTTCAAGACAAACGCTACGCTTGGTGTAAACAGTCGCGCGGCGGGCTACGCCGAGTACGCTACGCTCTTAAGTTTGGTGTAAACAGGGCTTTAGGCCTAAGACGGGCGCAGTTAAAGTTCCTGGGCTTGGTCACGCAGTCGAAGCAGAAAGAACAAGGGGCAGAATTCGCAGCTTCCGGTTTGAACAAGAACCGGTTAGCAAGCTGCAAAAAACAAAAAAGAACTGTGGGAACACGTTTATAATTGATTGTACTTCTGTATATTTTAACAATTATGTCCATATTTTGTGAATGGGAAGTCACGATTAATTTCATGTTTTCGCCAGTTCAGTTGATGAATTTGTTGCATCCGCATACTTTTATGTGTATTATAATATGCATAGCGCCTGTTCGACGACGGGAAAAAACAACTTTGTCCAACGTCAGTGTGACGTGTATTTTACTGTCTAATCCGGTTTTTATTGTTTTTGTGACATGCTTATACCACTATATAGAGTTTTCCCACCGTAATTGTTTGGGGACGTTATAAATGCCCTTAAGGAAGTTTTTGGCCCCACGTAAGTGTGCCCTATATAACTGATTAGTAATATAACAAAACGAGACAAAAAATAGAACCAAACTGAAACTATGACTGAATGACATGTGTGTTTAAGATGGAGAATAAACCTGTTGCTGAGACATTGACTCAGATTCTAAAACCAAAGAGAATTAGTCAGAAGCAGTGTTTGTGGTATGAAGCGTCCTGTGGTTTTAATGGATAACCTTGCCTTCAGCGCGAATCGATAGAACGACAGGTAGAGCCTCAGCCCAACCCGCAATTACCGCCGAACAATCTACTAAAAAGTATAGAGAGCTCCTCCACAAATTGTTTCCCGCGAGTTCTGTTTAATGCCTTCCAAGCTTCGTGTACAAATGTGTTTCCTGTTTTGAGTCTTATATAAACTGTGTACGATTCTATAATATTAAAGAACCATTGGTGGAGCCTTGCTTGGCTAAGCTGTTCTCTCACCCATACCATATTTTTACGTAAGCTATGCCCCTGTGTACAGCGTTTTGACTGGCTGCACGCTGCGTGAATACCTAATAAATACCTAACCTCTGTTTACTCCTAGATAGAGCGCCGCTACAGAATTGTCTGTTAATCGCATCGCGCAGTTATTACGACGCAAGTCGGTCGCAGCGAAGCGTTCCTGAGTAAAGTGCTTTGATTTATTCGTGTGTTCTATTAACAGAGTCAGTTGAGCCAAGCGCCGCAGCACCGAGCGTTTATCTACAACGCCAAAGGTGCACCCCTCCTACATAATCAAACGTTGCTATAAACACCCCCACCTTCGCTTTGACCCAGGATAATGAGCCGTTTTTTCTCCACAACTTCTAGCTTAGCTTACCAAAGGAAGCTACATATCAAGACAGCAAGTTGTTTTGGAAAAATCACCATACAAGTCGTATCAAGAAAGCAAGTGCTGCTCAAGCACAATGCGAAGCGCAGTTGGCCCTACATGGGGGCTGCAGCCAAAAATAATGGTGTGGCTTTACAGTCAGATCATCCGTCTTATCCTGACCTATGCTTTATTAGTGTCATCAGCACAACATACCAGCGCAATATACAGAACAACCTACGCAAGGTTCTGGGATCGGCCGTCTATGCATTACTGGCGCCTTTAAAGGCTCCCCAAAAGGACAATGGAGATGCTACTTAACCTCAGATCAGCGACCGCGACAGCATCATTGCACCTGCACGCCCATCTGACCCACCACAGCTTGTCTGTTACACTGATGGGTCACGATTTAATCGATCGACTGATGCTGGAATACTTATTCAATACAACATGTGTGACTACAAATTCAGCATTCCACTTTCAAGCTTCCCCATTAGTTTTCCATACGCAGAGATCATTTCAATTTAAACCATGTTGCAAGGATTCTCCAGTCTTAGAATACTGCAAAAATGTCCATCACCATTGATAGTGATAGTCAGGCGGCTCTAAATGCTCTTTTGAGCTTGAATATAGGCCTACATAGCCTCTTGGTACCAGAGAAATGGGAACCTTTAAAAACTGATGAACTCGCTTTCGTAAAAGAATAATATTCACATAATATCCACAAAATCTTAATTATAACCTACCATTTAAAACGCAAATACAAGTGTCGTAATTTCAGTTGAACACCTTACGCACGCCCGTGTTGGCAATAATTATTTATCCGCGGCTTCTGCGTGATCGACCTCTGCTATTTATTTTGTGGCGCATTTACTTTACTGTTTAGTGGGAGTTGACTGTTCTTATATTGTTAATATATTGCGTTTTCTTTTGTTTTAGAATAACAGTCAATTAAACATTAATAAATAAGGATTACGACTATTAGTAAACCCAAAGACCTAAATACTCTCTGTATATTGAGGCAGATATTAATGGGATCGCAACATAACATTCAAAACTTTATATCCATTCTCTATAAAAATATGTAAAAAATAAAAAAATTCTTTAAATTTATCAGGATTTTCAACCCTTTAACTTGATTATTTTAACTCTTTATTTAGTTTATTAGTAAATCTATTAACGAACTTAAACCAACACTGACCGAGTGGGTTAACATCAACAGGGGGAGGTCCCTGATATTGGTTAATGACAAGGTCGCCCTGCACATTATACTGTCTTGCATCGCTCGGTTGTCCCTGCCCATCTACGTTGGTGGAGTTGAATGGTGAAGGTCGCTTTGTCTGGGGAAGGATAAGGTTACTGATACTGGTCGTTAAAGCAAAATGTGAGATAGCATAAACGGCGTTTTAAAAAGTATATTTGTTTTATATTTTCTTATGGCACTGTCCATTATCTGCTTTGTACGTTGGGTACACATCTTCACGTGAACCCACTAATATTTAAACTGCTCAATAAATCTCTATAATAAAATAGGAGTCATTCGGCTGTCTTGGTGAAGTCTTTTCGTTAACGTTAAACGCATATCGACATCAATATTGCAATTAATTGATTAATGTGCGGAACTGAATATCATTTTGTGTATTTTTATATTTGAGTTACTTCATTCGTCACTTCATTTTTTGTTCGCCTGTAAGTCTGCCGGTAAAGTGCGTTGTTTTTCAATTAAAAAGTTGCAGGTGCTAACTGGTCGCTGGCTAAGGCGTTTTTACATGACAACTGGTCCAACAGGCGGCCGTGAGAGTTGGACCGGCTACCATATACTCAGGAGATAGCGCATTGGAGTATTTAACGAGATGGATTCGAAACTTAAAAAGAATTTGCTCGTTGCGAGACTGATCCATATTGTTATTTGAAACCTTGGGTTAAACAAAATAAGATACGAGCAATTATCCAACGGTTAGTTAGCGGAGATATTACAGTGTCTTATATATGATTGAGACGTTTCTTTAATTTTTCTAAATAAAAATACTAAGTTTTAGTAATATACGCTAAGTGCTTTGTTCAGGGACCAAAACTAATAGCTAGCAAAATATTTCAAAAATCAAATGCCGGTTATTTCATCCAAAAATGTAATAATGATTGGATATCATACATGTTGATTAATTTCTTAAGAGGAATGCACTGGCGAACATACGTATGAAATATGGTGCAACGGAGCATTTACCCATATTTACTTAGGGTAATTGAACCTGTTAAAGGTGATTTCCCTTATACATTCGACTTCATACTTTGGTTCGAGCGTTTCGCATTCAGTGTTGAAACTAGATAACTTTGTACATACGAATTATATCCAATAAACTCTACTCGAATATGACAAAACGTATTATATATTATCAATTAAAGGATTAAATTGAATAAACATAGGTAATGCGACCGTCAAACCAATGCGCAAAAACAATAATGAACAAACCAAATTTCATTAAGACCAAACGATATAGAGCCCTGAAAAAGAGTGAGCAATAAAGCACGACCTGTACTGTGGGTGAGCCGGCTTTAGGAGAAATTGTGACACGAAAGCGTGGTTCTACTCTATGAAAAATTTCAAACTAACAAATAATAATATTACCGCAAGCTATCAGTTGCATGCATTATCGACACTAGACCCAGAACTGTGAAAAAAAGTTGGATACATCATGGACACGAGAGTATGCCCAGTGTGAAAAAAGTGGAACTGTTAAACTAAATTGCGAGGCCAGATTGTGTTTTGCTAAAGACTTAACAATATATTAATATGCAACATTAAACATGAATTATTTGGAATATTAACAAAACGCGTTGTCGAAATTGCCGAAAGAAAAGTTATTTGAAATAACCTGCAACGACAGGCTAAGCATTCAGAAACTACATAAGAAATGCAATAAGTAGCTTCGGTTTATCTATATCAAAGCGATACCACAAATGTAGCCATAGGCTTGATATATACCTTTGCCCGAAGATATCAAATTTTCCATAAAAAAAACATAAACTCATTTTGAAAATTATACCAAAAAGGTCACGACGGGTGGTTATTGAACTTAGTCTAGTCAAAATGAGAATGAAATACCTCGCAAAAAACAAACGAAGTTATGTCAACACACTTTCGGAGCCACCCCTTGTCCGAAAGACGACCTGCCATTGCACGGGTCGATTTACCGCAAACTTTTCTTCGGAATTAGTATAATAAATTTGTTATAAACATATTTCCCATTCTATTTCACAGCATAACATTTGCCTGTTCAGTTTTCTCGTTTCGATCCCCATGTAAACATGAACCTTTTTTTATAGGAGTTATGAACAACTTTAAAATCTGGAAGAGAGAAATGCTTTGTATAATAGTTTTGGGATCACAAGAGATTTAAGAAAAATAAATTTCCCAAGCAAACTCAGTCCACTGGAAGTTCATATATTTGTAATGGTAAGTAATTTAAGTTTCGTGTTTTTTTAATATTGGGGTCAAAAGTTTCCTACTTTTAGGTGAGGAGAAGCGGGCTTTTGGGATTTCTACAAACTTCTGCTGATAAATACCAGCAATTATTTTCGTTACTATGATCTATGTGGCGTACCATTTATCATATACAAGTAGACATAACTAGTCGAAGCCTTAAACGACTAATGGAATTAGATCACAAACGACTAAAGAAATACTAAAAGAGCACCTTAAACAATACTGAAGAACAACAGAAATAAAAATGAACCAACAAGCGCGGTGGACAAGGGTGGTAAACGCCAAGGTGATTTCCGAAGAAGAATTTATATCTACAAAAGAAACTTTACATGCACAGATGAAATGAAACTACAATCCTTTCAAATTATGCCAAAGCTAGCAAATTGTAACGAACGACGCCCTGTTTTGCGAACAATTTAAATACACTATAAAAAAATTGGAGAATGCCTAAGAGATATTTAAATTCCTTTTAAGATTGGTGGAATAGTGGGAAAATAGTTTTTTAAATCACCACCTTTCTTCAAAAATTTTCATACTATTTTATATATCTGCAAGTTATATACGTGATTTAATTAGCTTACCACAAATATTTTAATCAAGTGAAACAAGCAACAACAAAATTACCTACCAATTTACTAATTATATTTCCCATTGCAGATCGATCTCAGATAACTGGTTTCAGATTTAACAACAACGACCCTGAAAAAAAATATTATTATTAGTAAATTCAATTTCTACTAGAAAGTGTCAATCATGTGTTAACCAATACTATTTAATAAAAACGGTTTAGTGTACGCTATATTTTTCTGCATACAGAAACGATCAGGTTCCGTGGATACCAAACCAATCTAGGTATATTTGATATCCATGTATTCTGAATAACATATTCATGTTTACAATAAATAAGACAAAGAAATGAATTAATGTTACACTAGTGTGAGCTTTTCGATGTTAACGTGATTCATTCAAAATTTGTTTCTGAATATCTAATAGATATTAGTTTACACCTCTGAAAGTTCAAACTTATTAGTTCATTTTAATTCTGGTTATCATGGAGAAAACTAATCACTGGTTTATGCGCAAATCAGTTTTGGTGGGTTTTCCCGAAAACGTTCGTGGTGGGTACGGGGTATCCGAATCATTTTTCTTAGCATTGGAAATAACTATCATTTTGTGGTGGTTTCAAGTCTTTAGGTATTTTAAGCACGTGGTAATACTACTTTCTTTACAATTTCAGGGATAATCCTTACCGGTCCCAAAATGTTGACTGTTGAAGAATAATCGTCGTTAAAAATCTAAAAAGACTGCCGTGCTTATCTGTAGATAAATATCCTTGCGTAAAAAGTACATGTGTGGCACCACATATTTCTCTTACAAGGACAAACCTGCGCCATCAGGCCGATCTGATGTGCTCAGACAAGGTCATTCGAGCCACCTGAATAGTCTTTAGGAACAGCTGAAGTTGGTCGAAAGAAGTCGCCCGAGAGAAGTTCGAGACACAAAGGTTGACGATGGAACGAAAAAAAAAACTTTCACAAACCCTTCTTTTCTCAAAGAGAAAGTGTAAAAAACTTTCTTAAGTTGCGAGTCATTAAACGGCCCACTTAAAAATGTAGGATAGGCCTACTTCCAAAAAATTTTAACCGTACATTTTAACGGTCAAATAGCGACAATTGGAGATTTTCAAACAAACGAGATGGGGAACGATTTGATGCTGATCAATCTAATTACAGCAAGGGGTTAAAGATTCTGATAAAATTACCACAGCCACCATTTGGACATAGGTTAAAAAAGGAGAGCCACTGAACAACCAGAAGGAAGCAAGCATACACCGGCACCAACCACAAAGAATGAAATTGACTAAAACTACCGCAAAGGCCATCTTGGTCAAAGCGGTCAAAGCGTATTCGGTGTAAACCAGTGTTTGCACCACCTATTAATTTTTATCCTAGAATATAGTTGGAAAGGTGTATTTTGTAATGAGTGGATTTGTTTATTGTTTTGAATTTTAAAGTTGTTGTTTTGCCTTGTGTATTATGTCACTTTTGCAATTTTTCTTTACGGTTACCGTCATTAGTGGTTGTTCAATATCATTTTGACAAACCGTTCCTGCCCGCGTGAATTGACTGGTCGTTTGTTGGGTGGAACAAACTGATTGGTAGTTTTCCCTGATTGTTTTCGCACCGTGCCTGCTGTTTGACCTAATAGATTTGTATTGTCAGTTCTCGTTGTATCACTGGACTAGTGTATTGTTTATTACTTATCGGGTGTTGGTTAACGCATGTAGCAGTTTTTAATATTTAGTGTTTTATATATTTCTAAAAGTAATTGCGTACTGTCTGTGATAGTTAAGTTGCACAAATGACCATTAAAACAGGATTCCGAGATCAAACTTAGCGTAGAAGACGCAACAGTAGACCAAGTAATACTTAAAAAATAGTTTCCTATGTCTAAATTTTTAAAGAAGACAATTCAATTTAATTAGATTATGATGCCGTATATTAAAAATGTAAATGTTTATTCCAGTTCACCACAGGCAATCCCCAAAAATGCTATCACAATGCACAATTATACCGGACTATTTCTACTTGTATGAAATTCGATGGAGAATTTGATAACAAACAAATAATGAAGTGGTAGCTTTAAATATGTAAAATCCAGTTCCTCCAACTCATATCAAATACGTAATGTCTGTTTTCTTTGTTTATTGTTTTTAACCAACAAACAAACTTATTCATAGTAAATGCTGAATATTAGGAGAAGTAACTAAAGATTACATTCTGTGACTCTTGCAAAAAAATATCTGTAAAAATATGCCGCTGTAAAATGTTTTTAAAAACTTGCGAGAATTGAGGACTTTTGAACACCCTTTGTTTCCATGCGCATCAGTGCATTTTACAACCCAATGTCGGGTTACCAGAGCTATTGCAGTCTGTTGTGTATGATAGACACGTTCCTTCAATTTGGCAAAACCCAATAATCCGCTAGGTTCAGGAAATGTCCGTTAAGTGCCTTGCCCAAGGACACAACCGACTAGCTAGCGGCCAGTTTAAAACCTTCAACCTTTCGGTTGAAAGGCGTCGCACTAAACCGCCAGACTAACCGGTAGGACTGCCAAAATATATTTAAAGTGTGCCCTCCTTTAGTAATTGTTTTTTAAAAAAGCAAAACAATAAACTAGTGAAATTTTGCCCATGTATATTTTTTTGGAAGTTTCCTTGAGTAATTTGGTTATTTAAATTCAAATTTAGTAAGTTTGTTAAAAATATGAATACTCAATTCTTTTCAGTATATAGATTTCGCCGATAACATTAAAAGTCAGTTTCGACGATAATAAGTTTAAAGTAAAGAACCAAACTTGAATTTAGCATTACTATTTTCAAGCCAAAAAAGCAAAATTGGTGCGTTTAACGAAATTTGGTGGTCCTAAACCGAAACACTACGATAATACAATATATAAAACCGGTTTATATGCACCAGCTAGGGTGGTTAAATAGAATAACGGAACGTTCAGGCGATGGTATGTTAAGCAAACGCATGGCGCAGATCCTGATGCGAGGCTTGGACTGGCTACAATACTCCCGGAAGATGGCTCAACGGAGAAGATGGAACAGGTACCCGGGCCGGTAGTTTTTGAAGTTGTAGCAATAACCGAATGTTTAACTACAATATTCATTAAACAGTAAGTAAAAAATATTTTTTATTTCACACTAACGAGGCTTATAGTTTACTGTTCATGCCAGGTAAACATGGTTCCTACCACCAAGTCACTTCCATCGAATCATAGTAATACATAAACTGCAGTTTCCGATGTACACATTTTTAACGTCCAATACATAGACAATTTAAAAGAAATATATTCTCGTGTATAAAAATATATAAATTTCAGTTTACCAAAGGCAATCTACGAAAATATAATTCCCACAATCCTAACGAATAATTTTAACTCATGAAGTTCTATAAAGAATTTAAAAACAAACAAATAACTAGAGAGTGTCAACCACGTGTTTAACCACCACTATTTGTAAAACACCTGCTGTATGCCATATATTCATGCTACAGGGTCCCTAACCACATTTTGTATTTTATACACTGAGTATGTAGTTTGTTTCTGCAAGCATAAACGCATGGGTCCCATAGTTATTAAACCAAACTTCTTTT
Organism: Ciona savignyi; assembly: GCA_000149265.1. Lineage (NCBI taxonomy): Eukaryota > Metazoa > Chordata > Ascidiacea > Phlebobranchia > Cionidae > Ciona > Ciona savignyi. The sequence continues at coordinate 368,802 of CH002047.1, read as the reverse complement.
CCATGTAAAGGTAAAAAATAAACGTCTTAAATTTACGAACATTTCACCACAAATGTTTTAAATTAAAGCTTCCTTTTAAGCGCTGTATTGAAATGAAGCTAAATTCCCAAAACAGCCCGATTTAGTTTTTCTTGGTTTCAGGGAATTACTGGGTTTAGTAGATAAGTTTCTACTGGGTTTATTACGTAAGTTTCTGTTTTTACATATGTGGGTTATGTTATATAACAATTCTTAATGTTTTATTCTGATTTGTCGATCTCCTTGTCTGATTTGTTGATCTCCTTGTTGGAGATGTCAGTACGATATGGCATACCTGTTACAATCATAATTCAGGAACATATCTTCGTTTTTAAAGGAATTACCCTAATAAATGTTTTCCTTCTTTTAATTGGAACAGAGTGTTTAATAGTCTAACATTTTACTAAATCTGATTCAAATTGGAGCTGCCGTTCAAGCAATATGCGCAAAAAAGCTAATTTTTTAGAAAAAATACCACTTTGGTTTTTACGTCTCAGGGGAATTCCCCTAGATTTATTATCCAAAATTTTAGTTTCTGAATATATAGCCCATGTTGTCTTACAAATAAAAAAGTTTGATTGCGCATACATGTTTTATTCTTGTAGATGTCGGGTCGACATGGCATGGCTGTAACAATCATGATTTGACAACAAAAGCTTATTTTTTAGGATATTTCCCTAAGTATTTTTTTTAATTCTTGTAAGTGTTAAATCAGTTACTAATGCTCTTACATTTTATTAAATCTAATTCAAATTGGAGCTACCGTTCAAGCTCTATGCGCAAATAAGCTCAATTTTTACGAAAAAATACCGTTTTGGTTTTTAACGAGCGAGGGGAATTCCCCTGGATATATTATCCAAAATTTTGGTTTCTGCATATCCAGACCATGTTGTCAAAAAATGAAAAAGTCTCATTGCGATTTTACTATTACTTCTGGTAGATGTCGGGGCGATATGGCATGCCTGTAACAATCATGATTTGACAACAAAATTTTATTTTTAGGGTATTTCCCTAAGTAATTTTTTTATTTTTTTTAGGTGTTAAATCAGCTACTAATGCACTTACATTTGATTAAATCTGATTCAAATTGAAGCTACTGTTCAAACGCTATGCGCAAAAGAGCTAATATTTTAGAAAAAAAATACCGTTTTGTTTTTTAACGTGCCAGGGGAATTCCCCTGGATTCATCACCCAAAATTTTGGTTTTTGCATATCTAGACCATGTCGTCTAACAAATTACCAAGTTTCGTTGTGAATCCATTACCCCCTTTTGGTAGATGTTGGGTCCACAAATTCATACCTGTCAAGCGTTTGACGAAAAAAAAAAAAAAGAAAAAAAAAAACGGACAAAAACAATATGTGTCCCATTTTTCCAAATGGGACCCATAATAATGTTACAGTTTTAGATATTTATTATAACCAGTTTCTCAAACCCCATATCAAATACGTATTATATACGCTGCTTTTCTTTGTTTGTTGTTTTTAACTAAAAAACAAACTTCTCTCTAAAAAGCAAAATATCATGTTTGAATTAATAACTAAAGAAAACATTATCAGGACACCAATTGTTATGCATTAAGTAACATATCTCGATGTCATATATATTATATCGATGATGATAAGTCATATTTTGTTGAATAAGTATTGGTAGTTATCACGTGGTTGACAGTTACAATTTTATTTCTATCCGTAAGCGTCTCTATAAGACCAGTTCACCATAAGACAGAAGAATATGTTGGGTTAACTGGATAACAGGACATACAGGCGAAGTCAATGCTTTAGTTTGTTAGTGGTCTTGTTCTCTTTTAATGCACGGATTTTATCTGCCATCGTTACGACTGGTTAACATGCAGCAGTACATGGTAGTTTAACAGGATAACGGCACCTACAGGCGATTGTACGATAAGCGCACGCAGCGCAAATCCTGAAGCGAAGATTGGACTGGTTGGCTTACGTCCGGAAGATTGCGCAAGGGGGCATTTACCGGGAGAAGTAATATAAAAAATTAACTGTCATGTGGCCGAATGGTTAGTTCGATCGATACATATATACCGAACTACAAAATAAACGGTTCAAGTGAAGATCCATCATGGGTTCGAAACTTGGCTCGGTAAAAAAATAAACAAAATTAAATGGTACGGTCGTGTGGCCGAATGGTTAACGCGATACATATAACGAATAACATATATAAAACGGTCTAACCAACGAATCCATTAGGGCTCGAAACTAAGCCGAGATAAAAAATATAAAAATAACTGAATCGGTTAAAGCGATAAACACACGAACCGCAGATCATGAAGCGAGAAATGGCCTGACCATAATACGTTAGGAAGATTGCGGGTTTGTGCATTCATTTAAACAAATAATTTTTACAAACAATTTAACTTAATTTATTTTTAACCGATTAAACCACTGAATTCATATATATGAGTCGTGCCCAAACGACACAACCCACGCAAGCAAGTGTATTATAAGATATTCGTGTTGTACTGATGAATGTTGTAACTGATGAATCGATGTTTATATCGAGCCAATATTAAACACGAAATGAAAGTCAACCAACTGATAAAATAGCGTTATAATGGTGGAACTACAATACCCTTTTCATTAGTAAGTATCTATATATTTTACATTTTATTCTAGGTAGGATTGATAGCTTACTGCTCGTAACAGATAAACATGGTTCGTAGCAAGTACGTTAGCTTCCTATAGTTTAACGAACGCCTTAAAAACAGACTCCAAAGTTTAACTTTTCAATCGATGACGAGAAGAACGCCGTGTTAGACCAATACTGTACTGCATGTGTCAATTGATAACAAAACAAGTGTTTCGGATTATACATATTTTTATCCTGGAAAGTGACCGGTTTATTATGTATACGCTGATATATATAGAAAGAAATATATTTAATCCAAATCCTTAAGAAAGTTAACTATATATATTATGAATTAGAAAAACACAATTAAAATTTAAACAACCAAGCTTTTTATGGGTTTATTTTGTGTCAAAATTTTGCTTCCTATTTCATTGTATTCATCGACAAACTGCCTTCAAATTTAAAGGTAATGGTTCTTTCCATGTCGTTTTACTTTTCCCCATTGTACACTCAAAGCATATTAGCTAACGCCACAACAAGACGAATTAACTTTATTAGACATTTTCTTAATTTTGATATAGAGCGTAAGAACGTAGTTTTATAAGTATTACATATCTGGGGATTTCCTGGGATGAGGGTTTAAACAAAGATGTGTAGCTCAAAGATAATTAATTCACTTTGCTACTTTGTTTGCCTGTAGCTATATTTTGAGTGTGCTCTCGTCTTAATATTGATTATTAAAATACAAAACACTATACTTAAACATTATTACACCGGTCTAAATATATCTTTAGCGTGTTAATAATCTTGCACAATTTTCAATGTACGGATTTGATATGTAACCGTTCTCATAAGTGCAGTTTGCATACAGAAACATATGGTTGTTTAACAGGATAACGGGAAGTACAGCCGATGTTACGATCAGCGCACGTAACACAGATTCTGAATCGTGATTGGACCGTCTAGCAAACGGCCGGAATATGGCGCAAAGGACAACAAACCGGCACAAGTGGTTTTTACAAAGCTAACTGACGCTGTTAAAGCTGATTTTCCTCATTCATTCGACGTCATACTTTGACTCATGCGATCCGTAGTGCGCTTTTAATTTCAAGTAAATAATGATCGTGTGACCGAATGGTTAGCGCGCCCAATTTTTTTTTAATTAGAGCAGTTCTTAACCTTTTTGGTACCGCGCATCCATTTCTTAACCTTTTTGGTACCGCGCATCCGATAAATGTCAGTTTACGTCCCCCTAGCGTTTGAATGCTGTGCTCTGTATGTTTTTCCAGGGAAAGAAGAATGGTATTTTATACATGTGAAAATATGTTTAAAAATTGTAAAACAATAGACCTAATGTACTTTTAGTCTAGAAATATAAAAAAAGAATGTGCAACAAAAGTTTAGGTTTGTTCGCAAAGCTCGGATTCCCAAAATTAATAAAAAATGTGTTGTAAATTTATAAAGGCTCGCGCCCACCCTAAACAGTTCTGTACGCCCCCCTGGGGAGGCGTGCCCCCAGTTAAGAACAAATGAATTAGAGGTTGGCGCTCAATTTTTCGTCTGGTAAGAATTTTGGGAAAGATAAATTTAATAAATGAAAAAAAGAAACATCTATCACAGTTAACATCTAATAAACAAGTCCAAATGCCGTTCAGATGGAGGTGGCGTTGAAATAGAGTTGTTTCAGTAAGTAAAGTCTGTATATAATCAATTAAACCACTCAACTTATACATATATGCGCATTATAGGATATTCCTATTGTACATTTGAATGTTGCTACTGATGAATCGGAGTTTATGTGGTGGCAATATTAAATCACAAAATAAATGTTAACTGACAGACGAACTAAAAGGTTTAAACATAGACATACAGCTCAAATTTTATAAATTCATTTTGTTGATATTTACAAAACTAATTAAATCTGTTAAAGCTAATTATCGTCATACGTTTGATAACTTCGGAGTAAATTTGTGCTGGCGAAATAAACCCAATAAACTCTTCTCGAAAAAATACAATAATTAGATATGAATTAAACTCACTCCAATAAAAATACAACTAACCACATAAACTAAAATAAAGCAAAAGTAATTCTATTGTCTAGATAATTATTTTTTGTTTTTAATTAAACTGGGTATTTAAATTCCCAGTCTAACGATATCGGTGATTTGTTATGTACTTAGTTTAAAGTACAACATAAAACTTGTATTTAGCATGTTATGAATGTTGTTCTCTCTTGTACTGATTTAAGCTGCAAGTGACGAGCCCTAAGACTCCTCCCCATTTGACCCGTTTACATGCAGCAGGT
>CH002047.1:351283-363783 GCA_000149265.1 Ciona savignyi | reverse complement strand
AGAATCTACAGACGATGGTATCATAAACGCACGCAGCGCAGATCTTGAAACGAGGGTTGGACTGGCTATCATGCGCCCGGAAGATGGCGCAACGGAGCATTTACCGGTGATTTTAACAAACAAAATTAACTAAAGTTTGTGTATAACCGATTAAACTATTGAATTCATACATAAGCGCTTTGCCAAAACGACACACCAACCAGATTTCACCACTGCATTATAAGATATTCGTTGTGTACCGATGAATGTATAAACTGATAAATTGGTGATGTTTTTATATCGAGTCAATATTAAAGCACGAAATGAAAGTTAACCGAATCATACATTGATTAGTGCAATTCGTATTTTTTTTTTGCCGAGTCAAGTTTCGAACCCATGATGGGCTCGTCACCTGGACCGTTTTTGTATAGTAGTCGGTATATGTATCGGTCGCGTTAACCATTTGGCCACACGACCGTACCGTGCAATTCGTATTGCCCGAAATCGTGTGACCGAATGTTAAGCGCGCCCAATAACGAATTTTATAGAAGATCGGACCTCATGGCGATTCTAACTTAGTCAGGTTTTCTGGTGTTCAACACACAATAGTTTTAAAACTATAAAGAACCAATTGATTTTTTTGGTTATTAACGACAATATTCAATAATCAGTTAGTTATATTTAATTTTGACATTTTATACTACCGAGCCTTGATAAAAACATTTACAAAGACAATTTATTTTAATAAAAATATGTTTTTGCATATTTAAATAATCTTTAAATAAATTTTTGCAAAATTTTACAGAACATTGGGAACTAACTACAGATTATCAAGAACTTCATCTGAATCCTATAATATAGACGCATTTACAAATGCTTAAAATTTTTCTACAATTATTTATATTTTAAAGCGGCGAATGCTATCTTTAGACTGCATTTTGGTTGGGCTGTGTTCTTGCATACATAAGCAGGACTTGCCTAATAAATGATTTCGTGTGCACAGTGTCATTTCTATCTTTTAAAAGACGAAAGGGGTCAAACTGGAAAGTCACAAAGTCGGTTTGCACGACAATAAAGTTAAAATATAAAACGAAAAATAATTTAGCATGTTAATAATCTTGTACGATTTTATTGCACCAATTGCGAGCCTCAAGTGTCCTTTGCATTACAACCAGCTAACATGCAGCATCACAGGGTGATTTAACAGGATAACGGGAGCTAAGAGTGATGGTATGATAAGCGCACGCAGCTCAACTCCTGAACCGAGGTTTGCTTTCTGTTCGTAACTGGTTAACATGGTTCGTACCAAGTACGTTAGCTCCCCATAGTTTAACAAACACTTCAACAACAGACTCCGAAGTTCAACTTTTCAATCGGTGACGAGAAGAACGCCGTGTTAGACCAGCCGGGTGCGATATGTGTCAATTCAAGCGTTTTGGGTTATACATATTTTTACCTTAGGAACCGGTTCTAAGATAAAAAAGGCAATTTCGAAGACAATCAGTTTAAAATAAACAACCACACTTAAATCTAGCATGGTAATAAGAAATTCGACTTCCATGCCAGTGGTTGATGCCACTTTTGTCCCAGCAGGGCTCACCACGTTTGTCCAGTTGTCCGGGATATGTAAAATAATGCGTTGGACAAGTAAATATTTTGCGACGCTTGTCCGACGGGACAGGTTCAAAAATACGACCTAAAATTTATTTTTTTACATTCTTCACTACTTTGTATATTTCAAGTTTATACAACACTAGATAGCCTAGTATCAACCACGGGTTAGTCACCGCCATTTCTAAATTCCATTTTATAGGTTTATGCTCTACAAGCTTAATGTAAAGCTCGGCCCGTGTAGATGCTTTGCCCTGATATTCCTGTCGAGTGCGTGCTCTGGTAAAATATTTACAAAACTAATTTATAGTAATGGAAATGTGTAAATTTCATTTTTTTTGTTTAAAGTGTTATTAACATTTAGCAACAATGCATAATTATTAAAATAAAACTTTGGTAATCGGTTGGAAAATTAGCACAACGTGGCAGAGTTTCCCGAAGAAGCCAATTTGGTTACCTGAGGAAACGCAAACGCGACTTTTGTTCATTCCATACACTCGTATTGTTAGCAAAGTTAGCTGTGTAGTGTAAACTGTTAGCAGATAAGATTTAATTAAAAATTCAACGGAATTAGGTTTATTAGACAAGCCTGCCTAACCTTTGATGAAAATATTATATCTAAACAACCTTACGTCTTATAATAGAGTCTGCTAATTTGTTGTCTATCTGGAGCCACAAAAAAACTATATAGACATGTGTCTAGATATGGGGTCGGTATGAAGATTTATCGAATAGCTAAATTAGTTTTGTTTGTTAAGGAAATCCGTGATAGCAGGTTGAAATTAATTGTGGTTTATGAACTTTCAAAGTCATTTGTTGTAACAACAATACCCACTGTTGTGTGATTATAATAAATGACTATTGTTATGTCACAATATACATATGTATTGTTATATGACAATGTCTAAAATTTATGAGTGCTGGTTTAAAACTAAATATTTTCAAATTTTAAACAATTCCCTCCTAGCTAACTTTATCACTTAAACCAGCGGTCCCCAAACTGGGCGCCGCGGCGCCCTGGGGAGCCGCGAGACTTTGTCAGGGGCGCCGCGAAAGCATGCGAAAGTTGCTGCATTTTTTTTTAAAACAGTACATGTGTGTTACACCAGTAAAATTGGTTAATTGGAGATGTTTGAGCCTGGTGTGCAACCCCATACACTGGCATACAGCAATCGTTTACTTGTAAAATCTAATGTTCGGTGATATTTGCCACTATTTGCTCACTAACATGGCATTGTTTTTGAATAATGATTTGTCAAATAACTGCTTTGCATTAATTGATTGTTCGTCACTTTAGTAGTTTAGTGAATAGTTTTAAAGCAGTGGTTCCCAAACTTGTTTGAGCGCGACCCAAATCTGAGTTAAATGATAACTTTACGACCCAAACCTCAATATTGAATTTTTAATATTAGCACTACTACTTTTTTACATGAAGTAAACCCCAAATTCAAAAATGCTTGCTTGTACAATTTAGTCATCCTTAAATACTATATTCTTGCCTAAAATGTACATGCTACTTTTTAGCAAATTCAGTTAGTTGTTGATTATCTGAAAATTTACGTGCTTGGGAAGCAAAAATGTTTCAAGCTATCCTATTATACTACACAGCTAAACTTTCATACAATCAAAACTTATTATCAACTTTGATACTCTACTGACCTAGGCTAATTTATCTCCAAAATATTTCTGTAATAAAGGCTAATTATGGCATATAGGCGAACTGAACCCTACATCGCCACTGCGAGATATTCCTAGCTAACTGCTCTATCATTAAATTAAAGCTTTCATAGAACCGCTTATGATGCAATAATCAAGGTTTAGAGATGAAGTGAAGTGAAATGCGTATGCCGTATGCGTATGATATGATACGATAATTCAGTCACGAAGGAATTTAATGGATTTAAAAAAAATTAAAATTAAAATATTTGTTTTGACAGCTTTAAACCATCTTGCTGCGACCCATTTTTATTTTTTGGGTCGCGACCTATACTTTGGGAACCGCTGTTTTAAAGAGTATGAATGGTTATCCAAATGCATGCTATAGTCTGAATATACATTATACAATACATGCAAGTTGAAAATTTGGGCTTTATGAGGGAGCCTCAGGGTTTAATAAGTTTACAAAAGTTCAAGCGAGTGTTTATCATATTTATTCAGCCGCGTTTTAATGACTGAAACAAGATTAAAAACACCACAATTCTGGACTTGCTGTATATTTCTGAATCCTCGTTGTGCTAGATATGCATTAACATATTCCACGTGTTCGTTATTTGGTAAGTAGAATGCAGAACAACCGTAGTTACATAAAAGGCGAAAACCAACGACATTTACTAGAAATAATAGCTAAATCCATATCGCATCATGTTAAACAATTCATTCTCGTTTTATACAAGGAATACGAAATCACATGTATTGTGTCGATTGTTTATACAAAAGCATTATTCGAGTATACATTTAGTAGAATAGATGCACTACCACGTGATTGTAACAACTACGTCCTGATACACTTAGACAATCATTGTTTACACGTAATATCCATTCCCGGGTTAAACAACGTAATGTTTAACTTTACTGCCTTAAAGCGGAGAAGTACATGAGATGAACAGGGAATCAAAGTCTTCGCTTTGGAGTTCGGCCGTTACACAGGTTAAACGCGCTCAGAATTGATATCTCGCAGTTATAGCTCAAACTGTGCACATTATATGTGTGTATGTTACAATGTGTTATCTCCGTGCCTTTACATTGTGCGTTGATTACCACGTGATGGCCACGTGACCAACGCTAATGATAATTACCTGTCTGTTGATCCTTCCCGCTCAAAACCGTTAGACGTTACCGCCTATTTCTTATATATAACCGTTAGAATGCAATGATTTAAGTGTGTTGTGTTGAATGGGTTTTTTTACTGCTTACCACCAATACAAGCATATTATACACAACCTTGGGAGCTCACTATAGGTTATCAAGAACCCCATTTAATGTGTAACAATGACGCATTCACAAATAAATTACCTAGAATATATGTTAAAGCGGCATATGTTTCAGATAAATATAGTATGGTTGACTGCCTTCATGTATACATGAGCAGGGTTTGCCTAATAAATGATTTTGTTGTGTGCACAATGTCATTTCTATCTTAAAAAGCCGCCCGTTTACGAAGGGAGTCAAAGTGGAAAGTTAAACTTGAAATTAGCATGTTTATAATTAATCGCAATTTCAATATACGATATGCAAACGTCCTCATAAAACCGGTTTACATGCAGCATAGGGTGGTTTAATATGATAACGAAACGTTCTACAGGCGATGGTGGGAGAACCAAAAGCACGGCGCGGATCCTGAAGCGAGGGTTCGACTGGCTACCAAACATCCGGTAGTTAGCGCGGCTGAGCATTTACTTGGACAATTGATTTTAACTAAAATAACTAACTCTACCGTCGTGTCGCCGAATGGTTAACGCGACCGATACATATACCGACTCTTATACAAAAAACGGCACTGGTGACGAGCCCGTCATGGGTTCGAAACTTGGCGCGGTAAAAGAAACTAAATTCGTGCGCTTCACATTACATGTATGAACGAGATAACTTTGTACAGACGAATTGTAACCAATAAACTCTCAATATACGCAAATATGAGATAATATTATTTAAACAATCTTTAATATAATTTATTGTTTAATTTTAAAAACGACATCGGTGAATCTCTTAACCAATGAGCTAAAACACCAATCAGCATAGGGTGGTAAAGACAAAGAAATGCTATACTGATTAACCAACAAGAAAACTTCTTCACGAACATTGAATATCAAGTTCGGATAGGTAACTAGAAGAAACATTACCAGAACTCTAACATAACTGCAGGCAGAATCATATATCGTAAAGTCACATTGCGTTTTTTGAATATTGGTGATTGTCACGTAGTGGACACTTGTTAATATTATTTTGTTTTTTTTGTATCATTTCTCGCGTAAAAATTTGCAAGTTTACTAAGGGGCAAGCTGGGAAGTTGTAAAGTCAGTTTTGACTACAATCAGTTTAAAGTACAGAACCAAAATTTACTTTAACATATTATTAATCTTACACTCTTTTAATGCACGAATCGCAAGCTATAAACGTCTACATCAAACAAGGTTACCGCATCCTACAGGTTTTGTTTAACCGAGCTAAGTTTCGAACCCATGATGGGATCGTTACTCGGGCCGTTTTTGTATTGTAGTCGGTATATGTATGGGTAGCGTTAACCATTTGGCCACACGACCGTACCCGCGACCTACAGGTGACGGTATGATAAGCGCACGCAGCGCAGATCCTCAAGCGATGGTTGGACTGGCTACAATACCCCCCAAAGGTGGCGCAAGAGCGCTGGTGCCCATATAACGGCAAGAGTAGTTTTAAAAGTTTGGGCATCTGTTTTACTTTTTACATCTGTGTAACTTTTGTTGAAGACATTTGGCCGATCGGCTGCTGCCAGTTATCCACACATTGTAACGTTGTAACTCTGTGTTAACTTGTTGATTCACTGTGACTTAATGTATAAAAAAGTATTTTTAAAATTGTACGGTCGTGTTGCCGAAATATCTTACACCGATTATACGAGGTACAAAGAGAGCCAGAACCCAAACTGTTCTGCATGCAGTAACATAGCGTGTGGTCAGTCATATTGCATTTTAGAAATTGTAATGGTTACCACGCGTTTAACACCGTGTAATTTCGTTTCATTTTTTGAACACAGTTTTTTTGTTGTTGTTAAATATATACCTGTTCAAGTAGAAACTGGAATTTAGTATATTAATACTCTTTCAATGCTCGTTTTTGAGCTGCAAGCGTCCGCATTACGACCAGCTTACATGCAGCAGCAAAGGGTGACTTTACAGGATAAAGCAACGTACAGACGATGGTGCGATAAGTGCACTAAGCGCAGATCTTGAAGCGAGTAGTGAATCGGCTACCGCATGTCCGGAAGGTGGCGTAACTGACCAATTCAAGTGATTTTAAGTTAACTGACGCAGTACGGTACGGTCGTGTGGCCGAATGGTTTGGTGACCAACACTTATAAAAAAACGGCCAGAGTGACGAGCCCATTATGGATTCGAAACTTAGATCAATAAAAAAAATAACGCAGTACTGTCGTCTGGCCAAATGGTAAGCGCTACTTATATATATAGCAACCATATACAAAACCGTCTGAATGAACTCATATATTCGACGTCATACTTTGATTCGTGCGTTTCCTATTACATGTGTGAACGAGATATATTTGTATAAAAACAATCTTATTGGCTAGTCCATTCATAGGGTCTAAACTCAGATTAAAATCAAATTGAACCAGAATTCCTGAACAGCTAAACACGTATGTGGCACTATGCGCGACTCATTCATACACATATTGGCAATTAATTTATTTTATTTAAAAACTATTGTACTCTTTTAATAAACGAATTGGAACCTATAAGTGTCTCTATAAAACCAGTTTACATACAGCAACATAGGGTGGCTGACAGGATAACGGGACCTACAGTCGATGGTGTGATAAGCGCATACAACGCACATCCTGAAGCGAGGGTTTGTACTGGTTATCATACCCCCGGAAGATGGCGCAACGGAACCCAGAAAAAGTGATTTTGACCAAGTTTGACCAATGTAAGGTCGTGTGGCCCAATGGTTAACGCGACCGATACATATACTGACTTACATACAAAAAAACGGTCTTAGCAACGACCCAGTAATGGGTTCGAAACTAACCCCGGTAAAACAAAAGAAAGTTAATTGACGCAGTTAAAGCTGATTTTCTTCTACATTTGTCGTCATACTAAGATTCGTTCGCTTCGGATTCCATATAAGAACGAGAACGATTTTGGTAAGGTTAACATGGTTCGTATGTTAGTCTGAATAACAAATAGACCAACAAAGACTTGTACAAAAATCTTTGTTTTAACGGGTAATTTCCCGAGATTGTTTTATGTCTTGGCAGCGAGGAATAGATTGGACAGCATATGTCCGGAAACTAGCTGAACCTACATTGCTCCTAGTTGTTAAACCATCTTTGACTTTTATAAGGAACAATATGTCATGTTAATTTGATATGTTTATACGGAAACATTAATTGGTTATAACTCGTATAATGGCGGTTGCATCAGCAGGCTAGCGATTCTGGCGCAATAAGTGATGATATTCATGTTTAATTGCAGTATGTTAAAATAATTGAAGAATTCATTTTAGTATAAACATGTTTGCACGAAATATATAAGGTCAAATTATGTCATGTTTATCTTTACTGTCTGGAAGGTAGAAGAACTTAGCATGCCCAAACTGAAGCACAAATCGTGATTAGACAGGATAGAATATGACCGAAAGACGGCGCAAGGGAGTATTAAATGGGAGAATTTTATTAAAGTCAACTGACGCTATTATAGCTGATTTCTCTCCTACATTCGGCGTGATACTGTTTAGTTGTCTGGCCGTTACACAGGTTAATTACGCTCAGAAATTATACCTCGCAGTTTTAGCTCACACTGTGTACATTGTTTGAGTGAATGTCCACCCAATAGATATGAAACATATGCGATTTGGTATAATATTGATCAACTCAAGCAAATAAACCAACCAACTTACCGCGGCTTGTTCTTCCGGTTCCATTTCAGCTTCTAGTACTTTGTGCTTGAATCCTCCGCAGGAATCGTTTGCCTCTACGCGTCGTCTTCGTCGTTTCCACGCATTCGTCGATTAAGTAGATTTCTGCATAGAATGGTAAAGAATAAGTTTATTTAGCCAAATACAAATACAAATTAATTATTTTATACCTATATTAAATATATAAGTTATCAAGACATTATTCGTATACATTCAACCAACACAACCTTTCACTTTTGCACCGGGAGATCAAGAATTCCTACTCGCTCCTCGAAGTCTCTCACAGCGTTTCTCTTGTTCAATTAGTAGTTTCTACATGGTAGATTGGGGTTAAAGTCATTATCACCATGGTAGATTGGCGTTAAAGTCATTATCATCATGGTAGATTGGGGTTAAAGTCATTATCACCATGGTAGATTGGGGTTAAAGTCATTATCATTATAGTAGATTGGGGTTAAAGTCGTCAACAATGATTAAAGTTGTTAATTAAAAACTTTAGCCTAAACAACATAAAAGTAAAAAAAGTGTAATTCTCAGCAGAAACAGGGAAGCAAACTCGACTCGTGTTATATTTCGCACATTTCACGTTGCACAGGCACTCAACAAAACTACAAACCGGATAAGAAATTCATGGCAAAAAAGTTTACCTTTAACAAAGTAATAATTATTAAATACGAATCCGCTCACGCTTTCACTGTGTTGTCGAAATCCCAGAATGGAACACGGGATACTTGTTTCGTCTCCACCGATGTCCGTTCTCCTCGATTCCTTTGTTCGGAAAAGCTGGTTTTAGTTTTTCTGCAGATTTTGACTACATTATAACGAGTATTATTCGCACGACACTCTTCAGCCTCACTTTCTACAATAAATCCCAGCAATAGTCAAGGATTACTCCGCCCCTCGACACCAATTTCCTTCCCTTTGGTAGTTTCACAGCTTCCTTTTCATGATATATTGATTAGAAATTCTTTAAATCTGATTTCCTTGAAATATTCTACGCGAAATGATACATCATTTTTATAGAAAACGAAAATTTTAAAATAAATATTACAATGTTACTGCACCTCTGCTGTAGTTTTTTTGGTTCAGTGATTTTTTATGGTTGGTTAATTTTGTAACATTTTATTTCTATGATTGTCCTTGACGAATTTACGTTTTTTGATTCTATAGTCCTTTTTGTGTACGACGGCTGCGAGGAGGCAGTAATTAATTTAGTAAAAGGTAAATAGTCAAAGAAGTTACGGACTGCAATTGTTAAGGTATTATTTTGTTATGGTTTTTCCTTTTTATAATGTCTCACACTATGTTATGTTTCTTTTAGTTACCGCTAAAACAAGTAATAAAGGAATTGGAGATAGCGCGTCAACTTCATTGCGTGGCACCGTAACAGTAACTTAACAACGACGTCGGCGTTGATTGACCTCAATAGTGATTAAGACCCGGTAAAAACCAAAATAAAGGCATGAGTGAAGCCAATAACGACAAAATTGAACTGTTGAAGATTAATGAAACGCATGTGACAGTACGTCGACATTCAAAGCTGGAAAAAAACCTAAGGACTGCAGGAGCCAAGTTTATTTATGAAATAGAAAAGGTACAAGAATCTGTAATTGTGTCGGATGAGCGAGAACCAATTCAATGTGCTGTAAAGGAACTATTTGAAATCAAACGTAAATTTCGAATCTTAATGTCTGAGCTCGAAGGTGAAGGTGAAGGTGCCTCGTCCGTTTTTGATAGGTGGTCTGAAAAAGCGACAAGGTTGGAGATCCTTTTTAATGAAACAAGAAATCTCGCTCAAAATGCTTTAGAAAAACTACGACAAACCAACTTGAGTAATCTCACGAGTACATTCACTTCCAACTACGCTCTCCCGATAAAATTAGAGGTTTTTAACGGCAATCCACTTCATTTTCCCTCTTGGAATACTGCGTTCGATGCGTTGGTGGATTCGAACGCTAATACGTGTGCAGCGCAGAAATTAAATTTGCTGCAGCAGTGCCTTTCGGGAGACCCCAGATCGGTGGTGGAAGGCTACTTTTTACTGCAGTCGGGAGGAAGCATACGACCAAGCAAGGAGAACATTAAAACAAAGGTATGGGAACGACAGTTTAATTAGTAAATCCTTCACTGACAAGCTTTATGCTTGGCCGAAACTTCTTGCAAATGACTCGAAGGGATTACGAAGATTTTCGAATTTTCTAAATCAAATTGTTGCCGCCAAAAGCCAACTTAATGCATTAGGGATCCTGGACTATCCGAACGAGAGTACCAAAATTATTGCACGATTACCACCGTTTATCATTAACAAATGGCGGGACATTGCGCTTGAGTATAAATCATCAAACCAAGGAACTTACCCACCCTTTGAGAGACTAGCAAAGTTTGTTACATTACAATCAGAGCGAGAAAATATTCCTGAATTACAAGGAATTGGCCCAGCAACGAATCAGCGGGGAAACTCACAAGGTAGGCCGGTCAATTCCTTTTATAACGCGTCAAATGAATCAGCGGAATATCTACCACAACAGTTTAATGACTCATCGCAAAATTAAAACTGCACATATTGCAAAAGTTACAATCATGGTATAAATAATTGCAATACATTCATGAGATTGCGTTTATGTGCTAGAAAGGAATTTTTGCGAATTCATAATTTGTGTTATGGGTGTGGTTCTAGTAATAATCACATTGCAAGAGAGTGTACATACCGTGCTACGTGTAGAGTATGCAAGCGTACACACTTGAACTCGTTGCACGTATATTGGACCCCACAAGCCTATTGTAATAGTTTAAAATCAGCTCTGGGCAGGGGAATTCTTAAAAACTCGGTACCAGAAAGTGATACAAAGATTGTGCATCGATGCTATGCGGCCGACATTAACGCAAGATTCGACATAAGGAAGAACGTTAACTCGAAAACAAAAATAACAAGTCCACCTCAACTCTCTATATTGGTGAAACAGCAGCACACCGACAAAGGGAACCTAATCAAAGCTGGATGTCCAAAACCACTAATATCAACAAATAACCTAACGTTACAGAACATGACCCCTTTGAGCCCCCAAAGACCTTCTGAAAAGGATATGTACGGAACGCGACGTTGTAAAAAGGTAGACTACCGGACTAATCAATTTTGGGCTCGCTGGAGAAAAAAGTTGTTGCGCAATTTGCAACCTAGAATGAAGTGGAAAAAGGAAAACACGAGCAATCAATTTGGGAATGGGGCCATGAAGAATTATGACAGACCTAGAAACCGGTGGCCACTTTCACAAATATTGGAGACGTATCGAAGTAGTGCTGGACCAACCGTGCGAGTGGAAGAGCGCGACAGATATGACCTTTGGAACACGTGTATCATCAAGCACGGAATACACGGGGTATTCCCGAACAGGGAGCCAAGTTTGAAGGTCACTCACACGGCAAAATGATACTGTAAATGAGATGTTTACAGTTGCACACAAACTTTTAGCTAAAAAGCTTTTGTCTTAAAAAATCGGTACATTTTTGGAGAGCCATGTTACTGCACCTCTGCAGTAGTTTTTTTGGTTCAGTGATTTTTTATGGTTGGTTAATTTTGTAACATTTTATTTCTATGTTTGTCCTTGACGAATTTACGTTTTTTGATTCTATAGTCCTTTTTGTGTACGACGGCTGCGAGGAGGCAGTAATTAATTTAGTAAAAGGTAAATAGTCAAAGAAGGTACGGACGTGCAATTGTTAAGGTATTATTTTGTTATGGCACTATGTTATGTTTCTTTTAGTTACCGCTAAAACAAGTAATAAAGGAATTGGAGATAGCGCGTCAACTTCATTGCGTGGCACCGTAACAACAATGCTTTGTCATTTGTTAATAATAGTAAAGTTATCAGTGTTTTGTATTATTCATCGGATGAGATAATAATAATAATATATATACTGGGCGCACCTCTCACTTTGATCCGGCAAATTAAGTAAGGAACGCGGATTACTTTTCTCTTCTACCGGTTAGCTCTCTGTCTTCCCTGCCGCAACTTTAATAGTTTTCCGCCAGAGTAATATGTTTAAAATATATTTTCTGTTAAATACTGCTAGATGGTGAAATTCGGCAGGAAAAGTCAATGTGATTTTATACACATTGATGATTTAGACCAGTGGTTCTTAAACTTTTTCAGTCGCGCCCCCCTTGAGATTTGTGATTCATGCTCACGCCTCACCTACTCAAAAATCAAATTTACGAAAAATAGAGCAATAATTTATTTTCCATTACCCTGCTTAGGTAAAGGATGCAAGGGTTCGCGAAC
>CH002047.1:284248-339265 GCA_000149265.1 Ciona savignyi | reverse complement strand
AATTATATGTTCAATAATCAACCATCAAACAAATTAATTTGAATAATCATTTGAAATATAACAAGTTATAACAACTTAACAGCTGGAATATTGGGTGCAAAACATGATTTGATATCTTTGTACATTTTATTAATATAGTAGCCTATGTTGGAACTGTACGGTGATTGGCTGGCATAGTCGTTACAGCAGGGTATCCTGGAACTTAACCAAATCAGGGAATCACTGTGAACATAGGCAACTAACTTGTTTATCCGTGCAAAGTGTTAATATATTTGCATCGATGTGAATTCATTCATTTACACAGGAAACTAAAATAATGTTTATTAAGTTCTCAAAAACATAATCTTAAAACTGTTTTAAACAAAATAATATAAATGGTATCACGGCATTTATAAATGTCTTCAAATTTTATTACATTTTTTTAGCATTTTTCCATTTTTTAAAATTTACATTAGGTTTAGCGGCCACCACTGGCTTTACGTTCCCTAAATAATCGATTAGGGTAAAGAGGTTTTTAACGACAGTCGTATTGCCGCCTTATTCCAGTTTTATTTTTTTATAAAGTCTCTGTTGCTTGCTTATTGATGTGGTCGACATTTACTTTAAACAAGCCGCCCACACGCCGTCAGGCCATCATCGCCAATGCTCTACAACATGGTGGAAAAGGACTGTTTTTTGCCACCCCATACATATGGGGAAGAGGGGGTCTTAGTGCTAGTCGAATTGTTTTGAAATTAATTTAACTAACAAAGGTGTCAAATGTGAAAAATAACGATACACACATATTCAATGTATCGATTATGATGTTAAACACATGGAAGAATTTAGGAATATTTGTTGAAACAAGTTTAAGAGACACACAAGTTGGCGTGATGTATTTTAAAATTAGCCGCATCAAAATATTAAGCTTTGGGAGGGGGTGTGGGAATCGTGTATTAGTGATGAGGATATCTAGTGATTGGGGCGGGGTAATATTGTGGTATGGGCTTGTCGGTAATTGAAATAAGTGGGCAGGGTATGAAAGTGGTAATGTGTGTGTTTTATGACAATAAAGCTCATTATAAACAACTCAGTCTATTATACACACAACCGCGCAGAAAGTGGTCAGGGTGAAGATCGAACCGAGAACCTGTCTGGTTATAACCTCCACTCTTGTATATGACCTATTGTATGAAGTAACCTGATTCCAACAATAACAGTTGGCTCCCGCTTTGGTTCTTTCATTTGATCGTCATTATTTATTTATGGGGGAAGTGAAGCAAAATATTTGATTATTCAAACATTAATTTGTTTTGATGCTAAAGTTTTATTCGAAAATCTTAAAACACTTAATTTTGTGTGATTTTTGTTTATATATCACTTTATTGTTTATATAAAACAAAGATAACAATGTGTTTTTAGTCCTTTTAACTAAGAATATATGTAGTATATTTGATAAACAAATAAAAAAATATTTAACATAATTATTTAAACAGTTCAAATGAGCTTAAATCATATAAACTTGATTCATTAAAACACATCAATCACACACAACATCACATGAAACTGAGGCTTACCTGGGGAAAAGGGAGTTGTTGTATTGCTTCTTGCAACATAAGTTGACCTTTTGGTGAAAGTTTGTTCCATTTCAAATTGAGTTCCGATATTTTGCCAACACACCCAGCCAGACATTGTGATGCGTGGTTACCCAACCTCCCATCATACAACCCCTCATCGCTTCGCACTGTTAGTTTGATCTGTGTGGAACAGGAATGTTTATATTTGAATAATGTTTGGTTAAGCTGTCAATCAAATCACCGAGAAGCTACATAGCAAACCACAGCATGCAATGGTACGTTTGATCTTGCGGTTTATAAAAGAGGACAGGTTAATGTTGAGTTGTTATCATTATCTTCGTTTTTGTATTAATTATTAGGCATCTTCTTTATATTTTGAATTGTTTTGTAGGAATATTAAAGTTTCTGCAAAAGTTTCTTTGAGGCTTATGTGCAGTAAATTTAATTTTATAGCACTTTCCAAAATTTTGAAATTATACATTAGGTTTGGCGTTTAGCAGGGTATTTTGAAACTCAACCAACTCACTTTTGAAACTCACTTTACCTCACACTCTTTTTCAAGTCTCTATATCGTTTTGATATTAATTAAATTTGGATCGCTTAATATTGTTTTTTCGCCTAGGTTTGGCGGCCGCGTCCGCTTTATTTATTAAATTTTATCTTTTTTTTCGCTTCAATAACGTGTTTTAACGACTGTTCGTTTTGCCGTCTTTTCCCGTTCCTGTATCGTGATTATATTTGTTTGCCATTTTTAAAAACTGGAACAAAAATGAATAAACTAAACTAAACTAAACCAAATCAGGAAGTCACTGAAACATAGGCAACTAAGTCAAGTGGTAGGATGGTTAATGCAACCGATACATTATGCGCATTGTTGTACAAGAACAGTCTTAGGGACAAGCCCATGATGGATTTAAACCTTGGCCAGGTTTAAAAAAAGTGGATTAAAAAAATAAAGACATTAAAGTAATTTTTCATTTGATCGTCATTAATTATTTACGGGGGGAAGTTAAACAATATTTGATTATTCAAACATTAGTTTGTTTATGCCAAAAATAAGTTATAAAATCCTAAAAAAATCTATAACAAGAAAGGTGTATCATGCATTTCAACCTCTTTTAACTATGAATATTTGCCGTATATTTGATAAACAAATTAAAAAGATAAAGTTACCGTGATCACCCAAACATCCCAAGTGAACTAAATCATTTAAACTTGACTCATTTAAAACACATCAATCATACACAACATCACATGAAACTGAGGCTTACCTGGGGAGAAGGGAGTTGTTGTATTGCTTCTTGCAACATACGTTGACCTTCTGGTGAAAGTTCGTTCCAGTCCAAATCCAGTTCCGATATTTTGCCAACACACGCAGCCAGACATTGAGCTGCGTGGTCATCCAACCTCCCATCGCTTCCCATTGTAAGTTTGATCTGTGTAAAACAGGAATGTTAAAACTCCACAATTAATATACTCTGAATTCATTTTTATGTTCAAAAATTAATTATAAAGCAAAATAATTTGATAATTTATTTGAAATAAAGCAGTTAATACAAAATCAGCTTAAATATTGGGGAAAGACATGATTTAATAACTACGATGGCCCATAAGGTCAATCCTGAACTTTATATCAGTCAACAAAAATATTTTTAAATCGACAAAAATATTTTCAAATAGGCAAAACTCTTTCAGGAATTGAAAATCTTTTATTCACTGTCGACAAATGTATATTTTCGAGTCGACAAATGTATTTTCGAGTCGACAAATGTATTTTCGAGTCGACAAATGTATTTTCGAGCCGGCAAATGACCAGGGAGTCATTGTCACAATAGGTAACCAAGTCAAGTGGTAGGATGGTTAACGCAACCGATACATTATGCGCATTGTTATACAAGAACAGTCTTAGGGAAGAGCCCATGATGGGTTTAAACCTTGGCCAGATTAAAAAAACAAAATTGGCCTTTTATCTGCTCGGGCAACTAACTCGCTTTAATTCCATATGGTCGACAGAATTTTGAAAATGACTTTTTTGATCAAATGATGGTTTTTTTGTAGGTTTGATTTGATAGGAAGGATGTTGGGAACAAATTTGGTAAAATGATGGTTTTCAAATTTTGACTGAACAAGGAGGCGGCCGGTTATACACAATCGTCTTAACTTATAATAAACATAAGGATAGGATAGGATATTCATCTTTATCCCCGTGGATGGGAAAACCAAGGGGGTTAACACACGGGCAATCGTCAGATCACCTCGCGCCCATCGTCGGGTTACCGGAGCTATTGCAGTGTGTTGTATATGATAGACACGTTCCTTCAATTTAGTAGAACCCATTAATCCGCTGGGTTCAGGCAATGTCCGTAAAGTGCCTTGCCCAAGGACACAACCGACTAGCTAGCGACCAGTTTCGCACCTTCAACCTTTCGATTGAAAGGCGACGCACTTAACCGTTAGACCAACGGGCCAGACATAAACACGAGCTTGCTTTAAAAATAAATTACCCTTGCTATCCAAAACACGGCAATTTCAGAATTAACTAACTGGATGGATGCTTTTCAAATGGTGCGCCACAGGTGTTAGCTTGGTGCGCCACACTTGGATTTCGTAAATTGACGACAGATTGTGAATAGATCATAAACTTCTAAATAGTTAGTGTTTAGTTCGTTCTTTTCCATTGTAACGTTAGTTCTACATTAACTTTTGGTATGTGGTAAAATTGGTGATAAAATTATTGAAATTTAATTTTGATTTTCCATATTTTTCCTCAATTGTGTAAGTATTTAGCATATTGTTTTGACTCCCCATGCAAAGTGCGCCCATTGGTTTCTAAATTTGTCTTGGGTGTGTCACGGGGTCAAAAAGATCGAAAATCACTGAACTAGATACTCAGAAAAACGTGGTCGTTGTGGTAAAATACGTCATAATGGGGAAAACTGAAATAATCGAGTTAAATATTATCACGTCTGAAATCGATAAACAATGGGAACAAATCTTACAAGCATTTTAATAATGTCTTTGTTTATACTTGAATAAGGTTTGGTAGAGCTGTCAATCAAATCACTGAAAAGTGGGCAGGGTATAAAATGGTAATGTGAAACAAGTGGACAGGGTGAAGATAGCACCGAAAATCTTTCCGGTTAGAATTTATTTCCCCACATGTGGTTCTATAGAAGGCTGGTGGTGTGCCACGAGACACTTATACAGTTGCCTCACTGGTCATTGCCTCCAAAGATAGAAAAAGTGCCTTTGTTAATTTTTAATATAAACACCCATGAACTGCTGTACAACAACACTGTAATAGCTGCGGTACAGTTGGTAAATATACACATTTATATTGAATCAGTGATTGATGTGGAGTTACTTGAAATATGGTTCCCAATATTTACCTTGTTCGGTCGATCATTGATAGCTGTGCACAAATCCCGTATACAATCGTTCAGTTGTTTGAATTTCTCTAATCGAAGTTCATCAATATGTTGAATATGATGAACCAGGTATTCAGCTACATTTCCTAGCTCTGTTCCATTTAACATTAACTTCCTGATCTAGAATAAAAGGTTGTTTGCCAGCAATTTCTAATGAATCAACACTTTGTATAATATATAAGGGATCGGTATATATATATAGCTTAAGATGATAAAGGTCAGTCTCAAGTTGATACCCTGACATAAATTAACTTTTCAAAGATTATCTGCAAAATATAAACAATGATTATCTGATAACATCATCAAACAGATATGAAAACTGATGCAAGATAATGATCAAATGTAAATAAAGTGGAAGTGGGTCGTTTCAGCACTAGGTGTCAGTAGCTCGAGGACTTAATTATGTAACCGTTGTTTCATTTTTGTTCATTAATCAATCTTAACATTAGCATTATGTATCATAGTAGTCTGTGTCTGCATTTTTGTAGAAATTTTGATACAACCGACTAATTAGCGACCACTTTTGTACCTGCAACTTTACGGCTAAAAAGTAACGCAATAATCCACCAAGCTATATAAATTTAATACATTAGCCCCACACATAAATAGCAACCACCATCCAATGAATTTCCAGTTAATACTTAGCATTACTTAAATCACCAATCTTAACTCTTTCGCCATATATGGCGAGTTGGTGGGAAAACATGGTATCCCGCCTGTACATAAATGGTTACAAATCTAAAAAACGATTTCTCCGCAATGCGTAATGGTAGAGACCTCAGCTATGGCTCATTCGATCAAGGAAACCCTATATTTTATTCTCTGTGATTATCGTGGAGAAATATTAAAAATGCGAGGAGTGATAGCCTTTCTTTTTCAAGGCTTCGCCTCTTATTTCTATCGATTTTACACGAATTTACACGTGACTAACTCAGCCAATAGGAGTCGTGTTAACTTGCGGAGAAGCTCTTTTTGTCAAGCAAGTCTTTCTTTACATTCTCTGTGAATTTCGTGTCATTGAGATAAAAAGGAGAGCGTTGGTGACGTTTTCGCAGCAGGCGGTTATGCTTCGTGTTCACCAAAGCATGAATCCAGCTGGGCCTGCTGAGCGCACGATAAAGAAAAAGGCGGCGAGACTAGCTAGTTCGGTGTGCCCTGCTTTGAAGAATATTGGATATAGTATTTGTGTTTGTTTGCTTTTGTATGCCCTTTTTACACTTCCTTTACTGTTCTTTTTTATACTTTTTACTATTTTAGTTCTACAAAACTAAAAACTTCAATGCGTTTTGGTTCAAATTTTCATAATATAGTTAGAATAAAGGGAAATTTCAATTAGGAATAGTAAAAAAACTACTGAAGATACAAACACAGTTTAAATTTTCCTGAGTACAAAAACTATTAGACAATCTACATTCCAATTTTCATATCATTTGGGCATACCAATAATTAGTGAGTATTTCGTTTGTCAGTGCACCTCAAAATTTTCAAAGTCGAGCAGAATGTTCTTTACATAAAAAGTGGTGTTCACTAAAGTTTACATAATATATTCTTTATTGGAGGTAGATTCTAGGTGTGCGGTTTGTTTAAAAGAGGGATAAATTATCTTTCCAACAATACTTAATATTAAATCATAGCATAAATTTGTGAAAAACTGTGCTAATTTGAAAATGACCAAAAATTGTAAAAAACACTGCGGGACAGCATGTTTAAATTAATGCATTTGGCCGGGAGTGAAAGAGTTAACAATTGGACCAACTAAGCATGTAGGCTTCACTTTGTTTAAAAGGTAAATGCTACCGACTGCTAATACACAATCGTTAGCCAGTTACTTGGGAGGCAATATATTAAAGTTATTTGACTCCCCAATGTCCCCCTAACAATTGGTATTTCTAGTCATTTAATATATATAGATCAAAAATTATATACTGACACCAGGTGTGGGGTATGACGTAAGCTAATGGGGATATCACCCAACAACAAAAGCATGGTTCAGTGTTTTCGTTTAATTACGAAGTTAGTTTAACTGACACTGTGCACTCGTAAACTTACTGCAAGGTAAGTAGTTTTAATATTCTACCATATACATAATTTGTTTAAGCCAAAACTGCCATTTTTTTTATTTTGTAAACACACCATGTATAAAAATAACTCATTGAAACTGTGCAATTATGTTATGTATTCTGTGGTTAAACCACTGCACATGGTGAATGTGAAAACTAATAAACTGCTAACCTAAACCTCTTGAATAAATCCTATGATTCATATTTTTAAACCGATAATTCTGGTGATTGAACCTAGTGATGGGATGATGAGGTCATTCACACGCAACAACTAAAACCATTCTTTCAATATTTGCAACATTGTGTCCTCAATTTGTCCTTAAAATGTCCATACTGCTACAATGCTACTATTGTTTACCAACACTGGCTTTATTCTACATATAATATTTAGTTTGTTTTTACTCTATCGATACTTTAAACTTAGGAGGTATATTTAGAGCATCCAACTTGCTTGCTTGTGAGTGTATGTTATAAACCTCACTAAATACCACAATTAACAATGAAACATTCTATTACAAACCCAAATATTTAAAGACATCATCCTATCACCCCATCACAATACACCACTTGTTGAACACAATATAAATCGGCATAAAATTCATTCCAAAACCACATTTTATCCTAACCTTCCCGGGTTGCATTTGTAGGATTCTCTTCACATCTTCAGGATGATCACTAGGATACACTTTCCATGACGTTGCCCATTTAGCTGCATCCAGGTTAGACCCCCATCTACTAACTACAACCAAGTCCTAAGGAAATGCAATATTAAAGTTATAAACATGATAGAAGCATATATATAGATAATGTCTCTAAATTACTATTAAACTTCGGCCCATATAATACAGCTATTTCATCACATATTGTACTTGCATTTCACATAGTGGAGGTTCTATGGCAACCTGTTCATATTTCATTATTCTTGATAAAAGAAATACCTAATAAATAAACAAATATATTAGACTACATGTTGTTTCACTTGATAGCATTAGGTCCGGAATTCAACATGAAAACTTGTTCTAACCGAACATATTGTACATTTGTGCAATACTTGTTGATTATGTCTTACATTAAACGGGAATATCCAATTTAATTAAAACCTTGCAATGTGGGTGATAATATGCATTGGATATGCCCAATATTATCAGAAAGGAATTATTCAATTGTGTTAAAATCATCATTGGTTTCAATATTAATACCGGCGATTTTCTTTGTAATTTGATCTTGGAGCTGGATTGGACAATTTACTTCACATTATTAAGAAAGTGATAGAAATATACAACAAATTGGAAAAATATATTGGAATAAACCAGTTTACCTCGTCCTCGGGTTATTAATTAGTAAATTAAAACAAAAAGCAAATATTATACACTAACCATGAATTTTTAATTCCTTTTTGTAACAAGTCCCTATCCCAACAATCCCTAAAATACATAGACCCAAAGTTTTGGCAACAATTACCGAATATCATTCGTGAGATTAAATCGCTTAAAAAGTTCACCAAAGCTGTTAAACAACACCTCCTGGAAGACCCTCATCCGCTTGCCTAGTTTCTGTAATATTATTTTATTTTATTTTTTATTTTATTTTATTTTATTTTTATTTTTTAAACACTTAATAATTCTTGTGTAAGTTAAAATTTTATTTACTCCTTGCCAAAATTAATCCCACTTATTCTGCTCTTCCTTATCTATCCTTTTTCATATATTTTCACCTACATGCATTTTTATTCACTTGTTCTCACATGTTGATTTCCCAAATAAATTTTTATGCACGCGTTTCCAGATTTTGTTCTTTTTAAATTATGATCACCATGTGAAATCACAGTCTTAACTTTTTGTGCATGTTATCAATATTAATTTTGTCTACACAACCACAAGTTTTATTTATAATGATCATTATAACAGTATTCTGTTACTTGGTAAGCCGTTCGCACACTTGGTTTTGTTTTTTCTGTGAAATAGTTTTTTGCCGGCCCTAACAGAGCTGTATTTTAAAGCGTCACTTCAATCTTCTTACTTGTTTTTGGTTTTTAAATTGGTTTTCCACCATCTGATTGCTCACCACCCTGTCCCATAACCTGTTTTAATCTATTCTATCTATATTTCTATTTCTTCACTGTCTTGTAGCATTTTTACAACCATACTGCCAAGACATTATTGTTCCAGATATCCGGACATCGAAATTTATTCTACAAGGAGAAGGTCGGCCGTTTTCTCTTCGTGGCATCTTTATCCTTCAATTTACTGTTCGAAAGTTGGTGGTGTGATCTCCAGATGAAGATGGCAGTCAATAATAAAATAACATGTCACAATCAATTTGCTTTAATATAATCGGATCCTTGCTGCAGTCTGTAGTATTTTTTATTTTCTAGCCATCCTTTTTTGGATCGCTTATTATTTATTTATTCATTTTTATTATTTATTTTAACAATCTATGGAGCACTACTGTAGTGCTCCTTTTCACACTTCTAAATAAGTATCAAATGCATTAGTGTTATGCAATTTGTGTGTTTAATGTAAATATGCCCCGGTAAGTGTGCTTGAAACTAATAGTGTCATCTGACATTAGTGGAATTTCATTTTAGGGGGTTTTTTCTTTTTCCACTCTGGTCCACGCTTTCGGGCCACACCTTTTCCTAAAGCCAGCTCCCCCTCAGTACTGTCGCGCTTTACCGCACACTTTTCTTCAGGGCTTTATATTGTTTGGTTTTAATTAAATTTTGTTTGGACATTATTGTTCTTTCGCCTAGGTTTGGCGGTCGCGTCCGTTATATTTATTAAATTATATCCTTTTTTTCAATGACGTGTTTTAACGATTGTTCGTTTTGCCGTCTTGTCCTGTTCCCGTGACGTGTTTTATTCGCTTGCCATTTTTAATTACTAGGGAAAAAAAAAATTAAACTAAACCAATACCATATGTATGGAACAGATGGACACTTAAAACCACTAAATATCAAGAAATAATGGAGAACTTTAATTGATTCAATACTCATCTCATGTTAATTATCTAACAACACCAAATTAATAAGGATGTTATTGTAATTAGAAATATAATATTAATTTTAAATAACCAAGTTTACTCGACTAAACTCCGTTTTTATTTGGGATCAACTCCAACACAAAACAAGAAGCTTCATTACAATTTAGTCACCAGTTGTTCATATGTGTGTCTACATGATCCAACTGGTTAGATTAATCCGAGACACGAGATCATCATTCAATATCCAGCATGATCATATAACCAAATGCTGTGTTAACCTACAGCAATATACTGTGCTTCCACACCATGTCGGAATGTCCATCCAAAATCAAGTTTCAAATTCCAATCGAAATCGCAATCATTGGAATTATTTTTCGATTCTAACAATTCGAAATTAAGTGCCCAAAGAGGAACGATTTATTTTTACTTATCAGTTATTATAATTAAATTATAATGAAACATATGTGCATTTCTTTAACATTTGTACGTATTATTTTGGCATTTTAAAGAAATTATTGAATTTGGAATATTATAAATCAAACTGATTTGGATAAGGAAATCCCTAACAATAGGTCTGTATAGGATAGACATTATGCATAATTTTAAATACCGGAGAGCATTACATATTACACAAAAATATAATCTATTTTGTTGACGAAATGATCAGTCATATACACCACACTGAAATATTCCTGCTAACCTCACAGTGGGTACAGTGTAATTTGAAAGTTCTCGTGTAATGTCAATTGTGTTGTTACAAGAATGATGCACACAATTTGACATCCGACAGGAATGAATATTTTTCATTTCATCCCATCAATACGTGTTACCAATTTACATATATCTCTATGAATATCGATTACGTTCTGGACGATCAAAATGTACAAGGAAGACTTACCAAGAAAAGTTTTTGTACAGCTTCACGTAAGATGATGCGACTTTGTACGGAAATCCTCTCCTCGTCAATATGTAGACGGCTGACTTTATGCAAACAATCGACCAAACAACTTGCTGCGTACTCATCTAATTCAGATTGAATATCTAAGACAATCTGCAACACGGATAAGGAGGTGATTCATATTAATGTAAGTTATCATACGTTAGTTATATGGAACAATATACCCGATATGACATGGTACTTGCAGTTTAATAAAATCACAAGAATGGCTTTGTCATGAGTATATATGAATTATTAACTCTTTCCCTCCCAACTCGCCATATATGGCGAGTTGGTGGGAAAACATGGTATCCCGTCTGTCCATAAATGGATAGAAATCTAAAAAACGATTTCTCCGCAATGCGTAATGGTAGAGACCTCAGCTATGGCTCATTCGATCAAGGAAACCCTATATTTTATTCTCTGTGATTATCGTGGAGAAATATTAAAAATGCGAGGAGTGATAGCCTTTCTTTTTCAAGGCTTCGCCTCTTATTTCTATCGATTTTACACGAATTTACACGTGACTAACTCAGCCAATAGGAGTCGTGTTAACTTGCAGAGAAGCTCTTTTTGTCAAGCAAGTCTTTCTTTACATTCTCTGTGAATTTCGTGCCGTTGAGATAAAAAGGAGAGCGTTGGTGACGTTTTCGCAGCAGGCGGTTATGCTTCGTGTTCACCAAAGCATGAATCCAGCTGGGCCTGCTGAGCGCACGATAAAGAAAAAGGCGGCGAGACTAGCTAGTTCGGTGTGCCCTGCTTTGAAGAATATTGGATATAGTATTTGCGTTTGTTTGGTTTTGTATGCCCTTTTTACACTTCCTTCACTGTTCTTTTTTATACTTTTTACTATTTTAGTTCTACAAAACTAAAAACTTCAATGCGTTTAGGTTCAAGTTTTCATAATATAGTCAGAAAAAAGGGAAATTTCAATTACAAATAGTAAAAAAACTACTAAAGATAGAAATACAGTTCGAATTTTCCTGAGTACAAAAACTATTAGACAATCTACATTCCAATTTTCATCTCATTTGGGCATTCCAATAATAAGTGAGTATTTCGTTTGTCAGTGCACCTCAAATTTTTCAAAGTCGAGCAGAATTTTCTTTGCATAAAAAGTGGTGTTCACTAAAGTTTACATAATATATTCTTTATTAGAGGTAGATTTTAGATGTGCAGCTTGTTTAAAAGAGGGATAAATTATCTTTCCAACCATACTAAATATTAAATCATAGCATAAACTTTAGAAAAACTGTGCTAATTTGAAAATGACTAAAAATTGTAAAAAACACTGCGGGACAGCATGTTTGAATTAATGCATTTGGCCGGGAGTGAAAGAGTTAACACATGGAACTAAACATCATAAGGTAAAAGTACTTTTATTCACATCAACCACTCAACACCACAGCAGTATAAAAAGATGCGATAAAATTTGCCAGCACTTCAAGTGCGGTAACTTCCGATCTTCACTTGGTTCTCGTATATATTGGATATTAAGTACCGTGTTGTTTAACATATATGCCTCCACTGGACTACAGGGTGGCACGTCACACACGCTAAAATCCATTATTTAAAACTTCAAAAATAAAAAATGTATATAAAAAAATGTGTGTGTCGGAATAAAAATAAAATAGAAAAAATGTTTAAAAAAAGGAGCTACTTGAAGTATGGTTCCCCATATTTACCTTGTTCGGTCGATCATTGATAGCTATGCACAAGCCCCGCATACAATCGTTCAGTTGTTTGCATTTCTTTAATCGAAGTTCATCAATATGTTGAATACAAGGAACCAGGTATTCAGCTACATTTCCCAGCTCTGTTTCATCCAACACTAACTTCTTGATCTAGAATAAAAGGTTGTTTGCCAGCAATTTCTAATAAATAACAACTTTGTATAATATACAAGCGGATAGGATAAGATAGGACCAAGGGGTTAACACACAAGTAATCGTCAGATCACCTCGCGCTCATTGTCTGAGCTATTGCAGTGTGTTGTGTATGATAGACACGTTCCTTCAATTTGGTAGAACCCATTAATTCACTGGGTTTAGGCAGTGTCCAAAGGACACAAACAACTAGCTAGTGACCAGTTTTGTACCTGCAACCTTTCGGCTAAAAGGTAACGCAATAATCCATCAAGCTATGCAGTTAGATGGATAAATTTAGTACATTAGCCTGTAGCGATCTGTCTACGTCCTGGTCAATAAACCGAAGCAGGCCTTGCCATTTTCTTGTGTTTTAACCATTTGTATTTAATCCATTATTTCGTTGTTCTTTTACTGTTGGCACGAGTACAAGTAACATCTCTACATTGGTGACCCCTATTCCAAGAAAAATAATTTCTTGGAGAATACGCAAAGCAAATTATAGAAAATCAAGACGCAGTCACGCAGAATACTGTCTCTGTAAAGCTGCCTACGTTTTGAAGTGCACAACCACGTGTGTGGTTTCAGCAGTAGGCACAGTTTGCCTTGAGGAAAATTACTAGCAATCAAACCAAGTACTACTACGTAGTTTCATCCTTGGATCAGCAAACAGCAAGCCGACTATTAGATTTACTTGAAGAGCCTCCAGAACTAGAGCGTAATGAACGTAGAAATTCTAATGGTTTAGCGGCATTACGTATTGCACTCGGAAAATTGCCAGGTAGCGTAATTGTGGTTCCATACAACAATTCTGCACTAGTCTTTTTGAGATCATCTATTGGTATGGTTCGAATTCCTAACAGAACCCACGGCAGCTCGTCTATCTAATTAGGGTTGTTTATCCGGGCCATTAGTTAGCTCTTAAGGTGTCTATGGAACCGTTTAACCAAACCGTTCGCTTGAGCGTGAAATGCTGAGTTGCAGTTTTGTTTGATACCAATTAACTGGGTAACTGTTGTCTAAAGTTGCGACGTGAATTGTGCTCCTCTATCTGAAGAGATCTCGGTTGGTACACCATATCGAGCGACCCAGTGAAATATAAGTGCTCGAGCACAAGTCTCTGTGGTCGCATCTGGGATGGGGATTGCTTCCGGCCACCTGCTAAATCGATCAACAAAGGTAAACATATATCTATTGCCGCGAGATGGCGCAAGCGGTCCGACAATGTCAATGTTAATATGTTAAAATCGGGTTGTTCTTGCACCGTGCAGCGCAGAAAACACGAAGCTGTTCAAAAAGATAATTAATGAAATAGAGCAGATAAAACGCAATGTTCAATCATACGAAGATAAAAAGCATCAAGGAGCGCTCACTCGTGCTAAGATAAAACCAATAGAAAACGAAGAATCGCCCTCGAAATCATTCTTTAATATCGAAAAACGCAACCAAAATCGCGACCGAATTTACCAAGTAAAACAGTCGAACGGAAACCTTACCACAACGCCAGACGACACAATTAACGCTGTCCATCAATTCTATTGCAATCTCTGGTCCATCGAAGACCCCAAAATAAACTATTCGGAATACCTTAAAGACATAACGCCTATAGAAATTAACGAGAATGATCACCGTAAACTAACGCAACCAATAACCACGGAAGAAATAAAAGCGGTAATAGATAAAATGAATAATGATAGCTCTCCGGGTAGCGACGGAATTACGTTAAAAGTGTATAAAAAATTATGGCAATATATGAAATATGATTTGGAAGAACTATATAATAATATATTAATAAAAAAAATAATGTCAAATACAATGAGAACCGCCATAATAAAATTAATCTATAAACGCAAAGGAGATAAATCGGAAATAAAAAATTGGCGTCCCATATCCTTATTAAATACGGACTATAAAATACTCAGCGGAATAATAACTAAAAGATGCGAAGGAATTATGAACGAAATAATTAGTATAAATCAAAAATGCGGACTAAAAGGTAGAACACTAGACCACGCGCTATATAACGTAACTGCAATAATAGAATCGGCAAAGAAATTTAACAAGCAAACATCAATAGTAGCAGTAGATTTTGAAAAAGCATTCGACCGCGTAAGTCACGCATTCATTAACGCAATATTGGTAAAACTTAAACTCCCCTCGACGCTCATCACTTGGTTAAAAATCCTATATACAGAGATAAATAGTCAAATTTTAGTAAACGGCGCCCTCACTCGACCAGTAACTATCAAACGCGGAATCCGCCAGGGATGCTCTTGCAGCATGCTCCTTTTTCTACTCGGTGTAGAAACCTTAACAAGAAAAATTAACAAGAATCCAAATATCAAAGGAATAAAACTAGGCCCGACGGAAATCAAGATCGAACAATATGCCGATGACCTCACGCTCTTCTTAGCAAATAAGGAATCTTTAAAAGAAGCATTGAACGAACTAAAAAGATACGAATTAATCTCCGGTCAAAAAATCAACGCTAATAAAACGCAAATAATCTCTAACGACTCTCAACTCATAGAACTTGCGAAAACCAAATTTGGAAATAACATAATTAGCGACAAGTTAAAAATACTTGGCCTCAACGTAAGCCTCTCCGCCACGTGTACAAGCGATAACTTGGATAAAATAATGCAAGTTATTAAAACCCTATTCTATAAACATAGAGAGAGGAATTTAACCTTAAAAGGAAGAGTAATGATAATAAACGCGCTTTTTATCCCGCAAATTTTAAACATAGCAAAATATATAATAATTCCCAAGTCAATAATTAAACAAATTAATACCTATATATTCAAATTCATTTGGCACCCAAGCAATATAGAAAAAATATCGAGAAAAACATTAATAGCGCCAACGTGCGACGGAGGACTAAACGTACCCGATATCCAAATTAAAATAGAAGCAGCGCGAGCTACCCGACTTTTCACAATCGTTAACCTAACAGAGATAAAATCACCATGGCATGAATGGATTCGCTATAATCTAGCGTCGACATTAAAATTAATAAACCCAAAGCTCTACACGAACCTACGCCCCAACGCCAGCGAACCGGAAACCATCTATCTACAACTCAAACGAATCGCCAGAATCATGAGCCACCAAAATTACGATTGGCCAACTTCCAAACTAAAACCAATCTACGAGATATTAATAAAGGAAAAATCGACCGCAAAAGAAATTAAGCTCAACAACAAAATTATTTCGTGGCAACAGATAACGCTAAAAAATAAAGGACATAAATTTTTCTTCAATAATATAGATAGGGATTTGAGCTACAAAATCGCGCATAAAGCGTTTTTCTTAGGAGACTGGATAAAAACCCATACCAATAGAATTCATAAAAACGGGCAAATAACGATTACCAATTGTAAATTTTGTAAATTTCCGATGGACAATATTAACCATATTTTAATAGAATGCGCAGTAATAAATATAGTTAAAAAGCGAGTCGAACAAATCCATAACCAGATGTGCAAAGATAAAATAACGCTAAACGAAGAAATAATACTATATAACAATACAACAAATATTATTGCACTAAAACTCGCTAATTATCTAAAAAACGAAATAATAAAAATGAAAACACTATTGGATATTAAAAATGAATATATATGGAATAACAACAACTTCACGCGTAAAATACTCTGGGTGATTAACACCAAAATCAAAAAATTTCTTCAAAAAGAACGCAATCGAATGGGCGACGAACTTGCGAGAGAACGTTTTAACTTACGAGAAATTCACCAAAAAGAACCCCCTCAACTTTTCTTCTTCTAAATTTCCTACCCCTCTAATATGGCAATACTCTAAGTAACCTCACCTATGGTCTATTGAAATGTTATACTTAAATATGAACTACACTATTAATATACAATATACAATATGCGTAATAACAAAATCCTAATTATCTCTATGAGCGATCCATATCAAAAAAATGGGGGAAATAATTATCAACAACAGTAAATTTATTCCAAAATATTATACTAATACGTGTGCTCTCGCAAATGTATTACATTACGCTTTTTATGCAATACGCCTGGGTACCCAGTTTTAAGTAAAAATTTGATAAAGTTGTACGTTCTTCTTGTTTTCCTTTGATGTGTACCCATGTATTTTATCGCGAAATTAATATAAAAAAAAAAAAAAAGCTGTTCAAAAACAATTAGAAACAGCTATTCAAACTATAGAGCTGAAAATAGCTTCGGAGGGTAATTCCCCCAAGCCCGATCTCTTAGAAAACCTAAATGTCCATAAAAACGAGCTAACCGCCCACGTTGATAAAAGAACTGCAGGCGCTATCATAAGAAGTCGAACCCGGTGGGTCGAAAGTGGAGAGAAATGTACTAAATATTTCCTTAACCTTGAAAAAATACACGGTGCAAAAGGAACGATTTCTCGACTGAAAACCGACGACGCAATTTTAACCAACGAAGCAGATATATTGCACGAAATTACTGCCTTTTATACCACACTCTATAAAGAAGACTTAACCTGTAAACCACCCGATGCAACGGCAACACATTTAGCGTCCCTTAATGTACCACGCCTTAGCAATGACCAAGCGGGTACTTTAGAATCTGAAATTACCGAAGAAGAATGTCTTGTCGCTATCAACTCAATGTCAAATAATAGAAGTCCTGGTAATGATGGATTTTCGATAGAGTTTTACAAAGGAATGTGGCCGTCACTACTCCGAGTATTCAAGGAATAAGGAAATACATCCCAAGTATTTACGCGAACAAAAATATTTTAAACACCGCGTTACAGTCTGATATCCGAGACTCGTCGGCTGAACTTGAAAGACTATATCCGATCCGGGCATTACACAAGACGGTAATTGCACTCAGACAACTGTTCAAGAAGGAACTTTCTACGAGTTACCAAGCCGATACGCAAGCTCTCTGGCTGAACACCAATGTTAAAACAAAAAAACGAGCCTGTCTCATAGAGCGATTTGCGGCACATGGAGTTCTGTCTTACCACCACCTCCTTGATGAATCGAATAGATACAGAAGTTATAATGAAATAAAAAACGAGTACGAAATCCCGACATACAATTTGGATTATTATCAGTACAATGAACTTAAAGCTTTTTTGGAATGATGTTGTAGATTGGATAAGTTCTAAACTTAGAATTCTTTTTTTATGTCGCATGGAACATTTTTTATTTGGAATAGAAAATAACCCTCTTATTTGCTGCCTTTTACTTTGTGCTCGTTTTTGTATATATCGATCACGTGTTTCAAACTGCTTACCTAAGATTGCTGCCTTTGTTAAAGAATGTATGAAAATTCAAACGGCAGAATTTGAAATAGCGAAGAAGAAAAATAAGATTACACAACATGCCATTAAATGGGGCTCTATCCTGAAATAGCAACCCTTTGCTTTTTGACTTGACTTGTTTCCCTGTTTTTTGTGCGTGCAGTTTTAATATAAAAAATTAAATAAAAAAAAAATCGGGTTGTAATAGTGTTGCAGCGGAGCACGAGTATGTCGATGTATTTTTGCTTTCTGACAGGCCAAGCACTGTTTGGCCCACGTACGTACTTGCGTGTTCAGTCCGTGCCAGACGAACTTTGACGACAGAAGCTTTTGCGTAGTGCGAATTGATGGATGAGCAAGCGTGTGCACCAAGTCAAAAACTTTTCTTTGCCATGTTTTTGGAATAATTGGTCGCGGGTAGAGCTGGGCGTAATTGATCAAAGTTGTATTACGGAATTACGCCAACTCAGTTACGTAATTCCGTAATTTTTATAATTTTTATGACGTCATCGTTATTTTAAAAACAGCCAAAAATCATCGTGTTTTTGGATGCATTTTGATGGTAGATAAAAAAATGAAATTTTAAACTTAACTTCAGAGACTTTAAAGTTTAAACTAAACGGTTCGTTCGTCCTGCGTTAAAACAAATTCACAAGTAAACAAACCGCAGATCGTGGCGGCGTTGCCCTTTGTCTTGTCGCGCTGATTACGGATAAGGAAATTGGCGCGAATCCAAGATCACGTGTATTTAACGCGATTTTGATTATTCTTACCGGTGGTTCGAACTATATTAATCGAACTAGATCTGTGAAAATACTTATAACGGTTGAACTGATTTTTAGCCAAGTGTTCTCTCTCGCTAGTACTTAATAATGGGAAGATCCTAGGAAAAAACGCACGCGGGAGTGCGTCAGTGGTCCTGTATTGAAACTAGGTCGACGTGACCCTAGGTCATACCGCCGATCAAAGTAATAAACACTGTGACGAGAAACGGTTAGCAACACGACAAGTTTCAGTTAGCAACG
The DNA here is from genome assembly GCA_000149265.1 of Ciona savignyi. Lineage (NCBI taxonomy): Eukaryota > Metazoa > Chordata > Ascidiacea > Phlebobranchia > Cionidae > Ciona > Ciona savignyi. Next base: position 320,138 of record CH002047.1, on the reverse strand, counting down.
CGAAAAGATACGGTTAGCCATCGTTAGCAACTCGATACAAACGCGGGGCCTCTACCTTTGCTCGTCCCATCACTAATAGTAGGCCCACTGAAAGTCAACCGCGCGGTCTTTAAAAAAGAACAACCACCCCATAACGTGTATTGTTATCATACGCTGTTGTATGCGTGAAAAACGAACACAGTCGGTTAACCATTTATTGATTTCATTGACGGTTAACTGTGACGTCCACGTCGATTAACCGGTTAACCATTAACTTCGCACAGCCCTAACTCGAACAAAAATAAACGAACAATTTTTCTTGCTAAGACTTAAACAAGAAATTGCATAGACAGTATATTTACAACGATCATCAATTCCCGTTTTAATAATTACGGACAGATGCGTAATTACGTAATTTTGATTTGACTTAGGTAACGTAATTCCGACGTCCGTAATTACGTAACTGAACGTAATTTCGTAATTACGCCCAGCTCTAGTCGCGGGGTCCCAGTGGAGGTGTCACACAAAATAGTTCTACCGGACGGCGCAAATGCAACGTCTTCAAGTTTTAATTGTGAAACAGCTGTGCCATAAGCATGCCGAGCATATCTTGATTAACTGCCCCGACATACGAACGGGATATAGTGCATCAGCGACGATGTTCCGCTTGCCTTCAATTCAGAGATGTCAGTTAAGTGCCGCTGCTGCCTAGCTGACCATGGATCTGAAACTTTCCGGAATGCAAAAGTTAAAGGTTTGTGGTCTGTGTATGCAGTGAAAACTCTGCCTTCTAGAAAATACCAAAAATGTCGAACTGCCAAATACAATGCCAGCAGTTCGCGATCGAACGTGCTATATTTTATTTCCGCTGGTCTTAAATGTCGACTGAAAAATGCAAGTTGCCGTCACGAACCTTGAATGTGTTGCTCCAATACTGCGCCAACCAATACTGCGCCAACGGCCTTGTCTAAAGCGTCGATCGTTAAAGCAGTAGGTCCTTGCTGGTGCGGGTGGCTCAATACAGTTGCGCGTTCCAGGGCAAGTTTTGCTTCTTCAAAAGCGACGTGCAATTCTTCCGACCATTCCAATTTGGGACGTTTCGAAGCCAACACTTTATAAGTCGGTGACATAATTCTAGCCGCCGATGGCAGGAATCTGTAATAAAAGTTGATCATTCCAGCGAACTGTTGAAGGCCTTTGACGTTGGCTGGCGGTGGAAAACGTCGGATATCTGACACTTTAGCTGGCAAGGGTTGCACACCACTTGGATTCACTTTATGGCCTAGAAAATCTCTCATTTTATTACCAGCTCGTTGTCCGCAAGTCGCTGAAAGAGCTGCATGAGATGCAAACGATGTTGCTTTTGTGAGATGCTTGCAACTAGAACATCGTCTAAATACACGAAGGCAAAATCTAGTGATTGACAGACGGTGTCCATTAACCGTTGAAAAGTCTGAGCTGCACTTTTCAACCCAAATGGCATTCGAAGGTATTCATATAACCCAAACGGGGTTATAACAGCTGTCTTTGCAATGTCATCTTGTGCAACCGGGACTTGGTGATAGCTTCGCACCAAATCTATTTTTGAAAAAACTACTGATTCAGCAAGGCGGGATGAAAAGTCCTGAACGTGCGGTATGCTATAGCGGTCGGCTTGCGTAGTAGCGTTTAAACGTCGATAGTCACCGCATGGTCCCCACTCACCTGAAGCTTTTGGTACCATGTGAAGGGGCGATGACCATGGACTCGACGATCTTCGTACAATTCCCAGTTTTAACATCTTTGCAAACTCTGCTTTAGCTATTTCGAGCTTCTCCGGTGACAAGCGGCAGGCTCTTGCATGTACAGGAGGCCCAATGGTCGTAATAAAATGTTCCACATGATGCTTTGGTGTTGAAGTGTCGAACTTCGGCGTTTTTATGATAGGGAATGTTGCTAGTAGTTGTGCGTAAATGTTGCTGCTTGCGTTGATTGCATTTAGCTGCAGCGCTGGTTGGTTGGAATTGCGGATTGGAATGCTGGAGAATGATTGCGTGTGTAGCAGGCAATTGTGCTTTAAATCCACCATAAGTGAATGAGCGCGCAAAAAATTAGCTCCTAAAAGAGGCCTTGACACGTCTGCCAAGGTAAACTTCCATTGAAATTGTTCAGGTGCCAAATCCAGCTTGATTGTTGTTGTGCTGTAGGTCTTGATGCTGCTTCCGTTAGCTGCAATCAGTGTTTGTCCACACGCTTGCTGTCGGCGTTGCATTGTTGAAACCGGATAAACACTGATTTCAGCTCCAGTGTCAACCAGAAATCTCTGGTTTGATCGCCGATCACGAATATAGAATAGGTTTTGTTGCTTGCCGGCCGCCGAAGCTGTTAAGTGCACGATTGTTGGCATTTGTGTGCTCGGTCACCAAATCGATGATGGTAGAAACATAGTCCTTGAGGTTTAGCTGGGCTGGGTTCGCTTTGTAATGTCTTCGAACTTTCGCAATTGTGCATGACATGCTGTTTCTTGCTTGCCATAAAATGTCAGCACGCTGTGCTAGCGCCCTTGGGTTATCAAAGTTCTCTTTGGCCAGGATAATTCTTATTTCTTTAGGCATATTTTGAAGAAGGATATAGGATATTCATGTTTATCCCCGTGAATGGAAAAACCTAGGGGGTTAATACACGGGCAATCGTCAGATCACCTCGCGCCCACCGTCGGGTTACCGGAGCTATTTCAGTGTGTTGTATATGATAGACACGTTCCTTCAATTTGGTAGAACCCATTAATCCGCTGGGTTCAGGCAATGTCCGTAAAGTGCCTTGCCCAAGGACACAACCGACTAGCTAGCGACCAGTTTCGCACCTGCAACCTTTCGATTGAAAGGCGACGCACTTAACCCCTGGGCTACCGGGCCGGAAAAAAAATAAATACTAAAAGAGGAAGCACGGAGTATGACCAGACATGAGCGATAGCATTTCGTCCATTAACTCCGATGGTGAGCGATCACCGAGCTCGGTAATCTTCAAAAGTTTTGCTGCTCTCTCTTGCTCGGAAGCACAAAACGTGCTGATCAATCTTTGCTTAATTGTCTGATACTTCTCTAGTTGTGGAGGAGGCTCTTTAAGTAAATCTAATAGTCGACTTGCTGTTTGCTGATCCAAGGATGAAACTATGTAGTAGTACTTGGGTTTTTTTTTTTTTTTTTTTTTTTTTTTTTTTTTTTTAAAGCAAAATTGTGCACTTAGTGCGAGTTGGTGGCCTTAGGCCGATCCCCTCGTGCAATGTGGAAATTAATCCACTGGGGGAGGTTTCCCTAGTATGTGGTTGCTGTATAGAGACACCTTTCGCAGGCATCTCTCCACAGCGTGCAAGCCACGTAGGGAGGGGGGGCTGGGTATCCCTAGGATGTGGGTGCTGGAAAAGACGCCCTTCGCAGGCATCTCTCCACAGCGTGCAAGCCACGTAGGGAGGGGTTCTATTGCTTAAGGTATCCCGACACCTAAATTCACGCCCTCCAGTGGTTAGCTGGAGGCAGCGCTGGTTAACCGCACTACCACAGGGTGATGCGATTCCGCAGCTCATACCTAGCCCTTCGAGTTGCACCTTACCGAAGTAACGTGAACAACAGGGCAGAGTGAATTTATGCACCGTTCACCTAATGAATAAAGCAAGGAAAAAATTCTCTTGCCTTATTCAAATAGAATCGCTGGTAATTTCCCTTAATGCAAACTGTGCCTCTGACTGCTGAAACCACACACGTGGTTGTGCACTCCCAAACGTAGGCAGCTTTAGAGAAACAGTATTCTGCGGGACTGCGTCTTGATTTTCCATACTTTGCTTTGCGTATTCTCCAAGAAATTACTTTTCTTGGAATCAGTGTCACCAATGTAGAGATGTTACACTTGTATTCGTGCAAACAGTAAAAGAACAACGAAATAATGGATTAAACACAACGTGGTTAAAACACAAGAATACTATTTACCTAAATTACCAATCTTAGCAGTTAGAGTAAGCATACCCAACAACAAAAGCTTGGTTTAGTGTTTTTGTTTAATTACAAAAATAGTTCAACTGTCACTGTGCGCTTGTAATCTTACTACAAGGTAAGTAGTTTTAATATCTTACCATCTACATAATTTATTTAAGCCAAATATGTCATCTTATTATTTTGTAAACACACCATGTATAAATATAACTCATTGTAACTGTCCAATTATGTTAGTATTCTGTGGTTAAACCACAGCATAGGGTAACTTTTACAACTAATAAACTGCTAACCTAACCCTCTTAAATAACTATAAACATTGACCTTAAAGTGTCCATACTGCTACCATGCTACAATGCTTACCAGCACTGGCTTTATGCTACACATAATAATATTTAGTTTGGTTTTACTATTTTACAATGGATACTTTAAACCGAGGATTTCAAACATCGAACCTGCTAGCTTGTGAGTGTATGTTATAAACCTAACTATATACCACAATTAACAATAAAACATTCCATAACAAACCCAAATATTTAAAGACATCATCCCATCACGATACACCATTTGTTGAACGCAATAGGAATCGACTTTAGTCTAACGGTTATGTGCGTCGCCTTTCAATCGAAAGGTTGCAGGTGCGAAACTGGTCGCTAGCTAGTTGGTTGTGTCCTTGGGCAAGGCACTTTACGGACATTGCCTGAACCCAGCGGATTAATGGGTTATACTAAATTAAAGGAACATGTGAATCATACACAACACACTGCAATAGCTCCGGTAACCCGACGATGGGCGCGAGGTGATCTAACGATTGCCCGTGTGTTAACCCCCTTGGTTTTCCCATCCACGTGGATAAACATGAATATCCTATTCTATCCCAAAACAACTTTTATTTAAACCTTCCCGGGTTGCAGTTGTAGGATTCGCCTCACATCTTCAGGACGATCACTAGGAAACACTTTCCATGACGTTGCCCATTTAGCTGCATCCAGTTTAGTACCCCATCTATTAACTACAACCAAGTCCTGAGAAAATGCAATATTTAATTTATAAACAAGATAGCTAAGCATATATTGATAGTGACTCTAATTTACAATTAAACTTCGGCCCATATAATACAGCACTATTTCACTACAGATTGTACTTGTATTTAACATAAGGGAGGTACTATAGCAGGCATGGGCAACCCCTGGCATGTGTGGCCAACTTGGCACGCGAGCTCGTATTTCTGGCACGCTAGTTCAAGGAAATTAGATTTCTTTCTCTTAAAAATGATAACTTAAAAGTTGTTGTATTCATTTGAGCTTTGGCCACGAGCATAAATGTTTATTACCGTAAGTTGTGAAGTAAACATTTGATTATTTATTACTGTGTTATTGTTACGCAACAAACACTAAAGAGTACAACAATCAGCTTGCAAATTTCGCAACCTGCTGCCACAGACGAACGTGAGAGAAATTTGTACGTTTGTGCAGCCAACCAGATGCAGTTATAATCAGTTACCATTAGCATTCAATTTACTTTTGCTAGCAATTTGAAATACAAAATGTTATAAGGCTAAACATGATGTACTGTGTACCGGTAAGGTCATAAATGCATATTTCGGCAAGTAAAAAAAGACCGGTAAAAAACTTATTTCACATAAGCTCATCGATACGTTTATCAAATTGCGTTATTGAGAATAAAAATTATATCGTTGAACACCCTTTTTCACCTGCCTAAGGTTTGCTCTATCAGTAATAGCACAGCGCTTGCTTATTTTTCAGTAAAGATAAAATTTAAAAGTCATTTCTGTAAAACAGCGGTTCTCAAACTGGGGTCCGCGGATTTTTCTATTAATTTTAGCCGATTTTGGCACCCAGGCCGAGAAAGGTTGCCCAACCCTGTACTATAGCAACCTGTTCATATTTCATTATTCTTGATTGAAGGGATAGCCAAAAAATAAACAAATATATTAGATAGACTACATGTTATTTCACTTGGTAGCATTAGGTCCGGAATTCCATCTGAACAATGGTCCTAACCAAACGGAATGTAGATTTGTGCAATACTGGTTAAATATCTTACCATGAACTTTCACTATAGATTTTGCGACATCTATGTATCATCTAATTTTTGTGAATGTGAAACGATGTAATAGACAACCTTTTGTGAATTGTAGAATTAAGCAGACAGAGCAGATAGCTGATTTTCAATTGCTGTGCTCACTTGCACGTATAAACACTTTTTTAATGAATATTAATAAAAAAAACTTGTATATTAATTTTCCTGATCTTATAATAATTCCACCAAATCGGCCAATGTTCATAGAGTCCTCTTAGACATATGATCTCTGATTGTCAATTGTTTGTTGGCAGATTATGATACTTTACAAAGTAATATCGTCTATAATCTCTCTAGTGTATCGAATATTATTGTGATTGAAATTTTTATGTTCATTTCCCGAATCTTCCAGAATATTTAATTCGAATTGGAAATCATTCAGAATTATCAGAAGTGTTTATCAATTATGCGCTTTAAAAATCAAAAAAATATTTGGCCATCCAAAATTAAATAGGATACACACCCTGTGTGATTTTAAATAGGTAACCAGTGACTCGAAAAATTCTGCTTATAGAAACATAATGCATATGTATAGTATAAGCTCAAAATTGTTTTGGTTGACTCGTTGCGAACATTTTTGTTACGTCTATTTATCCTAGTATATATCACTTACCAAGCTTAAAGTCATCCTAAATCAACTCAGTTGATGATTGGGTTTTACTAAAACTAAATAAAAATTATCAGTCATATAAACCACATTGCAATATCCCTGTAAACGTGAGAGTGGGGAGGGGTAATTTGAAAGTTCTTATCTAATGTCACTTGTGTTTTACCATTCACAGGAATAAAACATGGAATTTTTTATCCGAATGAGTAAAATTTGCAGTACATCCCATCACTACTTGTTACCAATGCACATATGCCTATCTCTATGAATATCATTTCCGTTCTGAACGATCGAAATGTACAAGGAAAACTTACAGAGGAAAGTTGTTGTATAGCTTCACATAAGATGATGCGACCTTGTACAAAAATCCTTTCGTCAATTCGTAGACGGCTGACTTTATGCAAACATGCGGCCAAACAACTTGCTGCGTTCTCATCGAATTCAGATCGAATATCTAAGACAATCTGTAACAAGGATAAGGAGGTTGTGGGAGCTCGGCTTTTCAAGCTGCAACGTTGCGATAACAGTACACAATAGATTCGTACTGGCGTCAGTTAATTACTGTTTAGTACATAGATAATTACTCACGGCGGTAAAAACAGAGGCACGACAGCTTTCTAAAATAATTATACACGTAACAGATTGCAGCTGGCAAACGTATACGTCGATTAAATAAACGATAAAATATACAAGGCAGTCGAATATGGGACATACATCCTTTCTTCCATGTGTTTTTAACTTTTAAATAAATAGAATCAAACACATGTTGTCGCATATCGACTGTCTTGCTGCAGGAATAAAAACGTTCACGACTCCACAGGTCAGAGAATTCCGTCCGTTGCATCTGCAAAACTAAAACGGGACATTTGGGCGCAAAAACAGACACAACAATCAAGCAGAATATTCGGTTATCATTCTGTCTGTGGGTGCGTGATGGTGTGTATGTCTGTTATGTAATAATGAATGAAACGGCTGTCGCCTCCCAGTGCCTGGAACAGTGATGCTACGATCACGAACCGAATCCGGGTCACCCGGAACAGAACGACCACCGACCAACCCTTTTAACGCAGGGCCAATTAGCCTAATTGCCTGTATGGTCCAGAAAATACCCAAGAACATGGACATACACAAAAAAATAACTCTATCTTAAGGCATTAGCAGACCGTCCGTACAGTTGGAAACTGTAGCTGCCACTTCCCCCTTTCATATCTTTATTTTGAAACCACAAACGCCTCATTTTAATGAGGTGTCGCATAACTCCTTTTTATAAGTGAGTTTCATAAATGGACAGCCGAGCTGGTCTGCGTATCACTCTACCAAAACGGGTTCGTCTGACAGGTTGTTCAATGTCCTGTTCTTCCGGTACGTTTGAGAGCGTTTGCTGAACAGAAGTATCTGCATCAACGGCTATTCTGGTGATGTCATTCTCACCAGCTACCGAAATATCGCCAGGTGAAGATGCTGCCGGCGAAACCGTTATATCTAAAAACGCGTTGGCTGGCTTAAGGCGATCTATGGAAACCGTGGTTTGTCTGTTACCAAAATCTACGGTAAAAAACTTGCGCTCTCGATCCAACACGCGAAAGGACCTTGATAAGGAGGCTGTAATGAGCGTTTAACCGCATCCACACGAACAAATACGTGTGAACATGTTCACAGACTAGGGTCAATATATTCATTCGCGTTACTAGGGCGCCTGGGTAATGTTGGCCGCAAAGAAGACATATGGTTATTCAGACCTTGTAGAAACACACTATGGTCAGTCGAAATGTGTGGTTCCTCGAAAAATTGGCCGGGCAATCTTAGTGTGCTACCATAGACAAGCTCTGCGCTGGAGCACTTCAAGTCCTGCTTATGTGCAGCCCGTAAACCGAGTAAAATCCATGGTAGATTATCCAACCAACCATGTCCGTTGTCCTTAGCCATGATAGACGCCTTAAACGTCCTGAAAAATCGTTCCGCAATTCCATTCGATTGAGGATGGTAGGCATTTGTGTGGATCAACTTACAACCCAAAAACTTAGCCATATCAGTCCACAAAGAGGAGCAAAACTGGGTACCGCGGTCGCTAGTCAACTGCGACGGACAACCAAAGTTTGCGACGTAATGTAGACAAAATGCGTTCACAACAGTTTCAGCATCTATATTAGTCAATGGCACAACTACAGGGTACCGAGTAAATCTGTCAATTGCGAGGAGGACATATTTATAACCGCCGCATGAAGGCATTGGGCCCGCGATATCCACGTGTACCGAATGGAAACGCACAGATGGAACTGGGATAGTCTCTATTTTCGAAAACGTGTGGCGTCCTACTTTAGACTGCTGACACGACAAACAGGCCTTAGTAAAATCACGGATATCAGCATTCATTGCCTTCCATAAAAAACGTTCCCCAATAAGTTTCTGTGACCCTCTTATACCAGGGTGCGCAAGAGAATAAAAATGCCTGAAAACAGTGCGCTTAAGACTTTCCGGGACAAATGGGCGGAAATTTCCCAAAGACACGTCACCCCACAACGAAACTCCAAACTCGGAGACACATCTGGATTCCAAAATTAAATCTGTGTCGGGCGAGTAAACGAAGTGATTCATCTACATCCTGTTCTACAGCCATAGCCACGTAATCAATATCCGGGGTGTCTATAAATACAGCATTAACATGCGGTCGCGACAGAAAGTCAGCTACTGCGTTTTCTAAACCACTCAAATGTTCAATCCTGCAATTGAACTCAGACACAAAACTCAAGTGGCGACTTTGCCTGGGCGTTGCTAACTCAAGGCGTTTAGACAGGGCGGAGACTAACGGTTTGTGGTCCGTAAAAATGGTAAAAATCCGAGATTCAAGGTAATACCTAAAATGTTTCAAAGAACTATATACTGCCAACAGTTCCAAGTCGAAAGCGCTGTACTTACACTCAGGCGTAGATAATTTTCTAGAAAAGAACGACAACGGTGCCCACTTATCGTCAACCTTTTGTTCAAGTACGCCTGCAACCTCTACAGTGCTAGCGTCGGTTACCAATCTAATTTCGGCGTCGGCTATCGGGAAAGCAAGTGTCACGTCATGAGCTATAGCAAGCTTAACTTTATTAAACGCGGCGACGGCGTCGTTGTTCCAAACTAGCGGGGCGCGCTTACCGAGCTTGGGCGAAATCATTGCATTCAACGGAGCCATCGTCGTAGCGTAATGCTTTACGAATTTCGAGTAAAAATTGCAAGCTCCGATGAAACCTCTTAGACCACGCACATCAACAGGAAGCGGAAAATCAACAATTGCGGCGACTTTCGATTCAGGAGTCTTAATGCCTTCCTTGTTAACAGTATCGACCAATGGAAATCTAACGTGTCAACACCGAAAACACACTTCTCCTTATTTAAAATTTGGCCAAACTTTTCTATGCGCTCAAATACCGCCAAGAGATGCTCAATATGCTGTTCCCTACTTGTACTGTGGACAATTAGATCATCTATATATACGAAAAGAAAAGGAAGGTCGGAGAACACTTTATCCATTAGCATTTGAAAGGTTGCACCACTGTTTCGCAGCCCTAAACTTAAGCGAGTAAACTCGTATAATCCGAATTGGGTAATGACCGCTGTCTTATGGATATCAGACGGTCTTACAGGGACTTGAAAATAACCAGACTTTAAGTCTAATTTACTGAAAATTGTGGCACCATTTAAATTGGACGTCAAATCAGCCAAAAGTGGGATAGGATATCTGTATGGGACTGTAACCAGATTCAGCATCCTGTAGTCAACAGTCACACGAAAACCCTCACCTTTCTTAACTAGGTGGAGTGGACTGGCATAGGCGGAGTTAGACCGGCGCAAAATACCCTTTGAAACGAGCTTAGCGATCTTTTCTTTCGCTGCCTTTAATTTAACCGGGTCAAGTCGCCGAACACGAGAACGAACAGGATAACTAGTGGTTTCTAATTCATGAAACACGTCGTGCTTAACAGGTTCACGTATCCTATCTTCGTCAAAGGCGGCGGGAAACAAATCAAAAATTTGGGAAAACTCCTTAATGTCCGAAACCACAACTTTAGGGCGAACAGGCTCGCTTATTTTTACAGACTGAGGCACAACAACGGTTGCAGGGGCGAAACAAATAGACTCAGTATGCGGAGTGACAGACTGGGGAGGCTTAGGGCGGCGGTACTGATTATGACCGCGAAAATGCCGCTTATTATTGGCATAAAAACGGCCATGCCTGGCGCGGACGTAACTCCTATTCCTGAAACGGTCAGACGGGGGCAGACGAGAGAGACGGCGATTAGGCACGTCTATGACACAGCCAAAATGGGCAAGAAAGTCATTACCTAGAATGGGATATCTTACATTGGCTACTTGGAACCTCCAGCGAAAGGGACCTACGCCACGAAATGAAACATTTAATTGCCTAACACCAAACGTCTCGATATTACTTCCATTTAAAGCGCAAAGCTTAGAGCCATATCTTTGATAAAATCTGTCGCTTGCAAGAGGCGGAATAATAGATACCTCTGAGCCAGTATCGACAACAAACGACAAACCATTAATACTGTCACGCACAAAAAATAACCCTGAATTCTCCTGAAAATTATCAAAACATGAATTAGCCGCAAAACGCGCTCGTTTATGATTCGCTGGTATCCGAAACGAGCGCGAAATTAGTTTTTTGGCATAGTCGAGTCAGAACTTATCCAATCACAAGGTTGGACGCACCTATCGGCATTTCTACCAAAACGGACATGGTAATGGCACAATCTGCGCTGATCACGAGAGAAATTACGAGGGCCTGGGCGGCGATTATTACAAAAAACTACCACGACGTTGTAATTGCGAGGGCGGAAAGTCTTGGGGGTGATAACCTGAACGACGACTATCATAATTGTCGGGCGGCCGATCATAAATCGGACGAGGCGCATTGTGCGTTAATTGTTGCAGCGACTTTGTTATGCTTTCTAAACGCCTCTCTAAAGAAACGTTGATAAGCTCCTGTTTTCGTAAGTGTAAAGCATCTTCTAAATTCTCCGACCTACGTCCAGACAACATCGCGTCTGCTCTCGCGGCTAAATCATCAAGACTGAGATGACATAACGCTTTTAGCACAATAGACACATCTGGCGGCAAACATTTTAACAACCGGTTACGTATAAATCTAACCCACGACTCATGATCTCTGTTTGATCCAAGCAGTGATTTCATTTTAATCACAAAAGTCACTGGGTCGAGTCTTCACCTGCATTTCAGTTGTCTCCATCAAAATTTCTAGTTTTTGATCCTCACTATTACCGTATCACTTTAATAGCGCAGACTTAAGGGAATCATACGGGTTTAACGACAAATCATCAGTGCAATTGACAACGTGAGTGTATTGTGACTCGTTTAACGCCATCAATACAGACTCGTATTTGCCAGCCTCCGATAGGACATTATTATTAAAAAAAATTAATTCAGAACGAGTAAACCAGTGCTCTGGACTCGATTCCCAAAAACGCGGTAGTTTCACCGTTTTAGCCTTAGCCCTAACATAATTTCCAGACGGGGCAAGAGCTAAAGATTGGTCAAAATCAAAAGTTTGGGGTAATTCAGGACTCATGGTGGTATCCTCGTTAAAGGGATTTCGGCTAGAAGCCTCGTTAAAATGGGTGGTGGCTGTAACGTTCATTTGCGGATATGCAGGCAGATTCGGAGCACGATCAAAAACATCACTAACCTGGCCGCGTTGAGGGGCAGCTGACTCGGGTAATATTGGTGTCGAGAAAGGTGCTTCACTGAAACGCCTCTGTGATGTGTTTTTCGGCCTGGGGAAAGACAAACCGAATTTAAGCATGGTTGCTAATGCTAGTTCTTACGCACAAACAACCTGAATCAGTCCGCAAAAGACAAAAGTTAAAATTCTCAGACCTGATAACGTGAAGCTTGGTTACACTCACGAAAGGTCTTCGTTAAAAAAAATAGATATTTATAAAAAAAAAAGTTACAAAATTACGATACTCTCGTAGAAAAACGATGTTTTCTTCTGGCTCTTTATCAACGTCTTGACGCTGATCCGTGGAAACAAACATGTATCCTTGGTTTTCTACAAATCGTACTCGAAATCTTGGCGTAGACAACTTCTTTCTTGATTAAAATTTAAAATGTTCTGATCTTCCTCGACTCTTCTTGTAAGACAGACAAAGTTCAAATGTACAGTTTCTTCTTTCTTCTAAAACTTCAGGCTGAAGCTTGCGTTTTATTACTTTTTTCTTCCGTTTAGGTTGCGTGTTCACTCACGATTCTTAGGGTCACCAATGTGGGAGCTCGGATTTTTCTTTTAGTTATTTGGTTGGGTTAGGCTTGTATCTCGCCTTAACCTTGGGTTTGAGCCGAACCAGCGCAATAGACAGACTTATCCTTTGCTGTCTAGAGTTAGCCTGCCAATACTAGGCAGCCACTCAACTGTATAACAAAACTGTCCTCTTTGACTTGGTACAGAATATACAGTTTAGACTTCTAAAGATAGATTTATTCTCCAGTAGTAAAACGAACAGCAATTCAGTATTTGGTTAAGTTTGTTATTTTAGTTAATCTGACGAGCAGCGATTCGATATTTTGGTTGGTTATTAAAAGTTATATCTTGGGAGTGAAAATGTAGGGATATATATAGCGTTCCAAATAAATGCACGAAAAAGGGCAAACTGCAACGTTGCGATAACAGTACACAATAGATTCGTACTGGCGTCAGTTAATTACTGTTTAGTACATAAATAATTACTCACGACGGTAAAAACAGAGGCACGACAGCTTTCTAAAATAAGTATACACGTAACAGATTGCAGCTGGCAAACGTATACGTCGATTAAATAAACGATAAAATATACAAGGCAGTCGAATATGCGACAAGGTAATTCATAATAATGTAAGTTATTATACGTTGGTTATATGGTACAATGTACATGTTCCCGGTATGACATGCTACTTGCAGTTTGACAAGATTACAATTATGGTTTTGTAGTCAGTATATAATTATCAACAAACGGAACTAAACATCATAATATTAATGCAAGAAATAACATGCTCATTACTTGATAGGTTACTTCATCGCGATAAACATATATAATTTATGTGGCATATAATAGTAAACAAACAAGAGTATAGAAGCAGCAATATAATGATGAATTATGCTATGCACCAGTATCATGTTTGACGCTTGGGATGTATAAAGTAAAGTTGCTAAAAAAAACGTTATCGAATTTTTAAAACCCAAATTAAAAATCTTCGTTTTTAATTGATTTCAAAAGACATTAGAAATTACACTGTAGTAACTACCACTTTAAAATTTTTATTTTTTTTTAAACTTTTTAAACGTTTTATTTCTATCATGTGAACTTTATTAGATAAAAATGTAACCTGGCATTTGTAGTAAAACAGTGTAGCAACTAGAGAGTGTCAACCACCTGTTTAACCACCACTATTTGTAAAACACATGTTGTATGCCATATATTTATGCTACAGGGTCCCTTGTCACCATAAATTGTATTGTATACATTAAATATGTAGTTTGTTTCTGCAAGCATAAACGCATGGGTCCCATACTTATCAAAGTAAATCAAAGTTTCAAGCGCCGAAGTGAAATGAAGCTATATTGCCAAAACAGCCCGATTTAGTTTTTCATTGTATCAGGGAATTCCCCTAGGTTTAGTAGATAAGTTTTTGTTTTTACATATGTGGGTCATGTTATGTAACAATTCTTAAAGTTTTAATCTGATTTGTAGACTCCTTGTTGGAGATGTCAGTGCGATGCCTGTCACAATCCTAATTCAGGAACATAACTTTGTTTTTAACGTAATTACCCTAAGTAAATGTTTTTTTCTTTTTTTAATTGGCACATACTGTCAAATGGTCTAACATTTCACCAAATTTAAATATAGATAAAGCAGCAGTTTAAGCGCTATACGCCCCAAAACGCTAATTTATTGGAAAAAAAAACTTTTGGATTTTAACGTCTCAGGGGAATTACCCTAGATTCATTACCCAAAATTTTGATTTCTGCATATCTAGACCATGTTCTCTTACAAATGTCAAATATTTTCTGCGTTTCCATTACTACTTTTGGTAGACGTCGGAGCGACATAGCATGCTTGTCACAATCATGATTTGAGAACAAAATCCTATTTTTAAGGTATTTCCCTATAGGTAATTTTTTTTTAAGTGATAAATCAGTGACTAATGCACTTACATTTTAGAAAATCTGATACTAATTGTAACAGCCGTTCAAGCGCTATGCCCAAAAAAGGCAAATTTTTTAGACAAAAATACCGTTTTGTTTTGTAACGACCCAGGGGATTCCCCTGGATTTATCACCGGAAATTTGGGTTTCTGTATATCTAGACTATGTTGTCTAACAAATACGAAAGTTTCATTGCGATTCCATTTTTCCTTCTGGTAGATGACGGGGCGACATGGCGTGCTTGTCACAATCATGATTGAGCACAAAATCCTATTGTTTAGGGTATTTTCCTAGGTAATTTTTTTATTTCTTCTTAGTGTTAAATCAGTTAATAATGCACTTACATTTTACCAAATCTGATATGCCCAAAAACGCGAATATTTTAGAAAAAATAGCGTTTTGGTTTTTAACGTCCCGGGGGAATTCCCCTGGTTTTATCTCCCAAAATTTTGGTTTCTGTTCATCTAGAACATGTTGTCTAACATATGGCAAAGTCTCATTGCCATTCCGTTATTCGTTCTGGTAGATGTCGGGGCGACATGCCATGTCTGTCAAGCGTTTGACGAACAAAAAGAATATGTGTCCCAATTTTTCAAATGGGACCCATAAATATGCAATGTGTAATATACATCATGCATTTGTAATTTTCCTACTGCATGCAAATCCTGGTTATAACCCGAACATACATGCATATGTGCATGACCTTATTACTTTCTAATTAGGATATATTGATGATTAACATAAATTTCTAAATCTAATCAAACGCAGTCTTATTACAGTTCTCAGGTTGGTTTATTACGTCACAACCCTATAAGATGGTTTTCTCTTTTTAAACCTCATTTCACTCATTTATATGCATTGTAGTTATATTGAAAAGAATATTTTAGAATATTCATTTGTTCTACTCCATACCGTTTAATTAGCACCAATTTTATTTCTATTTTATAAATATTTTTAAATTAATTATTTTGTTTTATAAAAAAATTGGCAAATAGCAAGAGAACTTCTTGCCAAAATCGTGTAAATTGATGTCCTGATCAAGTCGGTAAATTAAATTCTAATATAAAATCAAAAGTGTCAACCACGTATTTATCATTTCTAATTGTAAAACCACATTTTGGAAATTTATGTTTGAATAAAAATGAAATATAACACGAGCAGAATTCAGAATACCAGATGCTCATGGTCGAATTGTCTTAGCTATTGCAGCCTGTTGTGTACGATAGAACTGCTGTACAACCACACTGTAATAGCTGCGGTACAGTTAGTAAATATACACATCTATAATATATCAGTGATTGATGTGGAGCAACTTGAAGTATGGTTTCTAATATTTACCTTGTTCGGTCGATTATTGATAGCTGTGCACAAATCCGGCATACAATCGTTCAGTTGTTTGCAATCCTTTAATCGAAGTTCATCAATATGTTGAATATGAAGAACCAGGTATTCAGCTACATTTCCCAGCTCTGTTCTATTCAACTCTAACTTCTTGATCTAGAATAAGACTTTTTATTTCTCACCCAATATTTTAATTGTTTTATTCATAATATTATCAATGTCCACCATGCTGTTCATTGTACATCAGTGAGATTCATATGGTTTGGTATGCAGGCGCTCTTGTTGTCGGAAAAGTGGCTTTCACAACGAAACTGTTGTTTATGATGGGGATTTGTGGTGACTTATACTAAGCAGAAATTTTAAGGTATCTATTGTTACATGGTTAGCCGATGGCATCGGTATTTTAAAATGACCTTTTTATTGATGTGGATCTTTAGCAAGAAAGTTACCTTATAAATACTGGTGTTTCAGGTAGGTGCATTTGGCTGCTTTACATATTTTTTATAATTACATCTTAAGCTATTCTTCCTGGTAATAAAATCGGTGCCTGAATTGTTACAAAAATGTGGAACAAAACTCAGAAAAAAAACTAAAATTTAAATAACAGTTTATTCAATAATATTCCCCAACATAGAATATAAATAAGCAACCATAAATACACTATTATTATGCGTATGAAATAGCTACAGATTTAAGTTTAAAATTATTAGGTGGAGAATCTGAATATGTCATGTCGCAATAATTCGCAATGACGACCAATACGGTTGCATGAAAGACCAAGAGAACAATGGGTATGCAGCTGTATCCTAACCCACATGCAAACAACATCTATTTTTTTGTGTTTAAAAGTTCTGTTTTTCAATTTTTCTTAATTACGAATCACTTTAAAGCTGTGGTTCCCAACCTGGGGGTGGCGACCCCCAAAGGGGTCGCAAAGTATGTTAGAGGGGTGCGAAGCTGGTGCTAATGTACGAACAAAAGTGAATGTCAGTAGGACTGGGTACCTCCGACATGCTAGTATCCTGTGTATAATTTTTATTGAGGTATTTTATTACGATTGCTTGTAGCATAATATTATTTCAGTATGCGTCCAGTGTGATGTCACAACTATGACCACATGATTGTAAACGTGCAATAGCTGCAAATTGGAACTATTAAGAAATAAATATCTTAGTACAGTGGTTCTTGATCGAACCCCATGGGTTGAAATTGGTAAAAATTTCTAATTTTGCATCTAGGATTAAATATAAGTGTGGGTCACGTATTCTTGAAAACATTTTTAAGGGGGTCCCCAAGCCAAAATGTTGGCAACTACTGCTTAAAAGAATCAATTCACAACCAAACACATACACTGCTATCTAGGTATCATGCTATGGTTATGAGACGCATGGCAGACCATTTTCCACTAAGCTGTGAAATAGAGGTAGGGTACGAGAGTACCCTATCCCATTCAACGTTAAATTAACTATGAATCCGGTTGCTTATATTCCTCCACCCTATTAAATTCCCGGGAGACCGCAGAATATAAGAACGACGGCAGTTTTTTTGAATTTTAGACATTTTGTAACTGAAATTCTATAACTGGATAAGATAAATTACAAATAAAAAAAATTAAAAATACATTAAATAAAACAAAAATATTATTACAAATAAAACATCTGAGTTTATTCCCCAAAAAGCCAGCAATAATATAATAACAATTCAATAAAATTCTAATAGACTAGTGCCATCTTCATAAAACAAATTGTCCATTAAAACCGGTATAAAGAAAAGCACCCAAAGGTATAAAACCAAACTTCTTTTTCTGTGTTATTAAAAAATGGAATAATCGTGTTACATTTAAGAACATTTCACCACAAATGTTTTAATTTAAAACTTCTATTCAAGCGCTGTAGTGAAATGAAGCGAAATTGTAAAAAGAACAGACCGATTGAGTTTTTCATGGCATCGGGGAATTCCCCAAGGTTTTACTACATAAGTTTTTGTATTTACATATGTGGGTCCTGTTATCTAACAATTCTTAAAGTTTTAATCCGATTTGACGACTTCTTGTTGAAGATGTTAGTGCGATGTGGCATGCCTGTCACAATCATGATTCAGGAACATATCTTCGTTTTTAAGATAATTACCCTAAGTAAATGTTTTCTTTTTTTTAATTGTCACACAGTGGCTAAGGGTCCAATATTTTACCAAATGTGATCAAAATTTGAGCAGCCGTTTAAGCGCTATGCACAAAAAAGTTATTTTTTAGAAAAAAATACCGTATTTTGTTTGAACGTCTTAGGGGAATTTCCCTAGATATTTTACCCAAATTTTTTTTTTGCATATCTAGACCATGTTGTCTAACAAATATTAAATTTTTATTGTGATTCCTTTACTCCTTTTGGTAGATATCGGAGCGACATGGCATGCTTGTCACAATCATGATTTAAGAACAAAATTTAATTTTTAGAGTGTTTCCCGAGGTAATTTTTTTATTTCTTTTAAGTGTTAAATCGTTTTCTCATGCACTTACATTACACCAAATCTAATTAAAATTAAAGCAGCCGTTCAAGCGCTATGCCCCAAAACGCTAATTTTTAAGAAAATAATACCGTTTTGGTTTTTAACGTCCCAGGGGAATTACCCTGAAATTATAAACCCTAAATATTGGTTTCTGCAAATCTAGACCATGTTGACTAACAAATGTCAAAGTTTTGTTATGATTCCATTAGTACTTCTGGTAGATGTAGGGGCGACATGCTATGCCTGTAGAGCGTTTGACAAAGAAAAAAAAAGGAGTCGAAGCTTGCATGTATAGATTACTAATAGACATAATTTGGAATCTCAACTGAACAAACAAATGTACGAATCGGAAAACGAAATAGCCGTCCTCCAAAGTCAATTACAGTTTGCTAAAGAAATGAAACGACTTAAAATAATGCAAATAAATAATGAGATAGAGTCGAATGTATTAATAAACAAATCGCGACGCACAAGGCTCGAGCTCAAGCCTGTCTCGATGCTGCCAAAAGAGAAAACCCGTTTGGCATACATGACGATGACCAGGGTCACCATGTTTTACTACGGCACCTACTACGGCACCTACAAAAGGAGAAAACGAAAAAAATGAGAAGTTGCAATAACACTAATGGTTATATTTGTCTCACACATACCACCATACCACCGAATTCTCATTATTACTAACTTCCAAAAGTAAAGATAAATAAATTTGATGGAAACGTTCTAGAATAACCAGCGTCGAAAAGTGCATTTAATGCGTTGGTAGAGCAGAGATCGACATTTGTTGCGCACAAACTAAATATACTTGGCCAATTTGTATTCTAGACGATCAATCCAACAAAACGTTTATATCGGATAATTTAAAGAATAAAAACCAACTTGAACCTTTCCATAATTAGCCAGAGCTGCATGCCAACGCCAAGCAGTCGTGTTCGAGACCTTAAAGTTTAGCTAGATAGAACGGAAAGTGTTTACATTTCTACCTTGTACACTTGTCCCGAAATTTCAAATTCAAGAAACCTGAGTCAGGTACCAAGACCTGACACAGCAAGACAATAGAAACATCTAAGAAAAATTTCCGACAAACTGTTACCTTTTATATCCGGTATTGAAGTAGGTATTCATTCTTATTGCTAGCGACTGTCCAAGTGCACTTAAACCAAGATAAATTATTTCTGGGGGCGAGAATGAGCCATACGGACAGAAGTCAATACTAGGTTGGGGAATTATTGAAATCGTTTTTAAGAACCATCATTGTGACGAAAGAGTCCAAAGTTTTGCTTTTGATCACACACAAAAGAAATTATCAATCCTACAGCAGTCATCAACACTTTGCAATCTTATTTTGTTGAACTTAACATAAAGAACGATTTTTCTACAGAAAATACTTAAATTTGTTTAAACATTACAGAACGAGATCGTTAAAAGACCGGACCTGCACTACAAGATGCCGTTACCTATTCGTAACAGAGTTGTACAAATGCCAAATAATCGGCCGATGGCGATGAAACGATTACACACATCAGTTAAAAGGGATATATCAGAGAAACCCTCGTTTCTTCTCTGATTATCAACAATTCATGAAAAGTGTGCTCAGGGATTGTGCCGAAATCGTCCCTAAAGAAAACCTGCAAAGACATGCGGGCAAGGTACACCTATTCGAAGCAGCGAGTTCACCTGTTGTGGCAAATTTTGGATTAAAAAGAGCTGCTGATGACGGCGAAGAAAGATACCTATCAAACGCTGCAAATTTTGTAAGGAACAATTTTTATGTGGACGGTTTGATATCGGTTCCAACCTGCAAGGAAGCGATATCTTTAATGCAAAGCAGTCAAGCACTATGTGCTAATGCACGGCTTCTACTTCACAAGATTACCAGTATCCGGCGTGAAGTAATCTCGAGGCTCTTTTCGAAACTGGGTCTGGCATATGAATCGGGAAATATCAATCTCCATAGTGATCTGTTACCCATCGAGCAAATACTCAGTATGATTTGGTGGTTTAAAATTGAACTACGAGACCGTCCCCTAACAAGAAGGAACATGTTATCCACCGTATGTTCAAATTATGAACCTCTTTGTTTTCTAGGACCACTTTTCCTTGAGGCCAAACGAATTTACCAACAACAGCATGTTGGAAAAGAGATGACAAGTTTGGCTAAGTTTACCTTTAAAACAGCTCGTTGTCGTAAAAGAGAATGCTGGAAAAAGTATTATTTAAAGGTTACTAGCTCTTTGAACCGCTTAGATTCATTCGTATATGAAGATTGTTAAAAATTGTTAAAAGAGAACGTTGGAAAAAATATTATTTAAAGGTAACTAGCTCTTTGAACCGCTTAGATTCATTCGTAGATGAGGACTACGAGTACGAGGGAGAATCGGTCCCGCTCAGTTCCCCAGGACTGCATGAAACACCCAAAGATTATGTCAGGAAAGGGACACATCACAACTTAATAATAAGTTTCACCGTTTACTTTTAAGTTTCGAACCCATGATGGGATCGTCACCAGGATCGTTTTTGTATTCGCTCAGACGGGCGCACTAACATGATGGGAGCGGCAAGGGAGCCAAGAATATTCCGATCCTTGACAAATAATGCGAAGAATGGTCGTTTGAGAGAAGGGGCGATACACCGATATTAACGTTGACTTTTAAACATTTTTAGGGAGCCATGTAGCTGCGGGAATTAGTTTGTCCCGCAGGTTCGTTCGTAACTATTAGTGTTTACCGAAATCGTAATTTTCTATTGTATTTCTATGGTTTTACGTGATTGCCACGTATTTAGAGGCGTAGCCGAGAAGGGCAATTTAGTTATTGTATGTTCAAGGAGCGTGTGTTTTAAAAGAGAGCACGCCAACTTCCGGTATGCAAATGTGTTACAGTGAAGTTAAATCGAAATTTTGAATAAATTCGGCCGGTTGGTCTAGCGCAGTGTTTCCCAACCCAAGTGCGCGGTCTCAAATGAGTCCGTGGAAGGTTTAAATGAGCCCACAAGCACATCAACAATTTGCAAAACTTTCCTTTGTTTTTGATCGTTTTAAACAGCAGTAATATGTTTTTATTAACGAAACTCAAGGTAATTTTAAGTTTGGAACCAACTGATTTTAAGTAACTAAATGGAAGTTTATTATTCATAGCACTCGCTTTGGGTGCTCAGTAATACTGTTGTCGTAGAGGCTGAGTAACCTATTTCATATAGTCCTTCGGAGTTACAACTTTCATCTTCTATTGCTTGACAAACTAGTCCAGTTAATTACGCTACACTTTTGACTTACGCTAATTGAAAATTAATGCACTTTGAGTCCGCAAAGACTTTGGCTGGTAAGGAAATAGTCCGCGACCAAAAAAGGTTGGGAAACGCTAGCGGTTAAGTGAGTCGCCTTTCAACCGAAAGGTTGCAGGTGTAAAACTGGTCGCTAGCTAGTCGGTTGTGTCCGTAGGCAAGGCACTTTACCGATATTGCCTGAACCCAGCGGGTTAATGGATTCTACCAAATTGAAGGGACGTGTCTATCATATACAACACACTGCAATAGCTCCGGTAACTCGACGATGGGCGCGAGGTGATCTGACGATTGCCATGTAATTAATAACCCCCATTGTTTTCCCATTCACGGGGATAAAGAGGAATATTCTCTCTCTCCTCCTATTAAGAATGTATCATATATTTTTTTAGTTACCGCTTCAATGCTTCAATACACTAAACGAAACAAAATCAATCGTGTTCGTGAGGCATTCGAAATGAGTAACTAACTGATTAAACGTGCAAGCTGATCTACGGACATGATCAAAGGGGCCGTAACATATAGTATTAGCTATTGTGTAATGAATATAGTATTAGCTATTGTGTTATGTTTATAGTATTAGCTATTGTGTAATGAATATAGTATTAGCTTTTGTGTAATGAATATACTATTAGCCATTGTGTAATGAATATAGTATTAGCTATTGTGTAATGTATATAGTATTAGCAATTATTAGCTATGTTGTAATGAATATATTATTTTCCATTGTGTAATAAATATGGATGGTATTAGTTGTTGTGTAAAGAATATAGTATTAGCTATTGTTTAATGCAGTGTTTCCCGAGTCCGCGGTCTCAAATGAGTCAGTACAAGGTTTAAATGAGTCGGCAAGCACATCAATAATTTGCAAAACTTTTGTTTTGGATCGTTATAAACAGCAGTAATATGTTTTTTATCAACGAGACATCGTAATAACTAAATGGAAGTTTAATATTCATAGCACTCACTTTGGTTGTTCCTAATACCGTAGTCGTAGTGGCTGAGGAACCTATTTCATATAGACCTTAAGAGTTACGACTTTCATCTTTTATTGCGTGATAACAAACTAGTCCAGTTACGCTACACTTTTGACGCTAATTGAAAATTGATGCACTTTGAGTCCGCAAAGACTTTGGCTGGTAAGAAAATATTCCGCGAACATAAAAAAGGTTGGGAAAATTAATATAGAATATTGTTTTTGCTTTTCGCCTAGTGTGCCTTTTTTAGTTCTATTTATTTGTAATGTTGTATTCTTTTAAAAACCTTCTTTAGTTTTCGCAATTTATTTGGTTAATTTTGTTGATTACGTTTTTTTCCTTATTTTTCTGCTTTGGCATGTGCACATTTTATCGTGTTGAATATGTTAGATATGTTAGTATTTTTTGCTTTGTAAATAAAGTTCGGATAGAGATTCCGGGAATCCTTCAGTTTCTGCTTGCAAAAACAAATTTTATACACTTTGTATGAGATATTGCAATATGGAATAGGCAAACGGATTGTTAAATTCAGAAAATATAGATTTCAAGTGTATTAAGTAAGATTGGTTATGTAACCAGGAAACTTAATCATTTTTAAATAATGTGCTGGTAAAAACATTATTGACACGTTTTAGTTTAAAATGAGGTGTCTTTTAAACTTACTTTGGCTAAACATATGTGATACTGTTAACTTACCCTGGTGCTTGTTGATCCCTGTAAAGCACGAAGAAAAGTTTCAGGCGCACAACGATCATTAGCTTCCACCGTTAAGTTGTGGGGTGCTGAACAGGATTTGAAAGCAAACGCGAGATCACGGGCTTGGGCTGGGTTCGGAGGAACTTTCATTGTTATGTCGGTTGGCAGGCATTGTTCTACTTGTTTTATTATTTCTTTATCATTAAGTTCATGCATCCAGCCTGACACTTTACCAAGTAAAGTATTAAAGTTGTCTGTATTCGGATCAATTTGTTGTCCTGAAATTATAACCAGCATCATTTTCTTTTTTTCCTCAAAATCTTTTATCTCTGAAGTTGGAAAGATGAGTTCCAGATCCGTTTTTGAAGTCGGGTTACAAATGCCGAACATGAATCTTGCCACAACTTCCCACTGGATTTTTTCGAATATGGAGCCGTAACGTTGAAATCGTTCATATGGCAGGAAGAGCATCATGTGAACAGCAGTGAGAAATTCCCTGCCACATGAGATGAGAAAAGTAACTTCGCTTATGTCCTTCTAATATTTTCATCCTCATTCCTGATGCTTTGTCAACATAATGTGTGCATAAAGTTATTGGCCATTACTTCGTTAATCTTAACTTTATTAAAGTCTTTTATTTCAAAGACTAGTTTTTGTTTTATGAATCCGTTGAAAGCAAGTTGGCTTAATTTAACCAGTTCCAAGCTGATTTGTTCTTCCGTCATGTCAGATTTCAAATGCTCAGAAGTCATGTAGTGAGTTAGTGCATAGATTAAGACTTGCGTCATTGAGTTTATCTCTTTGCCTGTAGATAGACAAATAAGAAGGCAAGCCATGATCAGAATGCAGTTGACCGGGACATAACACAATGCAGAGAGATTCGGTCGTTCCTTTAGAAATTTTTTTATACCAGGATACCATTCACCACAGATCTGTGTTCCGAGTTCATCTATGGCATCTTGATCAAGGCCCAGCACTTCCAGAACGAAAGTTGGTCGGCAATCAGGGTGTATCTTATAGAACTGACCTGGTCTAGAAGTGACAAGTTTGACAGCATTGGGCAAAATAGTAGAGTTAAACAAGTTTTTTATGATGTCTACTGGTTTTGACTTTCCACCCAAACGACAGTTTTTAGGCGTTTCAGAAAATTTGGCTGCAGCTTCATCTAACCCGTCCATCACAATGACAACATTTGGATTATTACACAACACTTTAATTAACTCTTTGTCTTCAGTATCGCCATGAAGCCAGTTGGTCAAGCTGTTGTGAGTTAGGAATTGCAGGGGTGTTACCGTTTCCTCAAAGTTAACATTTTTTATTGAGATGTAAAACAAATATTTTGTTTCTGGTAGAATCATTTTATCCAGTATAGATTTGGTGACCATCTTGCTAGTTGTAGTTTTTCCGACTCCAGGCTGCCCAATTAACGCGGCAGTGTTACCATGTTGTTTGATGTACTTTTCTTTAGCTTCATCATTAGTGGACGTTGATGCAGCTCGTGTTGCAGCTTCTTTAGCTTTATCAAACAGTTGGTTGATTGCAATCCTTGATCCATCTGTAGTGGGGGTTGATGGAACGTCTTCGCGCTTCATATGTTCCTTCCAGTCATAGTCGTCCCCATAAATAATATGCTGATGACGGACTTTAGTGATTTGAAGTTTCACTCTTTTAATTTCACGTTCAAGTTGAATTGGCAGAACATTTTTCCCGACAATTTCTTTTGCATGGACAGTCAACTTGCCTTTTAATTCTTCAGCTGTAAGAAAAATATAAAGATGGTAAATATTTCGACCTGCTAGATTACAAGTTCAGGCGATTCACTTATGGTAATAACACAGGGACGTGTAAAGTCATTTTTAAAAGTGATACCTATGTTAGATATGCTAAATTTAATTGTTTAATTATATTAAGAATAGCTAATATGCTTTAGATGCAGATTACCAGTTATAAGTCAGGCAATTAGGCAAATCGGCCCTACACTAAAGGGTTTAGTGGGTGGTCATTCTGTTGCGGGTGACCCGGTTTCGGTTCGTGATCGCGGCATTACTGATCCTGGTACTGAGAGGTGTAGCAACAATCTTGACATTTGCAAAAATTGCATTTATCCTACGCCAACTGGTTCGCTCTGTCATCACCTTATGACGTCATTAACACTTTTCACCTTATGACGTCATTGACACCTAAAGCAGTTGTTTTCCATCTACGTCATTATTTGCTTTATAAAGCGTTGTTATATACACAGAATACAAGTGGAGTTTTGCGCTTTGTCTGTTTAGTGGAGGTTCAACGCCATGTGGGGGCATATGGAGTCAGAACAAAAATTTATGTACTAGGTATAGAAGGCAGCGGATCTTGGGACCTGGTCCCGGCCAATTTAGATTTTAAAAACCCCTGGCCCCACAGAGGCGACAGTGGTCTTATTCACTGTTAAATCACAGACATATACACCACCACCCACCCACAGACAGAATGATAACCGAATATTTTGCTGGGTTGTTGTGTCTGTTTTTGCGCCCAAATGTCCCCGTTTTAGTTTCGCAGATGCAATGGATGGAATGCTCTGACCTGTGGAGTTGCAAACGTTCTTATTTCTGCAGCAGGACAGTCGATATGTAACAACATGTGTTTGATCCTATTCATTTAATAGTTAAAAAAACACAAGGAAGAGAGGATGTATGTTGCATACATATTGCCTGATCTGCGGGTTTATTTAATCAACGTGTGTGTTTTGCCAACCTCAATCTGTACATGGATAATAGGCTTAGAAAGCTGTCGTGCCTCTTTTATTTTACCGCCGTAAATAATTTTCTGTCTTCTAAACAGTAATTAATTAACAAACGCCGCTACGAATATTCTATTATGTACTGGTATCGCAACTTTGCAGTTTGCCCAACTTTGCAGTTTAGGCAAGACTTGCATTCATTGGGAACAGTATATATAACCCAGCATTTTCATTTTATAATATAACCTACATAACAAACTTATTCTGTTTAAGTCGGAAGTATAGATTCTGTACCGAAGTCAAAAATCAGTTTCGTTCATCAGCTACGTGGCTGCGAACTAATACATAGTAGGCGCTCTTTAGGTAGCAAAGAATAAGTCTAAACCCAAGGCTTAGGCTTGTAATCAAACCCCCTCAGTCTGTCTTGCTTAATTTTTTTTTTTTTTTGAATTTTTATATAAACTGTATACATAACACTAACACTAAAAGTCTATACTGGACTTATGGGTTCAAGTGCATAAAAGTTATGCAAATTTAGTCCATTTTAAATATTAAAAGGCAACACTAAAACCGAAAAAGAAGAAACTGAGAAAAATGACTCCAAAAAAAAGTAAATGAAAAGCATGATTTCTATCGGTCTTATTAGGGATATAGAGGCTGTATAGCACATCATAGAGTACTAATAGTACTAATATATATTAGTACTCTATAATTTCTAGGAGACAGTTGTTCATGCGGAACGACAAATCCTTTTTTTTTCTTTTTTTAGAGTTTGATTCTTCTTTTTTCAAAAATATACAGCGCCTGTTAGCTCACATGGTACCATATCAGTCAAAACTGTTAAGCGAAAGGTGATGGGTTCGAAACCAAATGCTGGCTATTCGGTTCTGTGCTTCGGCTATGCACTAAGTTGACATTGCTTGAAACCAGTGGAATAATGGGACAACCAACACTAAAAGGAGGGAAACTAACTCTAACCCCAACCCTAATGCTAATCTCTACTTGACCACTAATTCTGCAGGGATTCGCCATGCATTCACCACAATTCAAACATCTGCGATAAGGCCACGTCATCCACTTGAAAACCGCAGAATCATCCTGGAAACGCCTCAATGTATGACGTAATGGAAGAATGTGCGGTTGGTCAACTGATTATGTCGTATTCATCACAAGTTACCTCCTCAGGCCTGGTCGTGTATGATGAAATGAGACGGGCGTATGATGAAATGAGAACTTACTGCATAAACGTGGGAAAAAAACGAGGATTTGGGCGAACTCGAGGCCGTGGGTGGAACCACCAAAAGCAGAACTAATAGACAGCAGAGATGGGGGAAGCTCTGCCGCAAAAATAGTAGAAGACTGCGGCCGGGCGCGGCAGAAGGGACCCTGTTGTTTCTGTTCTGTTTACATACATGGCTGGTGATGACCCCACGGAACCACCCACCACTACACAAGATGCGAGAACTCGTCAGCCGTTGTAAACAATCAAACCTTCGTCTGCTCATCGGGACAGATGCAAACGCTCACCATTACTACTGGGGAAATTATTCCGAACATGCCCTTAAGGAGTACAGTGGAACCCCGCTTACCTTACCACTATAGGACCGTCATAAAGCGGTCGCGTAAGCGAATTTTGCTTTGGAGCTAGTTGTCGTCATATGTAGCCAAAACGTCTGCCTTTTTACTATTTTTTTTACCAAATGCCATTATTTTTACCAGATACTGCAGAATGAATTTAAACAACTGTTAGTTCTGACGTATATCTTATAAGATGATTTTAGTTTAGTTAAATTCGAAGTTTGGACCAAAATATGGCGGTCCTGGTCTGGAAACCGGGGTGGTCATTGAAACAGCATGCAATGCATTAAATTACCATAGTAAATTATTTGGGAACGCACTGATGTGGTCCTCCTGGTAAAGAGGTGGTTATATTATCGAGGTGGTCGCCAAGCAGAGTTCCGCTGCATTTAATGAGCACAAGGCTGTCAGTATGCAACACTGTCAACTCTTCGACCTTTTGTCGCGAGTGCTCTGTCAACCTGCTTTCAAAGGTGAAAACTAAAAAGTCAATAAAGAAGCCCCCTTTTCCCACGTTTCACGTGAACAACCTATGTAAGACGACCCGACCCATTTTGCATTACAGGAATGTTAACAAAACTGACTGGATGAATTACTCGCCAGAACTTACAGTGTAGGGATCTTCGCCATGTATTCATCACAATTATCCAAACATCTGCGATAAGGTGACGTCATTCTGCTTCAAAACCGCAAGTCGTGCTAGGCTGTCTCAAGGAATGACGTAATAGAAGAATGTGCGGTTAGTCAGCTGATTGTGACGTATTCGTCACGAGTTGCCTTGTGCCTGGTCATGTGCAACGAAGACGGACGTGGTCTAATCGTATCGCGCAGTTATTACGACGTGAGTCGGTCACAGCAAAGCGGTCACGAGTAAAAGTGCTTTGATTTATTCGTGTGTTTTATTGACAACGTTTGAAAATAAACAACTAACTTTCCAATCAGCGTGGACTCAATCTTGGAGTCGGATTGGAAGTCAGCATAATCGAGCCACACGCGAGCAGCACCGAGTAATTATATCCTCCTAAAAACGCGACGGTAAAACCACAGAGGCTCAACCCTCCCAGGGAAAGAGTCAAGCAACCATCCAAAAACTGCTGCAAATGTTAATCTGCTTGCAAATATGGGAATTACTGTCACCTGATTTAAAGAACATCAAATGACACTCATTTTTAATGGTATGTCCCCACCAAAAACCTCTTGTGTGAAGAAGCATTGATGTGGATCTTTACAGAAATCAAATAGCGATTTCAGCAGCACTCCATCTGAAACCTTACACGTTCTACTGGACGTCGTATTTACAACGAGTACAGCACCGCCTTTAGTATTTAAATAAGTAATAGAATGCAGCTTACAGAATAAAATATTACCGTGCGTCTATTGTCTGAATTATATGCTGCGAGTTACCAAAGTCAGAAATCAGACAAGCACCGACTTTACAATCTCGAAGGACAGCCTAAAGTGCTCTTTTGGTTTAGCGACAAGCGGCCAAATGCACTTGTCCCTATAAAAAAAAGAAGGGGTGCTAAATATTTATAATTGTCCCGCTGTGTATTTTTTACTATCAATTCGTTATGCCAAGTGTATTTTGTGCATGGGAAGTTGCCTAGTTTCATGTTTTGGCAGCTCAGTTGATGAATTGTTTCCCTCGAGTTCTGTTTAACGCCTTTCAAGCTTCGTGTACAAACATGTCTTTCCTGTTAGGAGTCTTAAATAAACTGTGTATAATTCCATAACATCAGAGAGGTGGTCCCGGTTGGCCGCTTTTGGTCTGACCTTTCTCCAGCTTACGTACCCTAAACATACCTAAGCTATGACACTGTGTACAGCGCTTTGACTGGCTGCATGCTGCAAGATAACCCAATAAATTATCTTACCTCTGTTTACCCCTTGTCTTACCTTGCTTAAACCCCGTCTATAGTTAAAGCGCTGCTACAAACCCTAAAATGAGAGAGAGAGAAGATTTTAGTAATTTTAAAAAAAGAAAAAGGGGAAATAAAAAGGAAAATGGGGATTTCAGTGATATTGTGGACGACTTCCCATTTCTTGTGATGCAACACAACAAAGTTGTGAAACCAGGAAGGGTTGTTAGAATGCCCCCCCCCCCCGTAATGACAGAACGAAATTTCGATATTAGCTAAAAACTAGAGAGAGTGTCAACCACGGGTTTAACCACAACTATTTGTAAAACACATGTTGTATGCCATATATTCATGCTACAGGGTCCCTAACCACAATTTGTATTTTAAACACCGCAGTATGTAGTTTGTTTCTGCAAGCATAAACGCATGGGTCCCATAGTTAACCAACCAAACTTATTTTCCAGTGTGTAGTTAAATAAAGAATAAACATCTTAAATTTACGAACATTTCACCAAAAAGGTTTAAAATTATAGCTTCTTTTCAAGCGCTGGCAGTGAAATGAAGCCTAAATTGCCAAAACAAGCCCAGATTTAGTTTTTCATGGCTTTATAGGAAATTCCCCTGGGTTTAGTATTATAAGTTAATCTGTTTTTACATAAGTGGGTCATGTTTTGTAACGAGTGTCTTATAAGTTTAATCTGATCACATCTTCGTTTTCAACGAAAATAACATTCTTAAGTAAATGTTTTCTTTTTTTTAATTGGCACATGACCTATAAATTTATGGGTGGCCCCCATTAGGAAAAAATGGAACACATATTGTTTTTGTCCGCAATAGGTCATGGTAAAATGAGTGTCTAATGGTCTTTACATTTCACCGAATCTCTGATCAAAATTAGAGCAGCCGTGCAAGCGCTTTTTACGATTCCATTATTCCTTCTGGTAGATGTCGAAGCGCCATGCCATGCCTGTCAAGCGTTTGACGAAAAAAATAAAATAAAAAACGGACAACAACGATGTCCCATTTTTCCTAATGGGACCCATAATTTATAGAAATATGCTTATGTGTATTGATTGATATGCAGGAAAGTATTTAACGTTAGGAAAATCCCGAAAAATAAGAATTTTAAGCACGATATCCATGTATTTTGACGCCGTTTATTCTTTAACAGCCAATATTTCGTGAAAGAAAAGCATTTATTACTTTAAATTAAAAAAATTATAACATTAGTAGGGAAATTTAAAATATCAATAACACTCCTCCCCCCTAAACCAGTAATCAGTATGCTATAACGCTTTACACTAACATCAAGTTATTCACTTTAATATACCGAAGTTAAGTAGCAAGGGCAACCGAACGTTTCTGCTTGTAGCAACATATAGCGTACACTTCGAGTATGGTATAAAATAGTGGTAGTAAATACGTTGTTGACTGCCTCTTGTAGTGTATTTATGCTTGCATCTGCTTAATTTGATAATGGGGATTTCATAAGGGTTAACTGGATTATTTTAATTCTAGTTCTGTTTTTTCTAAAATTTGCAGATAAAATCCAAATTAGCCTAATTGTACATTTTTCCCGATAGCGGGAATTACCGTCCTTTTTCTAAACACAATGGGAGAGGCAAGTTTGTCGACTCTAGTGGCATTTTCCCCACTGGTATGGTTGAAGGCTTTCGAGAATTAATATAATTTGAATCCATCTGTTTAGAGTTATATACAATACTAGAACTCTCTGTTTAGAGTTATATACAATACTAGAACTTATTTTAAGTAAGATTAGTTTTAATTTAGCAAAACAATAACACTTACATTATGATGTATTATATATAACCATATTTGTTAAATGAGGAGCAAATACCAGGTCTTTCCTGCGTGTTGGAAGGTTGATGGAGATTTTACTTTTATTTAACAAGCCTAATGACCTAAATACACTTTGTATATTTGACACGCTATGTATAGTTTGTGGCAGATACTAATTGGTTCGCCAGTTACCAATGGAATCTTGATCTATTTTCCAAAGAAATATATAACAAAAAATGCATCTTTAAAAATTAGACGAAACACCAAATTTGTGGGGGTAAACTGGATTATTTTAACTCTTTATTTAAATTCTTAGTAAACATATTTACGATCTTAAATCAACACTTACCAAGTGAGTTAACATCAACAGGGGTAGGTTCAGAATATTGGTTGATGGTAAGGTCTCCGTGTTGATGCTCAATGTTTGTTCGTACGAACTTCTGTTGTGTAAGATTGTATTGTGAGAGCTGTCCAACATTCGGTTGCACGAGCTGCTGTCCAACATTCGGTTGTGCGTGCTGCTGTCCAACATTCGGTTGTACGAGCTGCTGTCCAACATTCGGTTGCACGAGCTGCTGTCCAACATTCGGTTGTGCGTGCTGCTGTCCAACATTCGGTTGTACGAGCTGCTGTCCAACATTCGGTTGTGCGTGCTGCTGTTCAACATTCGGTTGTACGTGCTGCTGTCCAACATTTGGTTGTACGTGTTGTTGTCCAACATTTGGTTGTACGTGCTGCTGTCCAACATTCGGTTGTACGAGCTGCTGTCCAACATTCGGTTGTACGAGCTGCTGTCCAACATTCGGTTGTGCGTGCTGCTGTCCAACATTCGCTTGTGCGAGCTGCTGTCCAACATTCGGTTGTACGAGCTGCTGTCCAACATTCGGTTGTACGTGCTGCTGTCCAACATTCGGTTGTACGTGCTGCTGTCCAACATTCAGTTGTGCGTGCTGCTGTTCAACATTCGGTTGTGCGTGCTGCTGTCCAACATTCGGTTGTACGTGCTGCTGTCCAACATTCAGTTGTGCGTGCTGCTGTCCAACATTCGGTTGTGCGTGCTGCTGTCCAACATTCGGTTGTACGTGCTGCTGTTCGACATTTGGTTGTACGTGGTGTTGTCCAACATTCGGTTGTACGAGCTGCTGTCCAACATTCGGTTGTACGTGCTGCTGTCCAACATTCAGTTGTGCGTGCTGCTGTTCAACATTCGGTTGTGCGTGCTGCTGTCCAACATTCGGTTGTGCGTGCTGCTCTTCTACATTAGTAGTAGGATTGAATGTTAAAGGTCGATTGCTCTGTGAAAGACTGTGGTTAAAGATAGTGGTCGTTCAAGCAAAATGTTTGTTAGATTAAACAGCGTTTTAAAACGTGTTTTATATTAGGGCTTTACACATCTTTTCATACCCATTATCTGTACGTTGGGTGCACATCTTTACGTAAACCTTATTTTTAATATTTAAACTGCTTACTAAATCTCCATAATAAAAATATGAGTCATTTGGCTGTCTTGGTAAAGTCTCTCTAACTTTACACGGGTTTTACCAGGGTAAGAGAAGAGGTAAACAGGGGTCGGGTACTTTATTAGTTAATCGTTAGGTAAAGCGCTGTACACAAGGGCATAGCTTAAGTAGGTAGAGTTAAAGTTTGAGAGAGCGGCTAGTCCAAGCGAGGACCAACCACATGCTCGGTCTGATATTATGATATTATACACATAACAGGACAACAGGAAACTAATCCTAATTGTTAAAATATACAGAAATACAATTATAAACGTGTGGGATTCCCACAAGTCTTTTCGTCAACGTTGCACGCATATGGACAGCAATATTGCAATAAATTGATTAATGTGCGGCACTGAATATCATTAGTATATTCGAGATACTTCATTCTTCACGTTAGCGGTTAAGTGCGTCGTTTTTTAAGAAAATTTGCAGGTCCTAACTGGTCGCTAGCTAAGGCGTTATAACAGGATAACTGGTCCAAACAGGCGACTGTGAGAGTTGGACCTGCTACCATATATTCGGGAGATTTCGCAATGAAGTATTTAACGAAATGGAATCGAAACTTGAAAAGACTGCCTAATCAACTGAAATCGTATTTGCTCATTGCAATACTGATCCATATTGTTATTTGAAACCTTGGGTGAAAAGGAATAAGATAATATATTAATTTTAAAATATCAAGGCGGCGTTATCACACGGTCAATTATCTGACGGTTGGTTAGCGGAGATATTAAAAGTTGTTATATTTATGATTGAGACGCTTCTTTAATTTTTTTAAATAAAAATACTGAGTTTAAGTAATATACGCTAAGTGCTTTGCCCAGGGACCCAAACTAATAGCTAAAAAAATATTTCGAAAATCAAATAAAAAGCAATGCATTAAGCCACTAACTACTCAGCCGGTTATTTTACAAAAAAATGTAATAACGAATGGATATCATACATGTTGATTAATTTTTAAAAGGATTGAACTCTGGGAACATACGTATGAAATCATTGCGCAATTGAGCATTTAGTTGGGCTATTTAGGGCTTAGGGTAATTGAAACAGTTAAAGCTGATTTTTCTCATACATTTGACTTCATACTTTGGTTCGAGTGTTTTTGTATAGACGAATTATACCTAATAAACTCTACTCGAATATGAACAAAACGTATTATATATTATCAATTAAAGGATAAAATTGAAGAGTGTGCTAAAAACACGACCAGTACTGTGGGGGAGCCGGCAAAAGTTGGATACATCATGGACACGAGAGTATGCCCAGTATGTGAAAAAAGTGGAACTGTAAAACAAAATTGTGAGGCCAGATTGTGTTTTGCTAAAGATTTAACAATATATTAATATAGGCTACAACATTAAACATGAATTATTTGGAATATTAACGAAATGCGTTGTCGAAATCGCCGAAAGAAAACAAAAGTTATTTGAAATAACCTGCAACGACAGGCTAAGCATTCAGAAACTACATACGAAATGCAATAAGTAGCTTCGGTTTATCTATATCAAAGCGATACAACAAATGTAGCCATAGCTTGATATATACCTTTGCCTGAAGATATTAAATTTTCCATCAAAATCACATTAGCTCATTTTGAAAATGATACCAAAAAGGTCGCGACGGGTGGTTATTGGACTTAGTCTAGTCAAAATAAGAATGAAATACCTCGAAAAAAACCAAGTTATATCAATATAGGTGATTTTAAAATTTATGTAATGTACAAAGTGTAGGTTGGAAACACAAACACAGGTAGACTAAATGCAAAACGCCTGATTATGCCTGATACCCTTAAATTATCCACCCTTACCCTTAAAGCTGCCGTCGGCACAACAGCACCAGATGGTAATGCATACTTAATGTGCAATATTGTTTTGCACAAAAAAATGTATTTTTCTACTTAATTTTTAAGTACTATATATTTATTTCCTAATTTTACATTTTAATGCCTGGGTAAGTGTTACACTTTTTAGTGGAATTTCATTTTTTGCGGTTTTTCTTTTTCCACTGTGGTCCACACTTTCTGGGCCACCCCTTGTCCGAAAGACGACTGCCATTGCACGGGTCGATTTACCGCACACTTTTCTTCGGAATTAGTGTAATAAATTCGTTATAAACATATTTCCCATCTTATTTCACAGCATAACATTTGCCTGTTCAGTTTTCCCGTTTCGACCCCCATGTAAACTTAAACATGAACCTCTTTTTATAGGAGTAATAAACAACTTTAAAATCTGGAAGAGGGAAATGCTTTGTATAATAGTTTTGGAATCACAAGAGATTTAAGAATAATAAATGTCCCGAGCAAGCTCAGTCCACTGAAAGTATATATATTTCTAATGATTAGTAATTTTAGTTTCGTGTTTTTTAATATTGGGGTCAAAAGTTTCCTACTTTTAGGTGAGGAGAAGCGGGCTTTTGGGATTTCCACAAACTTCAGACAAATACCGGCAATTATTTTGTTACGATGAAAACTACTCGAAGCCTTAAACGACTCATGGTATTAGATCATAAACGACTAAAGAAATACTAAAAGAGCACCTTAAACAATGATGAAGAACAACACCGGCGATCTACAAATATTGATAAAAATAAAATAAAATAAACCAACAAGCGCGGTGGACAAGGGTGGTAAACGCCAAGGTGATTTCCGAAGAAGGATTAATATCTACAAAACAAACTTTACATGCACAGATGAAATGAAACTACAATCCTTTCAAATTATGCCAAAGCTAGAAAATTGTAACGAGCGACGCCCTGTTTTGCGAACAATTTAA
>CH002047.1:268494-284148 GCA_000149265.1 Ciona savignyi | reverse complement strand
ATTTAAATACACTACAGAAAAATTAGAGAATGCAAAAGAGATATTTAAAATCCTTTTAGATTGGTGGAATAGTGGGCAAAATAATTTTGAAAATCACCACCTTTTCTAAAATTGTCATGATACTTTTTATATCTGCAAATAATATACTGTAGCGCCGACAACGGGTACGAAACACAATAGTTGTTTATTGGTCGGCGATCTAAATTTAATAATAAGAGATATGAACGGCACAGCAAACGTAGGATAAAAGGCAACACGTCATAAATTATACGGTTGATCAAACAACCAGTCATGTATATCACATGACGCCATAATACGTGATTTAATAAAGCTTACTAGAAATATTTTAATCAAGTGAAACAAGCAACAACAAAATTACCTACCAATTTACTAATTTTATTTCCCATTGCAGATCGATCTCAGATAACTGATTTCAGATTTCACAACAACGACCCTGAAAAAGAATATTATCATTATGTATTTTAAGTAACTTCAATTTTAACTAGAAAGTGTCAATCATGTGTTAACCATTAATATTTAATAAAAGCAGTTTAGTGTACGCTATATTTTTCTGCATACAGAAACGATCAGGTTTCCTGGATACCAAACCAATCTTGGTATATTTGATATCCATGTTTTCTGAATAAAATATTGACGTTTACAAAGTATAAGACAACGACATGAATTAGTGTTACAGTATTGCGAGCTTTTTGATGTAAACGTGATTCTTTCAAAATTTGTCTCTGCATATCCAATAGATATTAGTTAACACCTCTAAAAGTTGTAACTTATTAGTTCATTTTATTCCTGGTTATCATGGAGCAAACTGATCACTAGTTTATGCGCCGTTCCAGTTTGGGTGGTTTTTTTTTCCGAAAATGTTTGTGGTGGGTACGGGGTATCCGAATTATTTTTCTTGGCATATAAAATATCTCTTTGTGGTGGTTTCAAGTCTTTAGATATGTTAAGCACGTGGTAATATTGTATTCTACTTACTTGAAGTATATATTTCAAGGGTTTCCTATGGTAACTTAGGGTATGTAGAGTACAATTGTTCTTTTCTTGGGATAATTTATTTGTTTACAACTTTCTTTACAATTTAAGGGATAATCCTTACCAGTCCAAAATGATGGCCGTTAAAGAATAATCGTAAAATATCAAAAAAGACTTATTCTTGGGTGTGTAGGTAAATATCCTTGCGTAAAAGGTACATGTGTGGCACCACATATTTTACTTACACGGACCTGCGCCATCAGGCCGATCTGATGTGCTCAGACAAGGTCATTCGAGCCACCTGAATAGTCTTCAGGAACAGCTGAAGTTGGTAGAAAGAAGTAGCCCGAGAGACGTTAGAGACACAAAGGTTGACGTTGGAACGAAAAAACAAAACAAAAATTTCACAAACCCTTCTTTTCTCTTCTTGTGGGTAAGGTTAAGTGTAAAAAACTTTCTTAAACGGCCCACTTAATTATACAGGATGCTTCCAAAACACTTTTAACCGTACATTTTAACGGTCAAATAGCGACAATTGGAGATTTTCAAACAAACGAAATGGGGGGAACGATTTAATGCTGATCAAACTGGTGACAACAAAGGGTCAAATAGTCCGATAAAATAACCACAGCCATCATTTGGACATAGGTTAAAAACGTAACCACGAGATACGAGGAGAGCCACTAAACAACCAGAAGGAAGCAAGCATACACCGGCACCAACCACAAAAGAAAGACATGGACTGAAACTACCGCAAAGGCCATCTTGGTCAAAGCGTATTCGGTGTAAACCACAGTTTTTTACCACCTATTAATTTTTATCCTAAAATATAGATGAAAATGTGTGCAGCAGCGCTGTTGCTTTAGACGGGTGATAACCAGGGTAAGACAAGGGGTAAACAGGGGTCAAGTATTTTATTAGGTATTTACGCAAGGTGCAGTCAGGTAAAGTGCTGTACACAAGGGCATAGCTTAGGTAAGTAAGGTAAAAGGTTGAGAACCAAAATGCTCTCTGATATTATAAAAATTATACACAGTATGATATAAGACACATAACAGGAAACACATGTTTGTACAAGAGGCTTGGCAGACGTTAAACAGAGCGCGGGAAACAATTCATCGACTGATCTTCCAAAACAGGAAACTTATCGCAATTTCCCATGCTTAAAATATGGACACATGGCATGACGAATTAATAATTAAAAATACACAGTAAGACAATTATAAATACGTGTTGGATTCACACAGGTATAATCTGTAATGAGTTAAATTTTAAATTTGTTGTTTTGCCTTATGTATTATGTCACTTTTGCAATTTTTCTTTACGGTTACCGTAATTATTGGTTGTTCAATATCATTTTGAAAAACCGTTCCTGACCGCGTGAATTGACTGGTCATTTGCGGGATGGAACGAACTGATTGGTAGTTTTTCCTGATTGATTTCGCACCGTGACTGCTCTTTGACCTAATAGATTTGTATTGTCAGTTCTCGTTGTACCCTCGACTAGTGCATCGTTTATTGCTTATCGGATGTTGGTTGTTGAGTATCAAAATCTAGTAGGGCAGTAACGCTTGTAGCAGTTTTTAATATTTAGTGTTTTATATATTGCTAAAAGTAATTGCGTACTGTCTGTGATAGTTAAGTCGCACAAATGACCATTAAAACAGGATTCTGAGATCAAACTTAGCGTAGAAGACGCAATAGTAGACCAAGTAATACTTGAAAAATGTTTATTCTAGTTCTCCACAGACAATCCCCAAAATCGCTATCACAATGCACAATTATACCGGACTATTTCTACTTGTATGAAATTCGATAGAGAATTTGATAACAAACAAATAATGAAGTGGTAGCTTTAAATATGTAAAATCCAGTTCCTCCAACCCATATCAAATACGTAATGTCTGTTTTCTTTGTTTATTGTTTTTAACCAACAAACAAACTTATTCCTAGTAAATGCTGAATATTGAGAGAAGTAATCAAGATTACATTCTGTGACTTTGCAGAAAAAAATATCTGTAAAAAATGCCTTTATAAAATGATTTTAAAAACTTGCGAGAATCGAGAACTTTCGAACACCCTTTGTTTCCATGCGCATCAGTGCATTTTACAACCCAATGTCGGGTTACCAGAGTTATTGCAGTCTGTTGTGTATGCTAGACACGTTCCTTCAGTTTGGCAAAACCCAATAATCCGCTGAGTTCAGGCAATGTCCGTTAAGTGTCTTTCCCAAGGACACAACCAACTCGCTAGCGACCAGTTTGGAACCTACAACCTTTCGGTTGCAAAGCGTCGAAATAAACCGCCAGACTAACCGTTAGGACTGCCAAAATATATTTAAAGTGTGCCTTTCTTTAGTAATCGTGTTTAAGGGAGCAAAAAAAATAAACTGGTGACATTTTTGCCCATGTATATTTTTTGGGAAGTTTCCTTGTTTAATTTGGTTATTTTAATAAGTTTGTTAAAAATATGAATACTCAATTCTTTTCAGCATATAGATTTTGCCGATAACATTACAAGTCAGTTTCGACGATAATAAGTTTAAAGTAAAGAACCAACTTGAATTAAGCAGGACTATTGTTTTTAAGCCAAAAAAAGCAAAATTGGTGCGCCTAACGCGATTTCGTGGTCTTAAACCGAAACACTATGATAATATTATACAATATATACGACCGGTTTACATGCACCAGCTAGGGTAGTTAAATAGAATAACGGAACGTTCAGGCCATGGTATGTTAAGCAAACGCATGGCGCAGATCCTGATGCGAGGCTTGGACTGGCTACAATACTCCCGGAAGATGGCTCAACGGAGAAGATGGAACAGGTACCGGGGGCCGAAGTTTTTCAAGTTGTAGCAATAACCTAATGTTTAACTACAATATTCATTAAACAGTAAGTAACAAATATAATTTCACACTAACGAGGCTTATAGTTTACTGTTCATGCCAGGTAAACATGGATCCTACCACCAAGTCACTTCCATCGAAGTATAGTAATACATGAACAGCAGTTTCCGATGTGCATATTTTTAAGGTGCAAAACAAAGACAATTACTTTAAAAGAAAAATGTTCTCGTTAATTAAAAAGATATCTATTTCGGTTTACCAAAGGCAATCTACAAAAAATATAATTCCCACAATACTAACGAATAACTTTAACTCATGAAATTCGATAAAGAATTTAAAAACAAACAAATAATAATGTTACAGTTTAGATATTTATCATAACCAGTTTCCCAAACCCATATCAAATACGTATATACGCTGCTTTTCTTTGTTTATTGTTGTTAACTAAAAAGCAAACTTCTCTCTAAAAAGCATAATATCAAGTTTGAATTAATAACTAAAGAAAAAATTATCAGGACACCAATTTTTATGCATTAAGTAACATATAACGATGTCATATATATTATATCGATGATGATAAGTCATATTTTGTTTAATAAATACTGGTAGTTCGTGGTTGACAGTTACAATTTTATTTCTATCCGTAAGCGTCTCTATAAGACCAGTTCACCATAAGACAGAAGAATATGGTGGGTTAACTGGATAACGGGACATACAAGCGAAGTCAATGCTTTAGTTTGTTAATAATCTTGTTCTTTTTTAATGCACGGATTTTATTTTCCATCGTTACGACTGGTTAACATGAAGCAGTACATGGTAGTTTAACAGGATAACGGCACCTACAAGCCCTAGTACGATAAGCGCACGCAGCGCAAATCTTGAAGCAAAGATTGGACTGGCTGGCTTACGTCCGGAAGATGGCGCAAGAGGGCATTTACCGGTAGAAGTAATATAAAAAATTAACTGTCATGTGGCCGAATGGTTAGTTCGATCGATACATATATACCGAACTACAAAATAAACGGTTCAAGTGAAGATCCATCATGGGTTCGAAACTTGGCTCGGTAAAAAAAAAAAAAAATTAAATCCGGCCTGTTGGTCTAACCGTCCGGACTGTTGGTCTAACGGTTAAGTGCGTTGCCTTTCAATCGAAAG
Source organism: Ciona savignyi (assembly GCA_000149265.1). Taxonomy (NCBI): domain Eukaryota; kingdom Metazoa; phylum Chordata; class Ascidiacea; order Phlebobranchia; family Cionidae; genus Ciona; species Ciona savignyi. Next base: position 279,154 of record CH002047.1, on the reverse strand, counting down.
GTTGCAGGTGCGAAACTGGTCGCTAGGTAGTCGGTTGTGTTCTTGGGCAAGGTACTTTACGGACATTGCCTGAACCCAGCGGATTAATGGGTTCTACCAAATTGAAGGAACGCTTTCTATCATATACAACACACTGCAATAGCTCCGTTAACCCGACGGTGGGCGCGAGGTGATCTGACGATTGCCCGTGTGTTAACCACCTTGGTTTTCCCATTCACGGGGATAAAGATGATTATCCTATCCTATCCTATCCTATCCTATCCTAAATGGTACGGTCATGTGGCCGAATGGTTAGTTCGATCGATACATATATACCGAACTACAAAAAAAACGGTTCAAGTGAAGATCCATCATGGGTTCGAAACTTGGCTCGGTAAAAAAATAAACAAAATTAAATGGTACGGTCGTGTGGCCGAATGGTTAACGCGATACATATACCGAATAACATATAAAACACAGTCTTAGCAACGAATCGATTAGGGTTCGAAACTATGCCGGGGAAAAAATATAAAAATAACTGAATCGGTTAAAGCGATAAACACACGAACCGCAGATCATGAAGCGAGAATTGGCCTGACTATCATACGTTAGCAAGATTGCGCGTTTGTGCATTCATTTAAACAAATAATTTTTACAAACAATTTACCTAAATTTCTTTTTAACCGATTAAACCACTGAATTCATACATATGAGTCGAGCCTAAACGACACAACCCACGCAAGCTACTGCATTACAAGATATTCGTGTTGTACTGATGAATGTTGTAACTTATGAATCAATGTTTTATATCAAGCCAATATTATAGAACGAAATGAAAGTTACCCAACTGATAAAAAAACAACGTTATAATCGTAAAACTACAATACCAATTTCATTAGTTAGTATATATATATTTAACATTTTATTCTAGGTATGATTGATAGCTTACTGCTTGTAACAGATAAACATGGTTCGGAATCGCCATAAGGTCCGATCTTGTATAAAATTCGTTATTGGGCGCGCTAAACATTCGTTCACACGATTTCGGGCAATACGAATTGCACCACTTTATGTATGATGTGATTCGGTTAACTTTCATTTTGTGCTTTAATATTGACTCAATATAAAAACATCATCAATTCATCAGTTACAACATTCATCAGTACACAACGAATATCTTATGGCAGACATCAATTCGTTCGTTTAGTTCAACGTTACTTCGGAGTAAAATTTAACGAAACAAACCCAATAAATTGTTCTCGAATGATTACAATTATCAGATATGAAATAAACTCACTCCAATAAAAATACAATTAACCACTTAAACTTTTTAATTCCCAGTCTAAACATATTGTTCATTTGTTATGTGGTTGGTTTAAAGTACAGCACAAAACTTGTATTTAGAATTTTAATACTAATGTTCTCTTTTTTACGGATTTAAGCTGCAATCGTCCCCATTATGACCCATTTACATGCAGCAGCATAGGGTTGTTTAACAGAATAACAGAACACAAAGGCGATGGTATGGTAGGCGCACGCAACGCAGATCCTTAAACGAGGGTTGGGCTGGCTATCATGCGCCCGGAAGGTGGCGCAACGGAGCATTTACAGGAACAAGTGATTTTAACAAACAAAATTAAATAAAGTTTCTGTTTAACCGATTAAACTATCGAATTCATACATAAGCGCTTTGCCAAAACGGCACAACCAACCAGCTTTTACTACTGCATTATAAGATATTCGTGTTGTACTGATGAATGTTGTAAATGATGAATTGATGATGTTTTTATATTGAGTCAATATTAAATCACAAAATGAAAGTTAACCGAATCATATCATACATAAAATGGTGCAATTCGTATTGCCCGAATTCGTGTGACCGAATGTTTATCGAGCCAAATAACGAATTTTATACTAGATCGAACCTCATGGCGATTCCAATATGGGTTTAAAACTTAGTTAGGTTTTCTGGCGTTCAATACACAATAGTTTTAAAACTGTAACGAACCAATTTTTTATTTGGTTATTAACTACAATATCCATTAATCAATTATTTTTATATAATTTTGACATTTCATATCACCGAGGCTGGATAGTTGACTGTTTATCAGATATACATCGATGCATAGACCTTCCACGTTAGTCCCATCGATGCATAGACCTAGTAATACTAAAAAAAACATTTACAAAGACAATTTATTTTAATAAAAAATGTGTTTTTGCATACTTAAATAGTCACAAGTATTTTATACAAGTTATACATAATATTGGGAACTCATTAATAATCTTGTACAATTGTATTGCACGAATATCGAGCCCCAAGAGTCCTTCGCATTACGACCAGCTTACATGCAGCAGCATGGTATGATTTAACAGGATAACGGGACCTATAGTTCGTACCAAGTACGTTAGCTCCCCATAGTTTAACAAACACTTCAACAAGAGATTCCAAAGTTCAACTTTTCAATCGGTGACGAAAAGAACGCCGTGTTAGACCAGCCGTGTGTGATATGTATGAATTTATATAAAGCGTTTCGGATTATTTATATTTCTTTCCAGAGAGAAAGATCGGTTCTTTACCTACATGCTGATATCTCCGGAATGGAGAGAAATATTTAATCCAAATGTTTAAGAACGTTAACTGTATATAACATGTTCATAAAACACAATAAAAATAAAAAAACAAGAGTTGTATGGGTTTAATTTGTGTCCAAATTTTTATTCCTTGTTTATTATATTCATCTACTAATTTTCATCAAATTAGAAGGTTCTTTTTATGTCATTTTACTTAGAATTACCTACTGTACACTCAAAGCACATAAGATAACACAAACAGAAGTATTAACTCGATTATTTTATTCTTAATGTTGAGGGTAGGAAGGAGCGTAGTTTCATAGGTATTAAATATCTGGGGAATTTCCAAACAGTAGATTAAACATAGATATGCAACTTATACATATTACATTCAATTTATTATTTCATTTACTTGGAGTTATATTTTGAGTATGCCCTCTTTTTCAATAATTATTATTAAAGTAAAAATAAATAAACCAGTTAAACCTTATTTTTGATTATGTATTTTATTTTGAAAGCATTTTTTGGGTAAGAACGCCATTTTAAATGAATGCAAGTCTAAATATATTTAGCATGTTGATAATTGTGAGCAATTTCAATGCACGGATTTCCATCAGTAACCGTTCTAATTAAAAAAGCTTACATACAGCAACATAGGGTGATTTAACAGAATAACGGGACCTTTAGGCGATTATACAATAAACGCACGCAGCGCTGATCCTGAAGCGAGGGTTGGATTAATCGAATACGTCCCAGGTAGATGGCGCAACGGAGCATTTACTGGGACAAGTGATATTACAAAGTTAATTGAGGTACGGACGTGTGGTCGAACGGTTAACGCGACCGATACATATACCTACTTGCATATAAAAAAAACTGTTTTAATCAGGAGCCCATCTTGGGTTGAAAACTTGGCCCGTAAAAAATAATAATTGAATCTGTTAAAGCTAATTTTCTGCATACGTTCGACGCCAAGCTTTGATTCGTGCGTTTGATTCCACGTTACTTCGGTGTAAATTTGTGCAGACGAAACAACCCCAATAAACTCTCCTCGAATGTACAAAATTATTAGATATTAGGAATTAAACTAACCCTAATAAAAATACAATAAACCGCATAAACTAAAATAAAGCACCGTAATTCTATTGTCTAGATAATTAATTATTTTATATCTTTAATTAATCTGGGTATTTGAATTCCCAGTCTAAAGTTATCGGTGATTTGCTATGTACTTAGTTTTAAAGCATAGAACCAAATTTGACATTAGCATGGTAATAAGTATTTTACTATTTTAATGCACGGATTTTAACTGAAAATGTCCCCATTAAGACCAGTTTACATGCAGCAGCACAGGGTGATTTTACAGGATAACAGGACCTACAGGTGGTACAATAAAGCTGACTTCCCACATACATTCGACGTCATATTTTGATTCGTGCGCTTTGCTTTGAGCTTCTAATTTTAAGTAAATAATGATCGTTTAAGTAAATAATGATCGTTCTCTTTTTGTACGGATTTAAGCTGCAATCGTCCCCATTATGACCCATTTACATGCAGTAGCATAGGGTCGTTTTGCAGAATAACTGGACATACGGGTGATAGTATCATAAGCGCACGCAGCGCAGATACTGAAACGAGGGTTGGACTGCCTATCGTGTGCCCGGAAGATGGCGCAACGGAGAATTTACCGGTGATTTTAACAAACAAAATTAACTAAAGTTTCTGTTTAACTGAATAAACCATTGAATTCATACATAAGCGCTTTGCCGACACAACCAATCAGCTTTCACTACTGCATTATAAGATATTCGTGTTGTACTGATGAATGTTGTAACTGATGAATTGATGATGTTTTTATATCGAGTCAATATTAAAGCACAAAATGAAAGTAAACCAAATCATGTCATACATAAAGTGGTGCAATTCGTATTTCCCGAAATCGGGTGACCGAATGTTTATCGAGCCAAATAACGAATTTTATACAAAATCGAACCTCATGGCGATTCCAATATGGGTTTAAAACTTAGTCAGGTTTTCTGGTGTTCAACACACAATAGTTTTAAAACTATAAAGAACCAATTGATTATTTGGTTATTAACTATAATATCCAATAATCAGTTAGTTATATATAGTTTTGTCATTTCATACTACCGAGGCTTGATAGTTTACTGTTTATCAGATATACATCGATGCATAGACCTTCCACGTTAGTCCCATCGATGCATAGACCTAGTAATACTAAAAAAACATTTACAAAGACAATTTACTTAATAAAAATATGTTTTCGCATATTGAAATAGTAACAAGTATTTTATACAAGTTGTACATAACATTGGGAACTTGTTATCAAGAACTCCATCTAAAACCTTTAACATAGACCCATTAATAATCTTGTACAATTGGATTGCACGAATTTCGAGTCCCAAGAGTCCTTCGCATTATGACCAGCTCACATGCAGCAGCATGGTATGATTTAACAGGATAACGAGACATACAGGTGATGATATGATAAAAACACGCAGATCCTGAACCGAGGTTTGCTTACTCGTTGTGACAGATAAACATGCGTACCAAGTACGTTAGCTCCCCATAGTTTAACAAACACTTCAACAACAGAGTCCAAAGTTCAACTTTGCAATATCAGTGACGAAAGAACGCCGTGTTAGACCAGCAGTGTGGGTCATGTGCCAATCAAGCGTTTTGGATTATATATATTTATATCCTGGGTGTGCGACCGGTTCTTTACGTACACGCTAATATCTCCGTACTTGAAAGGAATATTTAATACTAATGTTTAAGAACGTTAACTGTATATAACATGTTCAGAAAAAAACACAAGAGAAATTAAAATAACCAAGAGTTGTATGGTTTAATTTGTGTCCAAATTTTGATTTCTTGTTTATTATATTCATCTACAAATTTCCATCAAATTAGAAGGTTCTTTTTATGGCATTTTACTTAGAATTACCTACTGTACACTCAAAGCACATAAGATAACACAAACAGAAATATTAACTCGATTATTTTTTTCTTAATGTTGAGGGTAGGAAGGAGCGTAGTTTCATAGGTATTAAATATCTGGGGAATTTCCAAACAGGTGTTTACACATAGATTTGCAACTTATACATATAACATTTAATTTACTCTTTTGTTTGTCTGTAGTTATATTTTGAGTGTGCTTTTTTTCAATACTGATTTTTAATGAAGTAAAAATAAATATACTAGTTAAACCTCATTTTAGCTTATGTATATTTTATTTTGAAAGCTTTTTTCGGTAATCACGCTATTTTAAATACCAGTCTAAATATATCTTTAGCATGTTAATAATCTTGTTGAGTTTCAATTCACCGATTTCGATATTTAACCGTTCCCATAAGTGCAGTTTACATTTACCTACATAAAGTAAAGGATAACGAAAACTACAGGCGATGGTATGATAAGCGCACGCAGTTCAGATTCTGAAGCGCGAGCTGGACTGGCTATTAAACGTCCGGTAGTTGGCGCAGCTGACCAATTACACAGACAATTCAATTTATCAAAATTAACTGAGTACGGTCGTGTGGCAAAATGGTTTACCTGGCCGATACATATATATAAAAAACGGACTGAGTGACGAACCCATAATGGGAAGTCAGCTTGATGCTGTTTAAGCATTTCTCTCTCATACATTCGACGTCATACTTTGATTCGTGCGCTTAGCATTCCATGTATGAACGAGATAACTTTGTACAGACGAATTATTTATATGTTTACACACCGAACCGAATCGGTTACTTACAGATTCGCTAATATCTCTGTACTGGATAGAAATATTTAAATAAAATGTTTAAAAAGTTAACGATGCATAACGTAAATAGGAAAAGTAACGGGACGTATAAGCGCACGCAGCGCAGATTCTGAAGTTAGGGTTGGTTTAACTCGTAAACACAGGAAGGTGGCGCAACGGGCATTTACCGGAACAGGTAATATTAACAAAATTAATCTGTTAAAGCTAATTATCTGCATACGTTCGACGTCAAGCTTTGATTCGTGTGTTTGATTCCACGTTACTACGGTGTAAATTTGTGCAGACGAAACACACCTAATAAACTCTCCTCGAATATATAAAATTATTAGATATTAGGAATTAAACTCACTCCAATACCAATACAATGAACCACCCATAATAAAATAAAGCACGGTAATTTCTATTGTCTAGATAATTAATTATTTTATGTCTTTAATTAATCTGGGTATTTGAATTTCCAGTCTAAAGTTATCGGTGATTTGCTATGTACTTAGTTTAAAGCATAGAACCAAACTTGACATTAGCATGTTAATAAGTATGTTACTATTTTAATGCACGGATTAGAGCTGCAAATGTCCTCATTATGACCAGCTCACATGCAGCAGCATGGTATGATTTAACAGGATAACGGGACCTACAGGTGATGATATGATAAGCGCACGCAGCTCAACTCCTGAACCGAGGTTTGCTTACTCGTTGTGACAGATAAACATGCGTACCAAGTACGTTAGCTCCCCATAGTTTAACAAACACTTCAACAACAGACTCCAAAGTTTAACTTTGCAATGTAAGTGACGAGAAAGAACGCCGTGTTAGACCAGTCGTGTGATATGTGTCAATCAAGCGTTTTTGATTATACATATTTTTACCCTATGAACCGGTTCTAAGGTAAAAAAAAATCCGAAGACAATCAGTTTAGAATAAACCACCGAACTTAAATTTAGCATAGTAATAAGAACTGTGACTTCCATGCCCGTGGTTGATGACGCTTTTGTCTCAGCAGGGCTCACCACGTTTGTCCAGTTGTTCGGGATATGTGTAAATTAATGCGTTGGACAAGTAACTTTTATGCTACGCGTGTCCGACAGGTTTAAAAATACGACCTAAAATTCATATTTTTATATTCTTAACTACTTTGTATATTTCAAGTTTAATACTATCAACCATGTGTTAGTCACTACTTTTTAAATCCCATTTTTGCCAAACGCTGTAAGTTTATGCTCTAAAAGCCGCTTTTGCCCTGCTATTACTGCCGAATGTGCCAAACTAGTGTTCATTTAGTTTTTTTCTTTTACAAAACTAATAAATAGTAATGGAAATGTGTAAATTTTCATTTTTTGTATAAAGTGTTATTAACATTTCAACTACAATGCATAAATATTAAAACAAATACTTCGGTAATCGGTTGGAAAATTAACACAACGTGACAGCGTTTCCCTAAGAAGCCAATTTAGTTACCCGAGGAAACGCAAACGCGTCTTTTGTTCATTCGTGGTTTATTAACTTTTAAAACCATTTGTTGCAACAATAATTTGCATTGTTGCGTAATCATAATGAATGAGTATTGTCACTTCAAAATATAGAGAAGTATTGTTATATAACAATGTGTAAAATGCATTATTAATCCTGGTTTAAAACTATATATTTTTTATTTTTTTTCCTTCTAACTTAAACACTTAAACGACATGTATAATATTAAGATAAGTATTTCCCACATGATCCAACCAATATTAGTTTTAGCAGAAGTCTAAATAAGTGCGATGTAAGTGGTAAGAGGGAAACAAGATTTATTTTGACCTAATTAGTGATATCGCTGTCTTAATAACAGTCTGCCTCTCGTCACGTAACCATTGTGGACAGTTTCAACCCAACAAATGTCGGCTGCAACCAGTTTCGCTGACTGGCTTTATAAAATATACTCCAAAGATATTAATGATCAGAGTAAATTAAGAAAATGTGAATAGTGTACAAGCGAGTGTTTATCATATTTACTTGGTCGCGTTTTAATGACTGAAATAAGATTCAAAATACAACAATTCAGCGCTTGCTGTATATTTTCTGATTCCTCGTTGTGCTAGATATACATTAACATATTCCACGTGTTCGTTATTTGGTAGGAAGAATGCAGAACAATCCTAGTTACATAAACGGCGAAAATCAGCGACACTTACTAGAAATAAGAGGTAAATATGAATCACTTTAGGTTATCAATTTATTCTCGTTTTATACAAGGAATACAAAAAATATATTGCCAATTGTTGTTTATACATAGCATTAGTTAAGTGTATAGTGAACCAACCTGTAAATATAACTACGCCACAATATGCTTAAGATTAACATCGTTTACGCAAAATATTCCTTCTCCTGTTATATTTATCTTTATTATCGTAAAGAGAGAAGGACATGGAAATCCAAGTTATCGCTGCGAAGTTCGGGCGTTACACAATTTAAACGCAAAATGACTCGCAGTTTTAGCTTTAACTGCGTATATTGTGAGACCCATGTATGTGCATGATATTTTTAGGTTTAATTCAAACAGTTTACATTTTAGTCACCGGATATAGTCAACATATGCTGAAAGTTAAAATAATTTTAATCAACTAAATAAACCAACCAACTTACCGCGGCTTGTTCTTCCCCCTCCATAACAGCTTCTCGTACTTTGTGCTTGAAGCCTCCGCAAGAATCGCTTGCCTCAACGCTTGGTGATCGTCGTTTTCACGCGTTCGTCGATTAAGTTGGTTTCTGTACAACATGGTAAAAATAAATATATTGAAGGCTGACAAATAAAAATTACCCTTTTACATAAAGTTTCATATTATCAAGGCAATTATTCGTACACATACAACCAGCACAACCTTTCACTTTACACCGGAATCCGCACTCGCTGCTCCGCTACAAGTCTCTCTCAGCGCCTCTTTTGTTCAATTAGTAGTTTCTACATGGAAGATTGGGGTTAAAGTTATAATCATCATGATAGATTGGGGTTAAAGTCATTATCACCATGGTAGATTGGGTTAAAGTCATTATCACCATGGTAGATTGGGGTTAAAGTCATTATCATCATGGTAGATTGGGTTAAAGTCATTACCACCATGGTAGATTGGGGTTAAAGTCATTATCATCATGGTACATTGGGGTTAAAGTCATTATCATCATGGTAGATTGGGGTTAAAGTCATTATCACCATAGTAGATTGGGGTTAAAGTCAATATCACCACGGTAGATTGGGGTTAAAGTCATTATCACCATGGCAGATTGGGGTTAAAGTCATTAGCATCACGGTAGATTGGGGTTAAAGTCATTATCGTCATGGCAAATTGGGGTTAAAGTCATTATCTACATGGTAGATTGGGGTTAAAGTCATTATCATCATGGCAGATTGGGGTTAAAGTTATTATCACCATGGTAGATTGGGGTTAAAGTCATTATAACCATGGTAGATTGGGTTAAAGTCATTATCATCATGGTACATTGGGGTTAAAGTCATTATAACCATGGCAGATTGGGGTTAAAGTCATTATAACCATGGCAGATTGGGTTAAAGTCATTATCATAATGGCAGATTGGGGTTAAAGTCATTATCTACATGGTAGATTGGGGTTAAAGTCATTATCACCATGGTATATTGGGGTTAAAGTCATTATCATCATGGTAGATTGGGGTTAAAGTCATTATCATCATGTTAGATTGGGGTTAAAGTCATAATCGTCATGGCAGATTGGGGTTAAAGTCATTATCGTCATGGTAGATTAGGGTTAAAGTCATTATAACCATGGTAGATTGGGTTAAAGTCATTATCATCACGGTAGATTGGGGTTAAAGTCATTATCAACATGGTAGATTGGGGTTAAAGTCATTATCATCATGTTAGATTGGGGTTAAAGTCATAATCCTCATGGTAGATTGGGGTTAAAGTCATTATCATCACGGTAGATTGGGGTTAAAGTCATTATCATCATGGTAGATTGGGGTTAAAGTCATTATCATCATGGTAGATTGGGGTTAAAGTCATTATCATCATGGTAGATTGGGGTTAAAGTCATTATCATCATGGTAGATTGAGGTTAAAGTCATTATCATCATGGTAGATTGGGGTTAAAGTCGTTATCACCATGGTATATTGGGGTTAAAGTCATTATCATCATGGTAGATTGAGGTTAAAGTCAAAGTCATAATCACCATGGTAGATTGGGGTTAAAGTCATTATCATCATGGTAGATTGGGGTTAAAGTCATTATCACCATGGTAGATTGGGGTTAAAGTCATTATCATCATGGTAGATTGGGGTTAAAGTCATTATCAGCATGGTAGATTGGG
>CH002047.1:248451-264641 GCA_000149265.1 Ciona savignyi | reverse complement strand
TGGGGCTTAAAGTCATTATCATCACGGTAGATTGGGGTTAAAGTCATTATCATCATGGCAGCTTGGGGTTAAAGTCATTATCACCATGGTAGATTGGGGTTAAAGTCATTATCATTATGGTAGATTGGGGTTAAAGTCATTATCATCATGGTAGATTGGGGTTAAAGTCATTATTACCATGGTAGATATGGGTTAAAGTCATTATCATCATGGTAGATTGGGGTTAAAGTCATTATCATCATGGTAGATTGGGGTTAAAGTCATAATCGTCATGGCAGATTGGGGTTAAAGTCATTATCGTCATGGTAGATTGGGGTTAAAGTCATTATAACCATGGTAGATGGGCTTAAAGTCATTATCATAATGGCAGATTGGGGTTAAAGTCATTATCATCATGGTAGATTGGGGTTAAAGTAATTATCATCATGGTAGATTGGGGTTAAAGTCATTATCATCATGGTAGATTGGGGTTAAAGTCAATATCATCATGGTAGATTGGGGTTAAAGTCATTATCATCATGGTAGATTGGGGTTAAAGTCATTATCACCATGGTAGATTGGGGTTAAAGTCAATATCATCATGGTAGATTGGGGTTAAAGTCATTATCACCATGGTAGATTGGGGTTAAAGTCAATATCATCATGGTAGATTGGGGTTAAAGTCATTATCATCATGGTAGATTGGGGTTAAAGTCAATATCATCATGGTAGATTGGGGTTAAAGTCATTATCATCATGGTAGATTGGGGTTAAAGTCATTAGCATCACGGTAGATTGGGGTTAAAGTCATTATCATCATGGTAGATTGGGGTTAAAGTCATTATCATCATGGTAGATTGGGGTTAAAGTCATTATCATCATGGTAGATTGGGGTTAAAGTCATTATCATCATGGTAGATTGGGGTTAAAGTCATTAGCATCACGGTAGATTGGGGTTAAAGTCATTATCGTCATGGTAGATTGGGGTTAAAGTCATTATCATCATGGTAGATTGGGGTTAAAGTCATTATCATCATGGTAGATTGGGGTTAAAGTAATTATCATCATGGTATATTGGGGTTAAAGTCATTATCACCATGGTAGATTGGGTTAAAGTCATTATCACCATGGTAGATTGGGGTTAAAGTCATTATCATCATGGTAGATTGGGGTTAAAGTCATTATCATCATGGTAGATTGGGTTAAAGTCATTATCACCATGGTAGATTGGGTTAAAGTCATTATCATCATGGTAGATTGGGGTTAAAGTCATTATCATCATGGTAGATTGGGGTTAAAGTCATAATCGTCATGGTAGATTGGGGTTAAAGTCATTATCGTCATGGCAGATTGGGGTATAAAGTCATTATCGGCATGGTAGATTGGGGTTAAAGTCATTATAACCATGGTAGATTGGCTTAAAGTCATTATCATAATGGCAGATTGAGGTTAAAGTCATTATCATCATGGTAGATTGGGGTTAAAGTAATTATCATCATGGTAGATTGGGGTTAAAGTCATTATCATCATGGTAGGTTAGGGGTTAAAGTCATTATCGTCATGGTAGATTGGGGTTAAAGTCATTATCATCATGGTAGATTGGGGTTAAAGTCATTAGCATCACGGTAGATTGGAGTTAACGTCATTATCATCATGGTAGGTTAGGGGTTAAAGTAATCATCAATGATTAAAGTTGTTAATTAAAGCAATGACATCGTATATAAGTTTGTACGATGAGGAACAAAGAACATACGGAACAATCACCGGTGAAGCGATTTAAACAACAACTTAAAAGTAACTGTGATTCTCACAAGCAATGGGAAACAAATTAAATATGTTCTGTCGCACATTTTAACGTACAGGATCCCAGTAAATTTGTATATTGTGTTTTAACCAACAAACTACACCAGGGGTCGGCAAACACAGGCGACAAATCTAAAATATATACCAGGGCTTCCCAAACTGGCGGACGACCCGGCAGGGGCTCGCGCAATGAATTTTACGGGTTGCAAAGAGTAGGCCTACATCAATTTCACAATAACTACTCTCGTATAAATGAAAATGCGTGTAGAAGCACAACGAGAAGTAAAAGCCTTTTTATTGTACCGCTTGACATAACTGAATGCACAGCGTACGTATTGATCACGTGAACAAAACCAAGCATTTGATTGTGACGTTTGAATAGGCATTTGTGTGCGTGTTATATGTGTATACAGTGTCCTACTAACGTAATGTTAGTTCTTTGATGTCGAGTTATCCAATAGAAGTTGAGAATTAACTACGCAAATAAAATATCATAAATGTATATTTTGATCTGTTTATAGTTTTAAACGTGAAGAAGGGTGGCAGAAATTTTAATAAATTAAAAAGGATTTGAAAGCATAAAAGTTTGAGAAGGCCTGATCTATACCATAAGCATGTGGAAACTCAAATAAAATCATCTTACAATTCGTAAATCATGCATATCAACAGCCATAATTATCTTAATATTGTGTTGTAACAATAGTAACTATTAAATAGTTGTATCATTGCTAGCTATACCTATTGTTATTTCTGAATGTTTTGTCGGAAACGTTTGAATAGTTGCCTTCGTTATGATATTATTCATAAACTAGAAACTATTCAAAAGGTTACCGACCACTGGACCACACAATCGGATAAGATTTTCTAACAAACCTTTTATAACGACCACACTCATAAACAAACAAATAATTATTAAACACGATTCCGCTCACGCTTTCACTGTGTTGTCGAAATCCCAGCAAGGAACACGGGATACTTGTTTCGTCTCCACCGATGTCCGTTCTCCTCGACTCGTTTCTCCGCAAAAGCTGGTATTCAGGTTTTCTGCAGAATTTGATTTAATTATAATGAGTATTAATTACACGATTCTCTCCAGCCTCATGTTTACACCGCGTACTTGGGAATCTCAGTAATAATCAAAGACTACTGGCCTCTCGTCAGCGTTAGTTTTGCTTTTCTTTTAATTTATTATATTCCTTATCAGATGTTGGTTATTGTGCACAGAATTTATCAGGCACCCATGCTCGATTTTACACATCAATAATAGGCAAGTTTTAATCAGTATGTGTAGATTAAAAGAACAATTATCATCTTTTATCTACCCCCCTTTTCACAGGAACCCCAGGAAGTGTCGTCGACCACCTGCTTGTCACAGCCGCTTCGTGTTTGATCGTTTCCACGGTTGATTAAATTGTTTTTCGTGGTAGATTGGGGGCTATAGATGGCGTATAACCAATTAAGACCTCTATGAACGGCAGGATGTGACGAGTGATACTCTCCGTGAATCATCGTTTTTAAACGTGTGTTTTGCTGAGTAACAATAGTGGTGATTCCCCAATGTTTGTTTGGCTGAAAGCAGCATGTGCTAGGCTGCGCGCCGGTGTTCTCGTTTGGCTGTAAAGTTTTGTAACCGTGGAGCATTTTCATTGTGAAATAAAGGTGTTGATTGTGCATCTGCTAGCTGTTTTGTTGGGAAAAAAAGTTGCCGATGTACGAAGGGGTATGGGCTCAAAATTTTTAAACAAAATTTTGTAGGGTTTTGAGTTTAGGTTGCAGATCCAAGCTTCAATTTTAAATTGTGAAAAAAATCTAAGACTTCCTATGTCAGGATTTTGAGTGACAGACGTTTTTGTGAGGTCAGATCGCATTGGAGAGATAGGGAGAATAATTAGTTGAACGCCTCCTATATCAACCTTAAAATTTTATTATCAGGATGTTGTTAATATTTCATAGCTCACTATTTGAACTTGGAATTAAAAATGTTTTAGTGACAAAATACCACATGATAATAAAGTTTTGACTGATTGTTGGTTAGCATAAATACGACGCGTCTCACCTTTGCACACGAAACACCAGCGAGGACCACGGATCGCCTTCTCTGCCACAAGTCCCTTCTGTTGCTCTGCTGATTGAATAGTTTTCCCCGCAGCAGATCTTCGTTGCAATTAAGTTACGAATGACTTTTGTCTTAAGAATCAACGATTAAATTATTTTGGCTTTCTGACTACTTGTGTTGCATTACACAACTTCTAATCCAAGCAATAAATGGCTGGCTGAGATGCTGATATTTATAGCTCAAAATCGCGGAAACAACCTTGTTATTGCCTTGTTCTTGTTGAACCATCATAAATCATAAGCAACGCGCCTAGTTTAATCGCTGTGTTTGAACAAAGTAATTTATGGTTTGGCAAACAATCCTCCAAAGTTGAACGACCGGTCATATAATAACCTTCACTTATGGTAGTCGGTTTACCTTGTTTAGCTGTTAACTAACCCTCTGTTGAATATGTTTTGTCGATCATACGATTGGCAGGTACGCGTGTAGAAGAAACAATAAATGTCGTTATAATCTGTAGGACATATGAGCGTCAGGCAGCGATGCTTCAATAATACACAACAATATGTCGCCTGATATACATCTGGTGGACAATATAACACATGGAATAGCCATTAATGTCTATATTTTATCATAAGCGGCTTAATCTATCTAACGCGCCGCGTGTATTTTGTTGATTATCACTAGTGGTTAAATTCAATTCAAGTACGCTTGAGGTAAAATATATATTTAAACATAGACATCAAGGAAGCATGTAAATAGATTGAATACAAAATGGGTCGAGGTATTTTATAGAAACGACCAACTTAGCCATTCGTCCACACAACCAACCACCAACTTAGCCATTCGTCCACACAACCAACCACCAACTTAGCCATTCGTCCACACAACCAACCACCAAATTAGCCATTCGTCCACACAACCAACCACCAACTTAGCCATTCGTCCACACAACCAACCACCAACTTAGCCATTCGTCCACACAACCAACGACCAACTTAGCCATTCGTCCACACAACCAACGACCAACTTAGCCATTCGTCCACACAACCAACTACCAACTTAGCCATTCGTCCACACAACCAACCACCAAATTAGCCATTCGTCCACACAACCAACGACCAACTTAGCCATTCGTCCACACAACCAACGACCAACGCGGCAGTTAATGTCATTAACTGCTGAACAATAGCGTGAAATAACATGCTCTGGCGCCACCAAACGAAATTTTCTGCTTATGTAAACCACCAAAGTGTGTTAGTTCATACCCATGTATTTCGCGTTTCGACTTGAAGTTTCGTCATGTTGTCTTATATAAAATAATTTTAAGGAAATGAGACGAACAAACTGATAACTGATTGGCGGACGCGGATTACGTCAGCTAAATATCTGCAAAGTGCGTGCATTACCAGCTTACCAGAGATTATCAATATTATTTCTTTGTAATGTGGTAAATGCGCCAAAAATCTTTCTGCTAAATTAACCAGAAGTCATTATTTAGAATTACTTTAAATATACAATATTGTTTCTCTTATGCGGCTACACTGGAACGTTTATATGAACTATGAATACAATGAGTGCCACCGACTCTTCAAGATGGAGACGTTTTGTATTGTAAACTGCGCTAAGACCTTCCAAACTAACCCACGTAATTACTGAATTACGCATTAATATGAGGTTTTAATCAAAATATATTTTTTCCATGCCAGGTTTCGTACCCGGATGTTCTCATGAAGACCCACCACACCTGTGGTATAAGTATTGTCCACCACGCCTGTGGTATAAGCATCGTTCACCACACCTGTGGTATAAGCGTCGTCCACCACACCTGTGATATAAGCATCGTCCATCACACCTGTGGTATAAGTATCGTCCACCACACCTGTGGTATAAGCATCGTCCACAACACCTGTGGTATAAGCATCCACCACACCTGTGGTATAAGCATCGTCCACCACAGCTGTGGTATAAGCAGCGTCCACCGCACCTGTGGTATAAGCGTCGTCCACCACACCTGTGGTATAAGTATCGTCCACCACACCTGTGGTATAAGCACCGTCCACCACACCTGTGATATAAGCATCGTCCACCACACCTGTGGTATAAGCATCGTCCACCACACCTGTGGTATAAGCATCGTCCACCACACCTGTGGTATAAGCATCGTCCACCACACATGTGGTATAAGCAGTCGTCCACCACACCTGTGGTATAAGTATTGTCCACCACGCCTGTGGTATAAGCATCGTTCACCACACCTGTGGTATAAGCATCGTCCACCACACCTGTGGTATAAGCATCGTCCACCACACCTGTGGTATAAGCATCGTCCACCACACCTGTGGTATAAGCATCCACCACACCTGTGGTATAAGCATCGTCCACCACACCTGTGGTATAAGCATCGTCCACCACACCTGTGGTATAAGCATCGTCCACCACACCTGTGGTATAAGCATCGTCCACCACACCTGTGGTATAAGCGTCGTCCACCACACCTGTGGTATAAGCATCCACCACACCTGTGGTATAAGCATCGTCCACCACACCTGTGGTATAAGCATCGTCCACCACACCTGTGGTATAAGCGTCGTCCACCACACCTGTGGTATAAGCATCGTTCACCACACCTGTGGTATAAGCGTCGTCCACCACACCTGTGGTATAAGCATCGTCCACCACACCTGTGGTATAAGCATCGTCCACCACACCTGTGGTATAAGCGTCGTCCACCACACCTGTGGTATAAGCATCGTCCACCACACCTGTGGTATAAGCATCCACCACACCTGTGGTATAAGCATCGTTCACCACACCTGTGGTATAAGCGTCGTCCACCACACCTGTGGTATAAGCATCGTCCACCACACCTGTGGTATAAGCGTCGTCCACCACACCTGTGGTATAAGCATCGTCCACCACACCTGTGGTATAAGCATCGTCCACCACACCTGTGGTATAAGCGTCGTCCACCACACCTGTGGTATAAGCATCCACCACACCTGTGGTATAAGCATCCACCACACCTGTGGTATAAGTATCGTCCACCACGCCTGTGGTATAAGCATCGTCCACCACACCTGTGGTATAAGCGTCGTCCACCACACCTGTGGTATAAGCATCCACCACACCTGTGGTATAAGCATCGTCCACCACACCTGTGGTATAAGCGTCGTCCACCACACCTGTGGTATAAGCGTCGTCCACCACACCTGTGGTATAAGCGTCGTCCACCACACCTGTGGTATAAGCATCCACCACACCTGTGGTATAAGCATCATCCACCACACCTGTGGTATAAGCGTCGTCCACCACACCTGTGGTATAAGCATCGTCCACCACACCTGTGGTATAAGCATCGTCCACCACACCTGTGGTATAAGCATCCACCACACCTGTGGTATAAGCATCGTCCACCACACCTGTGGTATAAGCATCGTCCACCACACCTGTGGTATAAGCGTCGTCCACCACACCTGTGGTATAAGCATCCACCACACCTGTGGTATAAGCATCCACCACACCTGTGGTATAAGTATCGTCCACCACGCCTGTGGTATAAGCATCGTCCACCACACCTGTGGTATAAGCGTCGTCCACCACACCTGTGGTATAAGCGTCGTCCACCACACCTGTGGTATAAGCATCCACCACACCTGTGGTATAAGCATCGACCACCACACCTGTGGTATAAGCCTTGTCCACCACACCTGTGGTATAAGCATCCACCACACCTGTGGTATAAGCATCATCCACCACACCTGTGGTATAAGCGTCGTCCACCACACCTGTGGTATAAGCATCCACCACACCTGTGGTATAAGCATCGTCCACCACACCTGTGGTATAAGCATCCACCACACCTGTGGTATAAGCATCATCCACCACACCTGTGGTATAAGCATCGTCCACCACACCTGTGGTATAAGCATCATCCACCACACCTGTGGTATAAGCGTCGTCCACCGCGCCTGTGGTATAAGCATCGTCGACCACACCTGTGGTATAAGCGTCGTCCACCACACCTGTGGTATAAGTATCGTCCACCACACCTGTGGTATAAGCATCGTCCACCACACCTGTGGTATAAGCATCGTCCACAGCACCTGTGGTATAAGCGTCGTCCACCACACCTGTGGTATAAGCATCGTCCACCACACCTGTGGTATAAGCATCGTCCATCACACCATCACACCACCGTCCACCACACCTGTGGTATAAGCATCGTCCACCACACCTGTGGTATAAGCATCGTCCATCACACCATCACACCACCGTCCACCACACCTGTGGTATAAGCATCGTCCACCACACCTGTGGTATAAGTATCGTCCACCACACCTGTGGTATAAGCATCGTCCACCACACCTGTGGTATAAGCATCGTCCACCACACCTGTGGTATAAGCATCGTCCACCACACCTGTGGTATAAGCATCGTCCACCACACCTGTGGTATAAGCGTCGTCTACCACACCTGTGGTATAAGCGTCGTCCACCACACCTGTGGTATAAGCATCGTCAACCACCACACCTGTGGTATAAGCATCGTCCACCACACCTGTGATATAAGCATCGTCCATCACACCTGTGGTATAAGTATCGTCCACCACACCTGTGGTATAAGCATCGTCCACCACACCTGTGGTATAAGCGTCGTCCACCACACCTGTGATATAAGCATCGTCCACCACACCTGTGGTATAAGCATCGTCCACCACACCTGTGGTATAAGCATCGTCCACCACACCTGTGGTATAAGCGTCGTCCACCACACCTGTGGTATAAGCATCGTCCACCACAGGGCCGGTTTTAGGCCGATTTGACCGATTAGATCAAATTGGGCCCCGCACCTTGAGGGGGCCCCGCGCTAGCGGGGGTCTTTCTGTATTACGAGGTTTAAAATACTACTGAAACGTAAAATAAAAAGTGAAATAATATTCTTTCTCATAATATCAATTTGTTATGCATCGTAACTAAGTCAAATTTATATTTCTGTGTCTGCCTGTTACGTCATAATGAATATGGTTGCCAAACAATATACATGTTTGGCAGTAAAATAATATATCGTAAATAAGCATCCACATTACCTTTAATTTGTTTTATAGCAAGTATTAAATGTCTATTTTTGTAGTTTGTATGTACTGGTATGTATTTTATGATATATAAACACCCATAAATTTTGCTATGAAGAGTAGGGGCCCCGCCATCACATTTCTAATTGGGCCCCGCGGTGCCTAGCACCGGGCCTGGTCCACCACACCTGTGGTATAAGCATCGTCCACCACACCTGTGGTATAAGCGTCGTCCACCACACCTGTGGTATAAGCACCGTCCACCACACCTGTGGTATAAGCATCGTCCACCACACCTGTGATATAAGCATCGTCCATCACACCTGTGGTATAAGCATCGTCCACCACACCTGTGGTATAAGCATCGTCCACCACACCTGTGGTATAAGCATCGTCCACCACACCTGTGGTATAAGCATCGTCCACTGCACCTGTGGTATAAGCGTCGTCCACCACACCTGTGGTATAAGCACCGTCCACCACACCTGTGGTATAAGCGTCGTCCACCACACCTGTGGTATAAGCACCGTCCACCACACCTGTGGTATAAGCATCGTCCACCACACCTGTGGTATAAGCATCGTCCACCACACCTGTGATATAAGCATCGTCCACCACACCTGTGGTATAAGCATCGTCCACCACACCTGTGGTATAAGCATTATCCACCACATCTGTGGTATAAGTATCGTCCACCACACCTTTGGTATAAGCATCCACCACACCTGTGGTATAAGTATCGTACACCACACCTGTGGTATAAGCGTCGTCCACCACACCTGTGGTATAAGCGTCGTCCACCACACCTGTGGTATAAGCATCGTCCACAACACCTGTGGTATAAGCATCGTCCACCACACCTGTGGTATAAGCATCGTCCACCACACCTGTGGTATAAGCATCGTCCACCGCACCTGTGGTATAAGCATCGTCCACACCTGTGGTATAAGCATCGTCCACCGCACCTGTGGTATAAGTATCATCCACCACACCTGTGGTATAAGTATCGTCCACACCTGTGGTATAAGCACCGTCCACCACACCTGTGGTATAAGCATCGTCCACCACACCTGTGATATAAGCATCGTCCACCACACCTGTGGTATAAGCGTCGTCCACCACACCTGTGGTATAAGCATCGTCCACCACACCTGTGGTATAAGCTGTGGTATAAGCATCGTCCACCGCACCTGTGGTATAAGCATCGTCCACCACACCTGTGGTATAAGCATCGTCCACCACACCTGTGGTATAAGTATCGTCCACCACACCTTTGGTATAAGCATCCACCACACCTGTGGTATAAGTATCGTACACCACACCTGTGGTATAAGCATCGTCCACCACATCTGTGGTATAAGCATCGTCCACCACACCTGTGGTATAAGCATCGTCCACCACACCTGTGGTATAAGCATCGTCCACCACACCTGTGGTATAAGCATCGTCCACCGCACCTGTGGTATAAGCATCGTCCACCACACCTGTGGTATAAGCATCGTTCACCACACCTGTGGTATAAGTATCGTCCACCACACCTTTGGTATAAGCATCCACCACACCTGTGGTATAAGTATCGTCCACCACACCTGTGGTATAAGCATCGTCCACCGCACCTGTGGTATAAGTATCGTCCACCACACCTGTGGTATAAGCATCATCCACCACACCTGTGGTATAAGCATCGTCCACCACACCTGTGGTATAAGCATCGTCCACCACACCTGTGGTATAAGTATCGTCCACCACACCTGTGGTATAAGCATCGTCCACCACACCTGTGGTATAAGCATCGTCCACCACACCTGTGTTATAGTATCGTCCACCACGCCTGTGGTATAAGCATCGTCCACCGCACCTGTGGTATAAGCATCGTCCACAACACCTGTGGTATAAGCATCGTCCACCACACCTGTGGTATAAGCATCGTCCACCACACCTGTGGTATAAGCATCGTCCACCGCACCTGTGGTATAAGCATCGTCCACAACACCTGTGGTATAAGCATCGTCCACCACACCTGTGGTATAAGCATCGTCCACCACACCTGTGGTATAAGCATCGTCCACCGCACCTGTGGTATAAGCATCATCCACCACACTTGTGGTATAAGCATCGTCCACCACACCTGTGGTATAAGTATCGTCCACCACACCTGTGGTATAAGCGTCGTCCACCACACCTGTGGTATAAGTATCTTCCACCACACCTGTGGTATAAGTATCGTCCACCACACTTGTGGTATAAGCATCGTCCACCACACCTGTGGTATAAGTATCGTTCGCCTTAATCACCGAACTATTAAGATACGATGCTAAAATCGTTAAATGCTTTGGCGAAACCAAGCTTTAAAATAACTATATTTCACAGAAAACAATTAATCAATACGCAATATGGCTTTCCCTCCATTGGTCTATTCAATCCGCAATAGACATCAAGTTGTTTGGGGGGAGATACAAAATATATGTTTATGGGACAATGCTAAATTTTCGCGAAAAATGCTGTGGGTTATTAAAATAAAATTTAAACGATGAATTAGAAAACAATTTACTTAATTTTTGACCCACTTCTGAATGCTTAATCCAAATGGGCATTCGTAATATGTGCTATTTTGACAGACTGATGCTGAGATAGAAAAGAATATTAATGTTTATCCCGATATTTGGACGAAATGTTGTGGATTGGATTACCACACGGGAAATCGTAACAAAAAACTTATGAAGCCATTTTTAAAAATTGGGTTTAAAAATTTGACCTACCACCAAATAGCTTTACTAGCAACCAAATATTCTATCGCATTTGGCTTTACAAAACTTAATTAATAAGGTGTCGATAGAGCACAATGTCTGCATTAGGTTTAACGGCCACGTCATATTTTTCCATAACTTGCAATGTGTCTAGTCACTGGCGTGTTTTAACTACTGTAGTTTTGCCGTTTCATCCTGCCTCCTTAATTTAAAACAAATGTTTTATTCTTCTTTATTGTAACGAAGGAGCAAATAAATAAACTAAACTAAACTATTGTATCTTACGCGATGTCAATATACATCACTTCGTCTGTCTAAATGGGCAAACCATGGTGAAGAACCATCCACAAATAAAGACGCCAAATACTGAGACCATGTTTGTCAAAAGAGCGCGGTTTGGCAGGGAAGTTTCGCTAATTCGCTTTGGATTCTTTCACGACAAAAAGCCTTTAATTCTGCCCTATGTACCACAGGTATAAGCAAGGTCTGTATTTTCAGCGATCTTGTGTATAAATCCACATTTTTACATCAAGCTGTTTTGGTCGGGAGGAAAAGTCTTTACCACAAAAATAATTGAAAAATAAATACGTCATATCCTTCAGCAAAGTAGAATTTGTCCAACTTTGATTATTAATGTCTTTTGAGTCTGAAATAAATACGACTGTATTTGTAAATTAACTCTGTGTTTACCGAAATAGATTGCTGGTATAGATGATACAATTTTTATCATCCGACTTATTAGCGTGTTAGGTTGGTGCGTCGCCTTTTAAACGAAGGGTTACAGGTTCAAAATGATTCCCTAGCTAGTCGGCTGTGTTCTTGGTTGAGATACTTAACGGAAATTGCCTCAACCCATAAATTCTACCAAATGAAGGAACGCCTCAATCATACACAACACCTTACAATAGCTTCGGTAACCAGACGGTGGACACAAGGTGACCTAATGATGTAGGGTAATATAACTCGGTATATAACATGCGTGTAACAATTTCAATGTTGTATGATAAAATATGACGTTATGAACATATCTACCATCTATCGGACATATTTAACGCAAAGTGGGAATCAAGTATCAGTCAACGGGTTAGCTGACGTCTTGGTGACAATGGACCATATGACGTAATGATCATCTGATGGGCCTGCGGTCCATACGCCCATTTTGCGTATGCCGGTCCCCATTGATTGCTTGTAATACTTGCGTCGGCCGATTTAGCTTGATGGGTTGACGCGTTGCTTTTCAACTGGTTGGAAACTTTCTGCTAGCAAGTCGGTTATGCACTTAACAGAGATTGCCGGAACTCATCAGATTAATGGGTTTAAAATAAATTAAAGGACGTGTGAATCATACATAACACACTACAATAGCTCCGGTAAGCCGACGACGGGCGCGAGGTGATATGCCGAATGCTCCTGTGATAACGCTCATTGCTTTTACCAAAACATACCCTATCCTATGCAATGAAATCGTAATAAAACTCCAACCTCATAAGTCATGGCCAACCACACAAACACCGTATAATGTGGACTTAAAGTTCCAATTTCCCCGGATATGTAGTTGTACACGTTGTCATACATCTCTTTATTGACAATATCCACCATACCAGCCCCATGTTGATAACATATGATTGATGCCTCTTCCCTGGTGCTGCTCCCAAATGGTTGGATAAAAGGTACCCAGATGCAGTTGTATCTGTAAATCACTTCTGGGCCTGAAATAAAGCACATATCACATACTCTATTCAATTGACATACCATAAGGATTGCAGATTCGAAACTATAAGGATTGCAGATTACAACACATTGCAATAGCTCCGGTAACCCGACAGTGGGTGCGAGGTGATCTGACCATCGATCGCAACTTATATAACATCGTACATGATGCCTACGTTTATGATAAATAACGAATTAAGCAAATGTCAGTGCGAAATGTTTCCGTCTTTGACATGATTGTTTGACATGATTGATTGATGAGAATAGGAATTACACGGACAATCATTAGGTCACCTTGTGTCCACCGTCTGGTTACCGAAGCTATTGTAAGGTGTTGTGTATGATTGAGGCGTTCCTTCATTTGGTAGAATTTATGGGTTGAGGCAATTTCCGTTAAGTATCTCAACCAAGAACACAGCCGACTAGCTAGGGAATCATTTTGAACCTGTAACCCTTCGTTTAAAAGGCGACGCACCAACCTAACACGCTAATAAGTCGGATGATTAAATTGTATCATCTATACCAGCAATCTATTCCGGTAAACACAGAGTTAATTTACAAATACAGTCGTATTTATTTCAGGCTCAAAACACATTAATAATCAAAGTTGGACAAATTCTACTTTGCTGAAGGATATGACGTATTTATTTTTCAATTATTTTTGTGGTAAAGACTTTTCCTCCCGACCAAAACAGCTTGATGTAAAAATGTGGTTTTATACACAAGATCGCTGACAATACAGACCTTGCTTATACCTGTGGTACATAAGGCAGAATTAAAGGCTTTTTGTCGTGAAAGAATCCAAAGCGAATTAGCGAAACTTCCC
Organism: Ciona savignyi; assembly: GCA_000149265.1. NCBI lineage: Eukaryota > Metazoa > Chordata > Ascidiacea > Phlebobranchia > Cionidae > Ciona > Ciona savignyi. The sequence goes on along the minus strand of CH002047.1, from coordinate 250,446 downwards.
TGCCAAACCGCGCTCTGTTGACAAACATGGTCTCAGTGTTTGGCGTCTTTATTTGTGGATGGTTCTTCACGATGGTTTGCCAGTTTAGATGGAGGTAGTTGTGCATTTGACATCGCGTACGATACACTGCAGACATTGTGTTCTATCGACACCTTTTTAATTAACTTTTGTGAAGCCAAATGCGATAGAACAAACGAAATAAACCATGCTTTTAGATAGTTTTACGATCTTTTCCCATTTTTATCTTAAATTTACTTTTGTGTCAATTTGTACATGTAAAATAAAATAACGTGGCCCACGCTAGTGGCGCCTGGGTGGGTGAAGGGTGATGGTTCAGAAACGCTGCTTTAAACGGCCGAGTTCAAAATCCAAATTCACGGATTTTTATGCTAGAGTAAGCACAGTTTGAAACGGAGTTCTATGGATACACAGCCGTAAATACATAGTATTATGGGTGATGTTGTAAAACAACCGGAGCATGGAGCTTGTCGTTTACCTTTCATTGTACCACACCTGTTTACAGAGCGTCCATGATACACCGCCATTATTAATATAAATGTAATAAGAAACTACAACGCTTGAAGCAATCTGATACACCAATGTATTATTGCAGCAGAGTTGCAGCTTGCTATGTTATCCTGTGAACTAGTGTAAGTTATAACAAACCGACTATAACGAACTTTCGCGTTTAATTCATAAGTTACAGCAAGAGGTTTATCGTTACGTGTTTAAACCCTACCGCCGTGGTCCTCTCCTTCGTTAAAATTGGGTCGATTTTAGATGTCCAATTAAAGGTCTTGAATGCCAATTATACGGCTTAAATATCACAATATCAAAAGAATATATTGCATAACATGAGTTCTAAACGGATCATATACGATGTCTGAAAATACGATTACTTTGAAGTTATTTTACAGAATTGTAAAATTTATTATCCCGTAAAATAAAGTTATTAACACAAATCATCGCTTGATGTTATGTTATAGACAGTGACTTGGGGTAAAAAAACAACCACAGTAGCCTTTGGCTCTGACTGTAATGCAGATTGAGCACCACAGATATAGGCAGTGTCTGTATTGTCGCCGTTCTGGTAGATATAAGCATTTGGTTCATGTAAGTGCAGATAAGAAAATAATGTTTAGGTATTGGAGATTAACAAGAATATCGAGGATTTATATATATATATATATATTGAGCATATTTGGCACATCTCTCCTTCCGACATTGGACATAAGGTTAAGCAACTGGTTATAGACGATTGTTAGCAGATAGAACTTTTAGACAATGTTTGGTGCCATTGTGAAGCAATAAAATCCGAAGGAATATCTTTAGAGGCAACATATTACTGGAGCAAATGAATGTGTTGCGTTTTCTATAATGAAAAAGGGGCCTCTTTTGCAAAATGTGTCGTATTTGCACCGACAGAAGTTTGGGTAGTAAAACACCAACGTCTGGTAAAATTTTCCTTGTAAGTATTTAAAAATAACTTCAGATAAAATTTACATTAAAGTATGAGCAGAGCAAATTTATTACGTCCGCGAATCAAACAAGTGGTATTGCGTGGTCACACGTAAGTTAACCTGGATACATCTCACAGCCCAGCGTCATTGTGAGTCGTCGAAGGTTACACCTTCGTCATAGTGTATTCACTACGTGTATTAGCAACCTCCAATCAGAATAGCGAAGTTGTTTCAATAGGTCGCGTCAAAACAACATCGACCTTGTTATTTTTTCCTATTGTAGCGCATCTGTGTGCAAAGCTTCAATGACTGCCTTTTATAACGTAAAGTAATATAACGGTACAGCGAGGCAACCTTTTGTTCCTAAGGCAACCCTATGTTATGTTCCTAAGGCAACCTTATGTTATGTTCCTAAGGCAACCTTATGTTATGTTCCTAAGGCAACCTTATGTTATGTTCCTAAGGCAACCTTATGTTATGTTCCTAAGGCAACCTTATGTTATGTTCCTAAGGCAACCTTATGTTATGTTGAATT
>CH002047.1:170255-219796 GCA_000149265.1 Ciona savignyi | reverse complement strand
AGCATGGTTTATTTCGTTTGTTCTATCGCATTTGGCTTCACAAAAGTTAATTAAAAAGGTGTCGATAGAACACAATGTCTGCAGTGTATCGTACGCGATGTCAAATGCGTAACTACCTCCATCTAAACTGGCAAACCATCATGAAGAACCATCCACAAATAAAGACGCCAAACACTGAGACCATGTTTGTCAAAAGAGCGCGGTTTGGCAGGGAAGTTTCGCTAATTCGCTTTGGATTATTTCACGACAAAAAGCCTTTAATTCTGCCTTATGTACCACAGGTATAAGCAAGGTCTGTATTGTCAGCGATCTTGTGTATAAAACCACATTTTTACATCAAGCTGTTTTGGTCGGGAGGAAAAGTCTTTACCACAAAAATAATTGAAAAATAAATACGTCATATCCTTCAGCAAAGTAGAATTTGTCCAACTTTGATTATTAATGTCTTTTGAGTCTGAAATAAATACGACTGTATTTGTAAATTAACTCTGTGTTTACCGAAATAGATTGCTGGTATAGATGATACAATTTAATCATCCGACTTATTAGCGTGTTAGGTTGGTGCGTCGCCTTTTAAACGAAGGGTTACAGGTTCAAAATGATTCCCTAGCTAGTCGGCTGTGTTCTTGGTTGAGATACTTAACGGAAATTGCCTCAACCCATAAATTCTACCAAATGAAGGAACGCCTCAATCATACACAACACCTTACAATAGCTTCGGTAACCAGACGGTGGACACAAGGTGACCTAATGATTGTCCGTGTAATTCCTATTCTTACACGGGGATAAACATGAATATGCTCTACTACCACATAAAGGAAATGTACTTCGCCTTTGGTGTTAGTAGTTAAGTAACGTTTGGTTTTGTACAGAGCCTACCTATTGGAACAATCACTCACAATTTATGTTGTTTGCTGCCACTTATTAGTTACTAAATGCGGTTTACCATGATAGTTCGGAACAGACAAAAGCCAAATAGACACGAATCAATCTTGTCGAAGACGGAAACATTTCTCACTGACATTTGCTTACTTCGTTATTTATCATAAACGTAGGCATTATGTACGATGTTATATAAGTTGCGATCGACTATTTTACCTTCGGAAAGAAACGAAGTGGTCAGTATGAATGTTAATGCTTTGATCGTATGTTTCGGATGTTTGGTGGTTTGTTTTGGAGCCCAAGCGGACACTGGTACATGTAAGTCGCATATATAGTATGTGGATAGAACATGCATGTTTATTCCCGTGAATGGATGAACGAAACGGTCGTTAACAGACAGGCAATGGTCATATCACCTCGCACCCACTGTCGGGTTACCGGAGCTATTGCAATGTGTTGTATATGAATTAAATGTTTTTAAATTTTGTAGAACCCATTAATCCGCTGGGTTCAGGCAAAGTCCGCTAAGTGCCTTGTCCAAGGACACAACCAACTAGCAGTTTCGAATCTGCAATCCTTCTGGTATGTCAATTGAATAGAGTATGTGATATGTGCTTTATTTCAGGCCCAGAAGTGATTTACAGAAACAACTGCATCTGGGCACCTTTCATCCAACCATTCGGTAGCAGCACCAGGGAAGAGGCATCAATCATATGTTATCAACATGGGGCTGGTATGGTGGATATTGTCAATAAAGAGATGTACGACAACGTGTACAACTATATATCCGGGGCAATTGCAACTTTAAGTCCACATCATACGGTCTTTGTGTGGTTGGCCATGACTTATGAGGTTGGAGTTTTATTACGATTTCATTTCATAGGATGGGATATGTTAAATGGGTAAAAGCAATGAGCGTTATCACAGGAGCATTCGGCATATCACCTCGCGCCCGTCGTCGGCTTACCGGAGCTATTGTAGTGTGTTATGTATGATTCACACGTCCTTTAATTTATTTTAAACCCATTAATCTGATGAGTTCCGGCAATCTCTGTTAAGTGCATAACCGACTTGCTAGCAAAAAGTTTCCAACCAGAAACCCTTCGGTTAAAAAGCAACGCGTCAACCCATCAAGCTAAATCGGCCGACGCAAGTATTAGTAAGCAATCAATGGGGACCGGCATACGCAAAATGGGCGTATGGACCCCAGGCCCTTCAGATGATTATTACGTCATATGGTCCATTGTTACTAAGACGTCAGCTAACCCGTTCGACTGATACTTGATTCCCACTTTGCGTTAAATATGTCCGATAGATGGTAGATATGTTCATACCGTCATATTTTATCATACAACATTGAAATTGTTACACGCATGTTATATACCGAGTTATATTACCCTACATCATTAGGTCACCTTGTGTCCACCGTCTGGTTACCGAAGCTATTGTAAGGTGTTGTGTATGATTGAGGCGTTCCTTCATTTGGTAGAATTTATGCGTTGAGGCAATTTCCGTTAAGTATCTCAACCAAGAACACAGCCGACTAGCTAGGGAATCATTTTGAACCTGTAACCCTTCGTTTAAAAGGCGACGCACCAACCTAACACGCTAATAAGTCGGATGATTAAATTGTATCATCTATACCAGCAATCTATTTCGGTAAACACAGAGTTAATTTACAAATACAGTCGTATTTATTTCAGGCTCAAAAGACATTAATATTCAAAGTTGGACAAATTCTACTTTGCTGAAGGATATGACGTATTTATTTTTCAATTATTTTTGTGGTAAAGACTTTTCCTCCCGACCAAAACAGCTTCATTTAAAATGTGGTTTTATACACAAGATCGCTGACAATACAGACCTTGCTTATACCTGTGGTACATAAGGCAGAATTAAAGGCTTTTTGTCGTGAAAGAATCCAAAGCGAATTAGCGAAACTTCGCTGCCAAACCGCGCTCTTTTGACAAACATGGTCTCAGTATTTGGCGTCTTTATTTGTGGATGGTTCTTCACGATGGTTTGCCAGTTTAGATGGAGGTAGTTGTGCATTTGACATCGCGTACGATACACTGCAGACATTGTGTTCTATCGACACCTTTTTATTTAACTTTTGTGAAGCCAAATGCGATAGAACAAACGAAATAGACAATGCTTTTAGATAGTTTTACGATCTTTTCACCATTTTTATGTTAAATTTACTTTTGTGTCAATGTGTACATGTAATATGAAATAACGTGGCCCACGCCAGTCGCGCCTGGGTGGGTGAAGGGTGATGGTTCAGAAACGCTGCTTTAAACGGCCGAGTTCAAAATCCAAATTCACGGATTTTTATGCTAGAGCAAGCACAGTTTGAAACGGAGTTCTATGGATACACAGCCGTAAATACATAGTATTATGGGTAAGGTTGTAAAACAAAGACGCCAAATACTGAGACCATGTTTGTCAAAAGAGCGCGGTTTGGCAGGGAAGTTTCGCTAATTCGCTTTGGATTCTTTCACGACAAAAAGCCTTTAATTCTGCCTTATGTACCACAGGTATAAGCAAGGTCTGTATTGTCAGCGATCTTGTGTATAAAACCACATTTTTACATGAAGCTGTTTTGGTCGGGAGGAAAAGTCTTTACCGCAAAAATAATTGAAAAATAAATACGTCATATCCTTCAGCAAAGTAAAATTTGTCCCACTTTGATTATTAATGTTTTTTGAGCCTGAAATAAAAACGGCTGGATTTGTTAATTAACTTTGTGTTTACCGAAATAGATTGGTGGGATAAATGATACCATTTTATCCTCCGACTTATTAGGGTGTTAGGTTGGTGCGTTGCCTTTTTAACGAAAGGGTACAGGTTCAAAATTATTCCCTAAGTAATCGGCTGTGGTTTTGGTTTAAAAACTTAACGGAAATTGCCTCCACCCATTAATTTTTCCCAAATGAAGGAACGCCTCAATCATACACAACACCTTACAATAGCTTCGGTAACCAGACGGTGGACACAAGGTGACCTAAATGATGTCCGTGTAATTCCTATTCTTACACGGGGATAAACATGAATATGCTGTACTACCACATAAAGGAAATGTACTTCGCCTTTGGTGTTAGTAGTACAGTAACGTTTGGTTTTGTACAGAGCCTACTTATTGGATCAATTACTCACAATTTATGTTGTTTGCTGCCACTTATTATGGGTCCCATTTGAAAAATTGGGACACATATTGTTTTTGTCCGTTTATTTTCGGTTTTTTTTTCGTTTTTTTTTCGTCAAAGGTTTGACAGGCATGGCATGGCACCCCGACATCTACCAGAAGGAATAACGGAATCGTAATGAAACTTAGCCATGTGTTAGACAAGATGGTCTAGATATGCAGAAACCAAAATTTTGGGTGATAAATCAATCACGATTGTTCTTTTTACCTACACATAGAAAAGAAGTTTGGTTTGATAACTATGGGACCCATGAGTTTATGCTTGCAGAAACAATAACTACATACACAGTGTATAAAATACAAAATGTGGTTAGGGACCCTGTAGCATGAATATATGGCATACAACATGTGTTTTACAAATAGTGGTGATTAAACACGTGGTTGACACTCTCTAGTTAATTACTAAATGCGGTTTACCATGATAGCTCGAAACAGAACAAAGCCAAATAGACACGAATCAATCATGTCAAAGACGGAAACATTTCTCACTGACATTTGCTTACTTCGTTATTTATCATAAACGTAGGCATTATGTACGATGTTATATAAGTTGCGATCGACTATTTTACCTTCGGAAAGAAACGAAGTGGTCAGTATGAATGTTAATGCTTTGATCGTATGTTTCGGATGTTTGGTGCTCTGTTTTGGAGCCCAAGCGGACACTGGTACATGCAAGTCGCATATATAGTATGTGGATAGGACATGCATGTTTATTCCCGTGAATGGATGAACAAAACGGTCGTTAACACACAGGCAATCGTCAGATCACCTCGCACCCACTGTCGGGTTACCGGAGCTATTGCAATGTGTTGTATATGAATTAAATGTTTTTAAATTTGGTAGAACACATCAATTCACTGGGTTCAGGCAAAGTCCGCTAAGTGCCTTGTCCAAGGACACAACCAACTAGCAGTTTCGAATCTGCAATCCTTCTGGTATGTCAATTGAATACAGTATGTGATATGTGCTTTATTTCAGGCCCAGAAGTGATTTACAGATACAACTGCATCTGGGCACCTTTCATCCAACCATTCGGTAGCAGCACTAGGGAAGAGGCATCAATCATATGTTATCAACATGGGGCTAGTATGGTGGATATTGTCAATAAAGAGATGTACGACAACGTGTACAATTACATATCCGGGGAAATTACAACTTTAAGTCCACATTATACGGTGTTTGTGTGGTTGGCCATGACTTATGAGGTTGGAGTTTTATTACGATTTCATTGCATAGGATAGGGTATGTTAAATGGGTAAAAGCAATGAGCGTTATCACAGGAGCATTCGGCATATCACCTCGCGCCCGTCGTCGGCTTACCGGAGCTATTGTAGTGTGTTATGTATGATTCACACGTCCTTTAATTTATTTTAACCCATTAATCTGATGAGGTTCGGCAATCTCTGTTAAGTGCATAACCGACTTGCTAACAAAAAGTTTCCAACCAGAAACCCTTCGGTTGAAAAGCAACGCGTCAACCCATCAAGCTAAATCGGCCGACGCAAGTATTAGTAAGCAATCAATGGGGACCGGCATACGCAAAATGGGCGTATGGACCCCAGGCCCTTCAGATGATTATTACGTCATATGGTCCATTGTCACTAAGACTTCAGCTAACCCGTTCGACTGATACTTGATTCCCACTTTGCGTTAAATATGTCCGATAGATGGTAGATATGTTCATAACGTCATATTTTATCATACAACATTGACATTGTCACACGCATGTTATATACCGAGTTATATTCACCTACGTTGTCCTGACACTATAGCTTCGTCCGCAATAAATCGTTTAAACATAACCAACACGAGTTTTGGTTTTATTAGGTTATTTTCGTGTCCACGATGAAAGGCGACGAACTAACCCAACTAGACTAATCTGTCGGACAACCCATTATAAACTAATGTGTAAGACAACATTTATTTATTGCTCTGTCGAAGGACACTACATTCTGCCATGGGCTGGTTTTGATTCCGCAGTCTTAAGGTTGATGTAGCAACGCGCCATGAACGAGCTAAACAAAAGGCCAAATATGATTGCAACCGACTTCATGTTTTAAGAAAAAAAACATGTTTATGTCCCAAAAGCAAAATAAAAGGGTGACAATCTTGAGAGGGCCTTGCATAAAAAGCCTTTAATCTTTCATTCGAGACGCTGTGGGATTGAAACTAGTTGGGTATGTCCTTGGCCAGGACACTTAGCGGACTAGACTGAACAGAGGGGAAATTATGGGTTCTATTAAATTGAAGAAACATTTCAAATATACACAACATACTACAATAGATGTAGCAACCCAACGTTGTGCGCGAGGTGATCTGGCGGATTAATATAACCCCATTAAGTTCTTTTCATTCACCATGATAATACAGCAAGTTTCTTTAATGACAATTAGAATCTGCGCAAAACACATCTCATGACGTAACATCCGGTTACATGAGTCATCACGCACCACGAGCGCGGAACGAAGATCCGGTTTGACGGACCGAATTCTACTTCCCTAAGTAATTTGTAAGCATCAATGTTTTTAACTTAAGTTGCTTATTATTTGTACTTAACAAAATGTGTAATCTTGTTTTAGATGTTCATGTGGGCAACAACGGAGGCTATGTGAGTGGTTGGGTCGTGTGGACGAATAGTTAACGCAACCATTATAGCACGTCATGGAAAAATAACCAATTAAGGAAGATGTACGGACTCGGCCGTAAAAACCATACAAAACACACTAAATTTTGTAAAACATTAAGGAAAAGAGGAAAACATGCTTAATAAAAATAGAATAGTGGGTAAGGATTACTGTAACGGCTGGGTTAAGGTTTAGGGTTGGTTCTGGAGTTGAGATTAGTTTTTACAGAAATTTTAATTAAATTTATTTTAATAGTTTTAGTAAGAAGTTCTTTCTTTCCCACCTTATTGCGTTGCCTCAAAATTGTAAAATCAAAATAACGTCTCAACATCGTGTGAATTGTTTCTAGAATTCGTTCTCAATGGCTTTGTCTATTTATTTGGAGCCGAACTATGTTATAGTGGGCGTTTCACCAAATTTCTTCCAAAGTGAGAATCTCTTTAATGCAAATTGACTCCATAAAAAGAACTGCCACAATTTTTTACATAAAATTGCCACAATTTTTTACATAAAACTGCCACAATTTTTTACAGGGTTCAATCTAAACACAAAGCCCTAAAAAATTATAAAAGGTAGTAAGGAAGGATACTATACATAGATATGGTTAGTTTTGTGCTTAATAGTGTTAGAGGCAATTTTAGTGAGCAGTCCCCATCCCTTCTCTTTCCCTTATTTTAGTCTTGCACACCAACGGTTATTCGCATAAACTATAAATTCTCCAACAATCTACTCTTTTCTTAAGATCCGTTTCGGTTTTTTTCTGTTCCTAGCAAAATTGTTTCTTTTTTATGCTGCAGTACCCCCATTGTTTTTAGGGGGTTGCCCACAATCATTCATTATCATCATAGAAAACTGTGGTTAAAAGTCGTATATATTCCCGCCACAATAAGTATACATTGATGCATGTCAAAAATACATTTCTACCAAAACGCCCGGCAAAATGGTAATAATAACTAATACCACTATATAAGTAGTCTGAGTACTAAAAAATATTAATATGTTTTTTACGTCTGCCGCTGGCTAGACGGAGTTATCCTTGCGCAACGAACGTAGCGGACTGAAACCAGTAAACTGAGGGGTTGAGCTAAAGCTAAATCACCATTTCAAGCAAACAGGACTATAATAGCTATTGGCTAAACAAAGTTGATAAAAGGGTTCTACTAAATCTAAAGAATGCATCAATCATACACAACACACTGAAAAATCTCCGTTAACCCGACAGTGGGCACGAGGTGATCTGACGAAATTTTGATAATCGATCATTTGTGTTACTTTTTCGTAAAATCTAACTTGAAATAGCTCTGGTATTATGACTGGCCAGGGGGTTATGCAAAGTATCTGTGTTATGCCCCCTTTGTTTCTTCACGCAGGAGGGTATGATTTTTATGTTTATCCTCGTGAATAGGAAAACCTCAGATCAAATTATCAGATCTGTACGGTCGTGTGGCCACCGGGCTTTAAACCCATGATGGGCTTGTCACTAATACCATTTTATATAATTGTTATATGTACGACCACACTATTCGGCTACACGAACGGTACTTTCCTTCATGGGTTTGTAATTACTTGGCATCCCAGCGCAGACAAATGCTCCATGGATTACATTGATCTTCGCGATCTTCGGATCGAATCTTCAAGCGATATTTATCGCGCTGGGAGGAGAAACAACAATCGTCCTACCACTAAGAGGCGGTATGTGCACCACAGGAAGGACAGTAAGTTAAATAAAAAAAGTTGTTCATATACCGACTACCATACAAAAAAGGTTGTGGAAAATAGGTTCAACGATTTCTTGTAATAGGTCGCTGCCTCTACGCACAAGTTTACTTAAGAATAACTATTTTGTTGTTTTTGTCAATAAAACATTTTAATCACTTATTTACAGCAACTATACCCACACAGTACTTTACTGATTCTTCTACGCATTTATGACCGTGTATATTGCTTATCTTGTTTTTCAACAGACGAAACGCCCGAAACGAGTTTTCTACAGATGACTCAATGAACAAATTGGTCTTCAAGCCCGACAACTACACGCACCGCAGCGTAGGTTAATTGCACAGATATTTGTATAAAATCGTTGACGCGGCAGCCAGTTTGAAAACCACCATTTTAATTTACTTGTCTTAATTGCTGCACGTTCCTTGTTTCTGCCGTATTTACTGCAACGCCAACTGGTTTCGATTGACTGCAATATAAATTGTTATTTTCTTTCAAAATACCAACATTTATGTTATTTCCGCGGGTGAAACAACGGGTTCCCAGTTCGAAAATGACGCGTATCGTTGAATAAAACACACAGTTGTCTCCTCTTGTTATAATTGGTGGTCAAAGTTGATACGGATATACGGTTGGGTGCTACGATACGAATATATGATCATACGGCGATGCGGTTTTCTTTGGTAAATAAAATAAATAAATTAGTCGACTTTACGAACCCAGCTTAAAACATATATAGAGGCTATTGATTGTGTTTGTAGTCCTACTACAGGAGGCGTTTAACTAATTATTTTCCCTATCTCTCCAATGCAAACTGACCTCACAAAAACGACTGTCACTCAAAATCCTGACATAGGAAATCTTAGATTTTTTCACAATTTAAAATTGAAGCTTGGATCTGCAACCTAAACTCAAAACCCTACAAAATTTTGTTTAAAAATTTTGAGCCCATACCCCTTCGTACATAGGCAACTTTTTTCCAACAAACAGCTAGCAGATGCACATTCAACACCTTTATTTTACAAAGCACTGCTCCACGATTACAAAACTTTACAGCTAAACGAGAACACCGGCGCGCAGCCTAGCACATGCTGCTTTCAGCCAAACAAACATTGGGGAATCACCACCATTGTTACTCAGCAAAACACTCGTTTAAAAACGATGACTCATGGAGGGTACCACTCGTCACATCCTGCCGTTCATAGAGGTCTTAATTGGTTATACGCCATCTACAAGTTAAATTATAAATTAAGATTTATCCCCGCGGGAGATTATATATACAAGGTACGCGAAACAGTCCGACCGGTTGGTCTAACGGTTAAGTGCGTCGCCTTTCAATCGAAAGGTTGCAGGTGCGGAACTGGTCGCTAGCTAGTCGGCTGTGTACTTGGGCAAGGCACTTTACGGACATTGCCTGAACCCAGCGGATTAATGGGTTGTACCAAATTCAAGAAATGTCTCAAATATACAACACACTGAAATAGCTCCGGTAACCCTATGGTGGGTGCAAGGTGATCTGACGATTACCCGTGTGTTTACCCTCTTGGTTTTCTCATTCACGGGGATAAACATAAATATCCTATCCTATCCTACCCTAATAGATTGTATACCTAAACGCCTTTTACACGAAAATTAAATAAAACAAGGTCTTCATTTTTGGATATGTTATAGCTGGGTAAAGTCTACTTAATTCAGTATAAAAATAAATATTATATTAGTGCTTTTAAGTGGTTTATTATATGATCGCTTTTTGGTCATATTCGGAAAGGTAATACACAAAGCATAATGAATATGGAGGTTTACTTAGAAATGGTCGTGTAGTAGTTCTTTCTCTTACCAATGGTGCAAACATTTTGAAAATAGCCCTACTACAAGCGGATTTATAGCGTTTTATATGAACACGGATACTGCTGGGTAGTGGTTTATCGTAAATGGGAAACCCCCGAAACGTCATTGCCTTTTTTCTCTCTTATTACTCGGTTTCAATCAAAGGTCTACAGAGCATCGTACATCAGCTTTTATGTATGAAACTTGATTTCTATTTTCTAACCAATTATTTGTATTTCTGCATTAATTTTGCATTGTTTGTAATTACCAGATCACATGTTAGTTAGACATGAAAATAAATGAAAGATTGCTTTCCCACTTCGCGTCATGTAACGATGTAGCGGACAAGGAGGGCTGGCTGTTGAAGAAAGGTGAGTTAAACACGAGCTACCAGAAGCGATGGTGCGTTCTACGGGGTAATCTTCTCTTCTACTTTGATCGGAGGTAATTTTGTATATTATTCCGGCCAAATAGCTAATAGATGCGACTAGGGACGGAACGGTAGTCTGATTTTTTTCTGCTGGGTGGCGCTATTTATTTTTTTGGAATTATCTGGGGAGTAACTATTTTCGATATTAATGTTAGGGTTGGGGTTAAAGTTAGTTCTGGGGTTGAGATTAGTGTTTGGGACAGGGTTAGAATTACTTTCTATAGCAATCTAAGCGGTCCTGTAGTATTTAGAGGCACCCGCGACTGAGTGGTCTTATACTAGTTTTCGCACTTACTAATCGTATTCCTCGTTAGTGTAGTGGTAAGCGTCGCCGCCTGTCACGCGGTATACTGTGGTTCGAGTCCCTTACGGGTAGCTTTTTTTTCCGTTTTTTTATCTCTTTTGTTTCTTAGTTATAAACAAACTCATCATAACCCCGCATTCAGCTTGTTTGAGCATTTTTGGAATTTTTCCAAGCATTGGCTAAAGTAATCGATCTCTTTGCAGTTTTTTGATTGTAGAACACTATTTACTTAAAATGCGTAAATGGTGTAATAAACATGGGGCTAGAGTTAGTGTTAGTCTTGGGGTTGAGTTTAGTGTTCAGGAATGGGTTAAAATTAGTGTCCATAATTTTAGTTAGTAGTTTCCCTCCTCCCCGCTTTAGTACAGCTGATAAATAGCGCCATCCAGCAGAGAAAAATCAGACTACCGTTCCGTCTCTAGACGCATGTATAGCTAATAGTATGGTGGGTTAAAGTGTTGACTTTCAACCATTGCCAGCTGGTTGGATATGTTCTTGGGAAAGGATTCTTGTGGTTCGTCGGTTCTACTATAAAAATGAAGAAATATCTATATCATACACAGCACACCGTAAAATCTCTGTAAACGCCGTAGTGCAAGGTAATCTGACGACTAGACATTCAATACCCGCCATTATTTTCGCCATCGCTGGGATAAAAATAATTGAATTGATTAATACGTCACACAAATACCAAAACAAATATGGCGTTAACTGAAAATTCAACAATTAACTGAAAAAAACTGTGCAAGATACTACAGCAAAACAGAAAAGCACTAAAAAAAACAAAAGTTATCTAGTTTGGTGCCTTCCTGTGAAAAAAAATATAATTAAAAAAGAGTTAACTTATACCATAACTGTAACAGTAGGGACTTACAATTCAGAATGATTTATATTAATAATCTGTTACATATTATATACCGGTACAATGGATAAAATAAATAAAAAAATACAAATAAGAGTATCTTAATCTTATGGGGTGCATTGAGTAAGCTATGATATACTATATATATAATTACTACTGTTATGGCTATTTAATAAAAACATTGTTGTATGACTAATTGTATTAAATAGTTTACATGTCACAGTTACAAAGTAAATATATTTATCAAATGCAAATAATAATATTGTGAAGATTACTCCGAATAAAAAATATTAACTTAGTGTACAATGTACCGAATACTAAACCTAAATATGATATAAAAGATGATAATGTCTCGCCAGTAAATTATTGGTTGACTCTATGTGTAGGGCTGTAGGCTAATGTAGCAATGCTTATGCAATGAATAGTCTAAGGAGTGTGGTGATGTTATCCCAGTGTTAAAGCTCTTGTTTGTATCATTTTGTTGGAAGTAGCTGCAAGTCAATAGTAGTTGGACCACGCTGTACTGCTGTATAACGTATTGTTAAATCAAGTTCATTTTCAATAAATACATGTAACTATGAATCGCAATTTCTTTTTTAAACAGATACAACGTTTTTGGAATGTACTTCAATTTCGATCAGTTGTGATTGTTGCTAAGACTGTCTTACAACCCCATACATTATATGTATATTGGTATACAAAGTTTGCTTTGATAGGTGAATATTTATTCTGGTTGTAATTAATACCCTGTATTATGATTTATTAATACGCAAGACAATTTCGAATATAACATTGCTGTCAGTTCACCCATGGGAATTCCCCAGATTTGACCGGGACCCGATAGGGGTGATTGTTCTCGAGGAAAGCTTCGTGCAACTGGCTGAGGGGGGGGATTCCCCGTTCACATTCTCACTCCATTTCGCCGGTGAAGAATCTCGAGTCTACAAACTCACTGCAGCCAATAATGAGGACTGTATGGCTTGGATCAAAGCTTTGTCCAGTTCCAGTTACAGGTACTTGTGGCTTTGCGTTAGATTATATCATTCCATTCTATTAAAAAAAACTTGAAATTTTGTTCACTTTTAACATAGCGTTGAAATGTCATAATAGGCGCTCTATATTCAATCAAGTTAGGTTTGTAGGTATGATGGTTATGATGGGATAATCATGACTATACCCAAAACAAGCATCAGTTAAATTACTTCTTATCCCGCATTTGGATTATAGGATGGATGAGGAAATTATAAAGAGAATTACTTTTATATTCTGTTATTTTTAATATATTTTTTCTTGCTTAATTAAACAATTATTTTATTTCGCAAATACAGGCTATTTCTATTTATCAGATACAAAATATAAATTTGTCCAATTGGATTCTAAAGTAGAAACTTTACTTGTTTCTGGATTTATATATATATTCTAGTATGACAGTGTGCAATTGTCCGATGGAGTGCTCGATCATTAAAGGTGTCAGCACTCTGTTGGTAGCTGAAAGATTTTTGCATCATCGTATGACCCAGTAGATCAGGCATGACCAACATACAGCCCGCGGGCCAGGTCCCGTCTGTAAGGGATTTAGACCTGCCGCAGACTGTATCTAACCATACTCTGTCTTGGGTCCCCTTGCAGACTGCAATAACTTTATTTTTCTACATCTGGTCGTCCTTCTAAAAAATTATCCACCCCTGCATTAGGTTATTGGGTTTTACTTAAAATGAAAGAACAGTTAAATCATGCATGACAACAGTTAACATACAGGCAATCATCAAATAAGCGCCCACGGTGGGCATGATTGCCAGTGTGATAAATCTCCCATGTTTTTCCATTTACTGGTATAAAACATCAACATTTAAAAATTGGAATATTGTGCTTTATAACAAGAGTTGTGGAAATCCAAATAAATAAACTGGGCACGATCCATGGTAAAGTAATAAAGTCAAGAGAGATATATATATTTTATTATGTTCAATGATACTAGCTGTAAAGTGGGGGAACTAGATCTGTAAACTGCACCTGTAATATAATTTAAATTTAGTTTAATTATAATTCAAATTATCATTTTCTATACCAATAGTGCCATTTATAGTTGACTAAATAGTAAATGATATATATTTACTTCACTGCTAGATGACTAATCAACAGTTCATGCCTATGCTAGCATTAAATTTAGGCTTGGTTTTCATGCAAATTAGTTATACTTATTTTTTTATTTACTTGGGCATGGCCTGAAAATAAGGATGTCCATTCTAGACTCAAGATCAAATTTAATTCGAATGGAAAATTATTTAATATAATGATTTTATTTTAGAAATTCGGAATTAAGTCTTCATAATGAAACAAAATGTATTTTATTTATAAGTTTGGTTAAAAATTAAAAATGTTGGTAAAATTTGTTTTTTTAGTAAACAGTTAATGGGATTATAATTAAAATCAAGTTTATTTAATTAAACATACATCGACACATGCAATTCTGATTTTTTTATTACAATAGTAAAAAAGTCTTTCAAAGCACCTCGAAATTCTAAATTAAATCTAGAAACCAAACTAAATCAGACAAGGACAACCCCAGAACAAAAAACTTCCATTTCCATGCTAAATTAAACCGTTTTCTTGTTTTTTATTAGAGTTGCTGTTATGTTTCTTGAATTGTCAGGAATTTAATTTTAACCCGAGATTAAATTGTTGGCGTTCTTTAGATACTTGGAGATTTTGGTTGAAGTGTTGGAGAAAGAAGTTGGAAAGTCGGATAAACTTGAAACTCCTCGAAGTATAATCTCGACGCAGAGCGGAGGATTGTTGAGAATGACACGTTCCGACGCTGATCTGATCGACAACCCTCTATTCCACTCCGTTCCTACCAAGTCAAGTTCCCTCGCCAATTTAGCTGGATCCGATTCCGACAACGATCTTTTAAATTTCGATGATCGCTCTTCAGCGACTTCCCCGAAACTCTCCAGATCAGTCTCCTCCGAAGATATGCTCAAAGATAAATACCTCAATGTGAACAGCGCTAGTAAAATAGGTTCTTCCCCTAAACTGGGAAAGAAGGCAAAACTTAGTCCGAAACCGGGTCGAAAGAAAACCGGGAAAACGACAAATAAAATCCCTGTTGCGCAAAGCAAAGAACCAACAAAGTCATATATTTCTCCTGTCCACAGTGGAAAAACTTTTGATTTTATTGAAAAACATAAAGAATATCGAGAACAGATAATTAAATTTATCCAAGCTTTGGAGTAGAGTATATGCAGTTACTCTTCTGTTTTACACCATGTACTACCTAGTACCTAGATAATCATTAATGGTGTGATATTACTGAAAATATTATCTTTGGTAAAAAGTTATTTCATTTGTTTTTTTTTCATTTTTGTCTCTAAAATCATATTTCTTAACATGATTGTTCAAATATTTTTATTTCCGTTTCTTATTGTAGTATTCAACCGATACACTCGAGGAAATACTTCGGGAATCTGTAAACATTTAACAATTTAAATTGGAGTCTGTCGTAAGGTTGTCGTTGCCAAACATATTGTGGAACATCTGTCAAATAATCCAAAAATAGACACTTTGTGTTTACATGTTATAAAAGCTAGTTTTTCGTTAAGTTTGGCATCCTACTTTAAACAACCTTTTCTTAAGCAAGCTGTCAATGATATTTACAGGTTCACTCTTTATTCAATATCACCTACTCATTGTGTAGTTTATATAGAGAGTTTGTACCTCGATGTATTGAGGTTATTAGTTTAACTTTCTCTTCAATTATTTCGCCATATCTTCATCAATATTCCTACTATATGTGCAAAACTTCCTACATGTGCTCTTTTTATTTTATTTTTTGTATAACAACAGACATAGATTTTAAGCCAAATCCATACCTGGAGATGGGTTAACTGATTGTGCTGTAAGTTCTGCTATCTGTATTAGTTTCTTTACATTTTAAACGTTCGTGGGGAATAAAACCTCTTTAGGTGCTTACGAACTTGTCATGTGCGTGGATAGGGCAACACTAAAATAACGGAAGGACATTTCTCACTAAAACTATGAAAACGTATTTGTAACTATTAGTTTCAACGTCGAAGGGACATCTACTAGCTCATATATAGCTCTCTTGTAACACAGCAAAGGCGTAAGTATAGGAAAGTCGTCATTATACCTGTATGGGGAATGCAAGGTTCGGTATCATATGGCCATCGCCAGATTACCCAGTGTCACAGTGTTCTAACACGGGTCAATTTTCATGGCGCCCACCGTCAAGTTACCTGGACTATTTCTGTATGCTGTTTTTGAGTGAGACGCTATTTCAGTTTAGAACCCATTATTCTGTTGGGTTAGGGAAATGTTAT
The DNA here is from genome assembly GCA_000149265.1 of Ciona savignyi. Lineage (NCBI taxonomy): Eukaryota > Metazoa > Chordata > Ascidiacea > Phlebobranchia > Cionidae > Ciona > Ciona savignyi. Next base: position 203,603 of record CH002047.1, on the reverse strand, counting down.
GGCCACAACCAAGTACTCAGTTTTCTTACCTGGAACACTTTTGAAAGCCGACGAACCAGCTCACTTCGCTCTTTGATCGAACAGGTAATCGGAAGAATGGCCGAAGGCCGTGTGACAACTATTTTGTTTCTTACCTGGATACGGTTCGAACACTTGATAACGCGTTGACCATTAGAGCACACAACCGTAACTGTTTCGTACTTTCACTTTAGTAAAACGTAAGTATCATATTGTGTCCGCAATTTTACAAGGTTGTCACCTTTCATTGGAATTGAAAGCAGTCGGGTAGGGAACTTATCAGATATCCCTTACCTTGTGGATTAATGGGTTATACCGAAACTCAAAAAACATCTCAATTCTACCCACACTGCTATAGCTCCGCTAACCCGGCGTGGCCTTAAGGTAATTAAATATAGTTTTCCATTCACGGCGATAAAACATGAATATGCTAACACATCTTTCAATTTTAAAAGCGGTTTCTAAATCTTCAGTATTGCTTGATGTGTTAAAGTGGGTGTTAACGCAGATACGAATATTTTAATTAAATTACCCGTTTTTTGAAAAGCAAATTTTGTTTACCCAAAGGATAATTTAAAAAGTTAACATATCGATGTTTTATATATGAATTGGTAGCGTTAACCATTCGACTATTAAGATACGGACTGAAATACAATAATGGATTTTAGACATACCTTTTGATTCCGCTAGACGATGCCAGAGATTAGGTCACATTTTTTAGTGCAAGAAATGTTGACAACTTACGACTGCATTGCAAACGTTATTTGCAAACCCAATGCTCTTTCAATACAAATCAATTAAGTATGGATTAATTAGCACCGTTGATTGGTGTGACTCAACCAATAGGAAGCGAATAATTAAGACAACCAACTGAATTATTGAACTATTGCCAAACTGCTCCGTATTTACAATGTTTGTCATAATCCTGGCCGTGGGTGCTGTAAACCATGCGCTAAGGTTACGCTGGGCATGTAGCTAAGCAAAATATTACCTGTGTGGTGTAGTAGGCTGTTGTAAACGGCTTTAATTTTTTTGTCTGTATTTGCGTGTTTTTTTTTATAATACCAAGACTTGGTGGCTACTATGTAAATAGTTAATAGCCTTATTGGTAGAAATTTATTTTTACCGAACGTTGACTTTTTTGGTTAGTTTTATAGCCGCGCGATTCTTACATGCTAATTTACCTTTACATCAAAAGTAGCGTATACAGATACGTAGCTAAAATGCATATTAACTCAATAGTATTATTTTTAAAGTTTATAAGATAGTTTAATCCCAGCTTAGTTCCTTATTTGTTTTAGAATTTTCAAAGTCGCAATTCCATGGAGACATGTATTACGTCATAATTCTATTTGTAACTTATTGACGGACAATGCCGATTAAGTTTAACATTAAACGGTTTAGTGTCCGGATTAAATTTAATAGTTTAACTAAGAATCGAATTAAGTTTCATATTAAATTCTGGTAACTGTGTACAATGGCGCAAGGGCAAATAGTACATGTATGCTTTCACTTTGTATGCGCTGTATTTTAACCCGTTTGAAGGGCAATTAAAAGAACAGTTGTATTTTAATTAAAAATACACCTGTAATGCCTTAATTTAAAAAAAATCTTGAACTTTCTGATTAATTGTGTCAACAGCTCAACAGCTAGTCACGCATAAGATGTAATCGAAGAACAGACGATCTACTATTTATTTTGTGACGTAATTCGAGTGAACTGGTGTGTTCGTTTAAAGAGAAAGTCGTTCAAAAATAGCGAACGGGGTTTCTTGTTGGAAGAGTTAGTTCACGGTGTGGGTTAGTGGCGATTCGTGTATTGTGATTACCATGTAATAAGCCCTCTGTTACATAGAGATGTAGTTGGTCTTTTTATCGTCTTTTCGAATTACTTTCATAACAAATATGGTAAATGTTGTCCGACAGGCCAGACATAAGAATCCAGGGTTAGAAACGAGACGTCGGAAAAGGTACAGGCCAGTTTTAGCGAGAATCGAATTGTTCCGTCTATAACCACGCAAAAGGCGATTGCTTATTTTCATTGCGAATGTTTAAATTTACCCCCAAATGCGATTTATTTAAATATTATTGCGATTGTTATATTTAAATTTTTAGTTTTTTAATTAAACTAAAACCAGAAACACGTCTTTTTTAATTCTTAGAGTGAATAATTTTAAAATCTGGTAACAAGCGGTTCGAAAAACACCGCACAAAATATAGTTATAAGCGCTGTCTTGAAGGGGCTGTTTTGCAAACTAGTAATTTTTTTGACGCGTCATCATTGGGGCATTGCAAGTTAAATTCAAATATGTTCAACCGCACAAGTATTTGAAAAATCGGTATTTGTTCCAGCAGTACCAATTGTAAAACAAACTAAATTCAATAGAAAATAGGTTGTAAAAATCAAATTTGTTTATTTTTATCATGTTGTAAACGTAAAGTATAGAAAACTAATTTGTGTCGGTTCAGCAGTTTTATTAGGGCAGTGATTTATTTTATTCGCAATATTTGATCAAATTGCGGTTTATCCAACCCAAATTTTAATTCGTCATTGTAATGCAACTTGTTTTTGTTGGTTTTTCGTCCTTTTTTCATTGTTAAATGTATCGGTCGCGTTAACCTTTCGGCCACGACCTTCTTTCGTCCTTCAACCACCCCCTTTGACTTTACAATCGCGTTTTCTCGCGCTCTAGTGTTGAGTCACAATAAAAATGTAACATTTTATTGAACCATTCATGTATGTGATGTCATATACAGGTTTGTAGGTGAATAGAGAATTTGTTTGTTACGTAGGAGTTGCATTATGACGGGCATTGAATCAGCAACTACCGCGCGTTACCGTTTTTCCACCTGTGTGACGTCACAGAAAGAACAATCACTTTCGAATGGCACCGATGCACGGCACGATGAAAGCAAACCGAGTTATGTCCCGAGTTACATCAGCGCAGCAGGAAGTGTTTCTTCGACGCCGAACTACAAACTTCATATCCCCAGCAGCAGAAGGCGACAAGCACCGAGATACAGCGCAGATGTGAAGAGAAAACCTCAATTGGGAAACATCCAACCAACTATCAGACAACTCCCCAAAGGTTAGATTACTTACTCCCAAATGGCCGATGAAATAATGGTTTCATTGTAGTGTATAATGGCGACGCCAAACCGCCGGTACTTGAAACGTCAGTTGAGTTTTATATACAAAAATGTCAAGTTCGATAATATTGGTTGTTTATATTTATATATTTACGCAAAACCTATGTTCTGCTTGTGTTACCTTGTGAGAGGCTGTTTCCATATTTACTGTTTGTTTGCTGACCAAATCCGACGTTGTTATGACTTCCCTTTATAAGAAACATAATTGTGCCAAGGAAACACCGTTATGACATAACTATTTATCACCGCGGAGTTATTGTTTGTTTTAAGAAGGTAATGCTGGCTCATTCGCAGAACGGAATGAAATACGGCGTCATCACTTTATACCTTTCAACGGACGCACGTTGTCTGTAATGTTGTCGTTTCCTTGGCAAAGATGTTAAAACGGATGTCACAAGAGTTGCGCTCGACTGGCCGCCTTTTAGTTTACCTTGTAGTTGAAATATGGTTGAACAGCTCGATTGGACATTGCTAGGTTTCAGAACGCAGCGTGTTTCTATGTTCGCGTTATAACCAGTTTCGTACAAGAACGTTGTTTTTGAAGGTTATAACCTTTAGCACAGTCGTGCCACATATTTCAGTCAGTCACATTTGTTAGTTTTAACTTCAGTTCCAATATGTTTAGCTTAGACGCAATATGGAAATGCTGTCTTCGTGTTATTGTGACTCACAATCGTTTTGATAAATGAGTGTGTGTGACGTCACAGCAGATCCTCTTATACGGATGTGATGTAACAATGACTCCACTATGTCTTGTTGTATTTATCTTGCAGCATAATACGCATTGTGACGTCGAATTGATTTGTAGAAAAGTAAAACAACGTGTGATGATGGTTAAATGTGGTTCGACTGGTTTGAAAATAATAAGCAGCGAGTTGAAATAAATGTTGATCAATAGATTATCCGTGCTTATTTCCTCTTACGTCACAGCAAGGAAAGCAATGTGAAAGTAGAGAGCTATGGTCTATTTACTCATTCAACTTGTTTAAAGCAGGAATCGCAGGGCTAGTTTGTATACGAGTTAGCGGAGTTAGTTTCGTCTGAACTGCGTCGTAACACACGCAAACGTCCTTTCAATTTCTGATAAATTTGTGCTAAATTGCGACTCGCTGTCAATATATTCGATACAATGGCGTCAGAGGCGACTGAAAAGCGATATTTTAGTTTCGTAGATCACCGTGGATTTCTTAACTCAAAATATAGTCATCCCGGTAAGTGAACGTTTTTTCTAGACTTAGAATAACTTGTGTTTGATGGTTGTTTGTAGCCGTCTAGTTCAACCAATGTAACAAATGGAGGTGGCGCTTTTAAATATTGATTAAACGTTAACGGCAAATTCTATCCAACCATACATCTGTTTCATTTGCAGTTAATGTAAGAAGCGCAGTCGCTGCCATGGAAGCGAAACTATCCAACATTGACCAACCGAAGCCGGTCACTAAGCCACGTGACGTCACATCCAATGACGTAAGCGTGCGTGGCGTCACAACTCGCAACGTGAATGCCATGGACCGACCCATTACAAGGAAGGGGCGACACAGAAGGTCAATGTCTGATCCCAACCTTCACAAAACATTCAGTCAAGTAAAACAACTTTGGGATGCAAAGGCGCAATCCGGTAGGTGCTGAAATCTGGTTGATACCAGTTTTAAATATTCAAATATGACGATATCTGTTTTAAATGACATATTTAACAAACACTATCGACAATATCGATTAACATTAACCATCTGTATAAGTATTATCGTATGATAGTTAATCTGTTTTGCGGGTCTATTAGCTCCCATATATTTGGTGACAGCGCGTGTATGACGATTCCGGTTATGTCGGAATTCTAGAACTCTGAGCAAACTTTGCAAATTCGAATGCAGAGCCAACTCATATTACTTTCATATTCCACTTAAACTTAGTTCAATTGAGATGTTATTCACAAGGGAAGTGAAATGCACCAACGTACATCCGGTGTATAGTGCAAGTTGGCCAGTTTCCTTCCAATATCTAATCCCCACTTGGTTTATTGGGCGTGTACTTACGACTTTGTTTGCTCGAGTCAAACATCTACACTGCACGGGTTGGTGCCGATGAAGAATCACCGTGTTAGCCGACTGGATTGCAGGAGTGTAAATCAGCGATTAGTTAATATGTTCAGTCAGCACACTCCATGGAGTTGTAGCTGTGGTTTGCAGTAGATACCAACAATGTTCAGGAATAGCTTACTCGTGATATTCAACGATTGAACTTGGTACAGTAAAGTCCAACAACGAACTAAAGTAAGGGGCTTGGTCTACACTCTACAGCGACGTTAAAACGTGATTCCGTACTTGAAAGTTGTCATTTAAATTCACTAGACCTTAACAAGTTAACCCACCAACGAAAGCTAAAGTGTCACACATTTTCACATCAAATAAATCAATTGGAAACCAAAACTTATTTCTGACGTTTTCCCACACGTACTTAGACTTTAAGTTAATCAAATACCGCTCGTGTTACCACAAAGAGTAAAGTTACCGATAAGACCAAGTCTGTGAAAGTGCTAGAGATATACTCCCCTTAAAGTACAACCAATCAGTCTGAATTATAAATAGCTCAGGTCAAGTGCTGTTTAAGGGTGTCCGTCGCTTTATTAAGCTTGCAAAAACTAGGATGTTTATAAAATGCTCTAACTTCTACGAGGAAAACCAGTCATGCGCTGCCGATGCACAATTTGTCGCTCGCCAAAGCAAACATATAAAATACAACAACACGGGGCCAGCGCGACTCGGGTAATTGCATTATTTAACAATGTCACTTTTACTGTAGTTGCATTAATTTTTTCATTCATTACGTCATTTTGTGCATGTCGTCACGAAGAGCAAATGCCTCTGACGTTACAAGGGGATTTCTAGAAATAAAAAAAACGGACGTGACGTATAAAGGCTATGAAATCGTTCCACAAACAATAACATTGTTCTGTAACAGCCGTGTTTGTCAAAACCAAACGTTTAGTTTTTTTGCAAATATCACCGACACTTTTAGTTTGCAACTTTTTAACATCTATCAAAGGAAACGTGATGACGTCACATCCTGAGTGCGCTGATGGCAGAATGAGCAAACACACGACACTTGTGTCGCTAACCCTCGTATCATTGATTATATGCAGATGTATGTAGTAAGGTTGAGAGTCAGAATTATTGCGTATATAGATAGATGGTTTGAATATAGATGGTTTGATTATAGATAGTTTGATTTTTTCTTATATCCTGGTCTTTCTTCGTCGGCAGCTTGCAAATTTAATGTGACTCAGCCTAAATTCGTCTGATTTTGACTAAGTTTGTGTTTACAATTAATATCTACACATTCCTAACTAACAATGGACATTATTCTATTACAATGCATTTGTTGGCATTGTGGTGTCATAATGTACTTTGTGGTCGAGTCAAATTACTGTTATTACTTTCGACCGATATTAACTTTCGTTAACCAGCATCGGGTAAATTCTGATTAGCGAATCTGTTTATTGTGTAGATGATGTTATGATGTCATAAAGCTCTGTTTATAGTTGTAATTTATATATCAAGCAGACCAAAGGAACATATGTTGGTTTTGTCAGACCATTTGAGTTTAATTTCTCCATTTTTCAAAACGTTTTAGAACTGTACATACTCCACCTATGAGTAATACTCCCACGTCATAATTGCAATTATGATTGCATGTTGAATTGTGGTGAGTAAAATCATTGTTTCGTAACACAAGTGGTTGTTTCGGCATATTAATTTAGTTAGTTGAGTATAGGCCTTTCTACTCACATGTTACTAAATTTATATGATGAAAAAGAGAAAAATCGAATTTCTGTATGCAATTGTATGTGAGCAATAGTGTTATTTAAGGCAAAGCAAGAGAGTTATTTAAAAAGTTATGTTTTCAGCTTTCACGTAGCAAACTATGTTTCATCAAACATCCCACGTTTCACTAGTCTCCTAACCTCCACATATTCCCCACAGAACAACGGGTGTGCGGTGAGAACAGTCGGACTGCTAGCGTGTCCTCTGTATCATCTGGAGGAAGTGACGTCAGCAAGAGGTCATCCCAGACCCATCACGGAAGTTACGACGAAATCTCGGAATCCAGGAAGAAAAATCACCAATCTTCATCCAAATCCTCGAAATCGAGAAATAACTCAACTTCCACAAAACCGTTTGTTACGTCACCAAGATCCTTTGTGACATCACCAAGACAAGCTGGAAAGTCCCCAAAATCGACGTCGTTTTTCTCAGATTCGAAACAAGCTTTGAAAAGCGTTGGCGGTTTAGTGACGTCACCGAAAAAGACCGATTCATCGAAGAAGCGAAAGAATAGAGCGAACAATGTTTCAGTAACTACCTCAGAGTCTTCCGTTAAGTCTCCGCGACCATCTATTACGTCACCAAAATCATCTGTTCCGTCACCAAAGCACTCTCTTACGTCATCAAGTGTGCCCTTGATCTCGGTACACACAGCAACGGATAGCGGCAAAGAGGTAAAACCCACTCTTCCCAAGGATCATCGCCGTTCAACCAGTTCCATAACGTCACTGTCTACGTCATCGGATAAGGACATGACGTCATCAAGTAAATCGGTGAGCGAGAGAGCTATGGCGTTTGGTGGAACTGGAAAAGTATACGCGGCCAAACCTGGAAGACCGAGGTAAAGTCATGTTACTTTGATTCAATAGCAAGTCCGAGTTTTTACGTATTTTATGTCGTTAAATATAGGGCAGGAAACTTATCAAAGAACACAAAACATAATTTAATATGGATGGTGTCAGACAAACAATAGTCACCTCATGCCTTCTGTAGGGTTACCGGAGCTATTATTGTTTTGTGTATAAAAGTGCTTAAAATAAATACTGCATTGCACAACCTGTTAATATTCATCGGGTTCAATCCATATCCGAACTAGAGTTGCCGACGACAACGAGACTTGTAAACGACAGGTATCGAACCCGCACCCTTCACCTGACTGCCCCGCGCTACCACGTTGAGCCCGCGCCTTCATAACAAACATCAAATATCTACGTTAATCCCATCTGAAATCTCGTAAAACGCCAGTATGAAAGCGCAATCGATAATTTTCGTGATGATACTCATAATCCTTTACGTTTTAATTATACAGCGACAACGATATTGCGGTAAAACGAACTTTTGATTTAATAAGCGATTTTAAGGTAAAGTAAAAACGCAATACTTTAAATATATAAATTTTAACCATAAAAACATGTGATTTAATCTTCTCTATGAAGTTTTGTGGCTGTGTCCAATACCTGCCAGTTGTCTTATAAATGTCCATCGTGGTCGCTTTTTATTTGCATTTCATGGAGTAAAACGGAAAATCAAAAATTATCAAATACATACGTATTTATGTGTATGCAATCAGTGTGAATAGCCACCTACAGTCTACGATGACTAAAATCTGCTGTGTTGCTACGTAGTAATACTCAACGAGGCGTGACTCTGACGTCACAGGTCATGAAAGGGATATTTTTGCCATCAACGCGACAAACCGGAAGTGATCGCGCGTGTCGCGATTGCTCGGCCAAGGTCAATTTGTTTTTGTTAAACTTGCAGCAAAATGTCATGAGACGACGTGTTACCGGCTGTTTTAATACGGAATGCAACTGCATGCTTGGAACTATAGACTGATTGATTGCTTTAGGGAAGAACTTTGTGTATTTTAGTATGGAAAACTCTAGTTTACGTATGCTGTCAACTCGTGAATAAGAATTAGCCTATCGTGTTTGCCACTAGTTTTAGTATTCCAGTAAAATATGTTTTTGTTGAGTAATCTCTTATTTGCTTGGTAAGTTTGGCAGAGTCATTATGGCAGATACCGGATTAGGCTTAAAGTAGTCAATCTTGTTTTAAAGGGACTGTTTAAATGATGATGATTTGGACCACGTGATCAACGAGATAGGCATGCTGCTTTACACTTAGTCTGGAACATCATTGCTGTTTACCTTAAATATTGTGTCTGGACATGATTGAGTCAGCAGGCGCATTGTCAGATTTTCGAGATAAAACCTATAATCTGGTCGTCCGAAGGCGACATGCTTCACTAGTTTGTTGTTTTCTTATTTGAGCGGCACGACAGACACAAAAACGATATGTTTCCTGTTTTTACAATTTTACAACCGATTATGTGTCGTTCTTGAGAATTCTGATGATCCATGGAAATAAGTTTAAATGGACTGAACTTATGTTGCGCAATGCGTCCAAATTGTATGGATAAAAGTTCCGTACAACAGTGGCTGTTTTGAAACTTTGCCAATCTTAACAAATCTACCATCGGTTGCCATTTATGGTCAACGATTCTGAGTTCGGGTTGTCATGAGTTCGACGAGATGGTAATACCATGTCTTCCACATAGTTGTGCTGCCTACTGAAATTAGATTGGCATCTTTACGTTATTGGGTTCCTCGCTTTAACAACCACCTGTATTGAGATATCGTAGATACTGTGCTATAGATAGATCAGAATGATCTAAGGGTAAACTCGGTACATAGAAAACAAAAAAATACTTCCGATTAACACATTCCACTACAACAAAAACTCTTTAAAAATGATCACACGGTGGTGTGGCCGAATGGTTCACGCCACATATATCACTTCTACACAAAAACGGCATTGGTGATGAACCCATCAATAGTTCGAAACCTGCCCCGGTTGAAAAAGTCAGCATTGATTTATTGATTAGAGAATCAATCACCGGTCAAACCGGGCGCCAAGACATCGGAAGGATGCGGAATTAGAATTAGGAAGTACCGAGAGTTAACACTGTAATTATCCGGTGGAACCGTTCATTTCGGACAGTGTCTGTCTCCTTTCAGCATTATTCGATTGACCGTTGGGTTAGAAGGTCGACAGGTAGTTTGTTTTGAGCAAAATTTCAAAATTCGTTAATCTTAAAACTTTAAAATGGGATAGTGTGACTTTTATTCTGTTGCCACTCTCCAGACAAGATTGTATTTGTGAGTCAACAGCGATTTTCGCGATTTCCACAGATAAAGATTAGGCACCATCTACGTAAAAAGCTTCAAGAAAAGGTTGATCGCGGTTACCACTAGATGCTTTACCGTGTGTCTACGTCATACAGGTTTCAGTTACTACGTCAGGTGGCGCTTTTAGGGAGGTTTATTGATCTGGTATCCGTCTCAAAAGATACTTGAGCTTGTTAAATCTCCGTTTCACCTCGGTCGTTTACTTTAGGAAGCTAGTCAGCGTATAAACATGTCGTCCACTTTTCGTTGTTGCGTCATAACGATGCTTGACTCGTAGAACAATCGCTCGTTATGTCGTCACAAGCGGATGACGGATGGGGTGTGAATTAAGTTCGAATATATCGAGTTCGGTGCGAAATCATCTATTAGATTGACCTGTTAATCAGAAGGTTTATATCACGATTAGGAACCTAGTTTCCTATATTTAGTCGACCCCTATGCGTCATCCTTACCAGTTGGTTGCAGGAATATACACCTACAGTGACCTCAAAACGTGTACCTTGTTTTTTGAATGTTTCTTTTTACGTTTCCTCTTGCCGAAATAGTGAGCGAACAGTTTTGATTATGACGTAATTTAGAGGAAACGCGATGCATCCGAACTGTTTTAACTTTCAGGAGTCAAATGATTTCGTTTGCGAGAATTGTGTACAAATATCCCCCAATTATTGTATGGGTGGCATTTATGGCTACAGCTTGTATAATAAGCATTGACTATATAAGCGTATCAAATAAAGTTAATTCGGAGAAGAGTTTGTGTTAGTTCCTCACATTGTTGTACATAGTTACATTGTTTTGAAATTTGTAAACAATCAATAAAAGCATTTGTCCAGAAACGATTAATCTTTAGACGTTTGTTACTTTTCGTCACAGTCGAAACGTTTGTGTAAATTTTGTGGTTTTTAGTATTTGTAAAAGCCTAAAATTTTGGTAATGTGTTTTATCTATATTCCATACTAATTAATGATCAGCGGTGTTCGTATCAAAGTTCTATAAGCACAAGATGTGACGAGTACAGTTAGGTGGCGTAACAAGTCTTCGTCAACCGAGAGAAGGTTCGGAAAGCAGCCGTCGGCAGTTTTCCACTTAACGTCAAACTCTCTTGGCAGTGGCCGAGTCATTTTCAACTGACTTCGCAGACTCTGGTTATATTGTTTAGTGCTGTGTAAAATATAGTGTGATTAATTTCAATTTAGATAAAGTATAACTAAGACATATTGTTGAATGTTTTGTGCGTTCGATTTCAAAGCGAATTTAACTTGAAGAACTGTTTTCCGCTTGTGTGGTAGGCGGCTAATATTGATTGGTGGTTTTACTCTTTGTGTTTTGATGTGGGTTTTTCTTGCTTAGCTTGTTGACTTAACTTTAGTCTAGCACGTATGAATGAGTAGAGTTAAAATGTATTCGTTTAGAAAATTGTATCTAGTTCGTCATGGCTAGACGTATATTGTACCGTTGCCCATTTCCCACCAAGCAGCGAAAGATTGTTTTCAGATCAAACCAGGTTATCGGGTGTGCGGTAGGGTAGTTATTTCAAAGACAGGCCCAGACAGACCATAAGTGGATATGCAGATTATGCGACAGCAGGTAGACTCGTATACAAGATCAATCACTGACAGGCGAGGAGCGAACGACTCGAATTTCTAAAGTGTCTGTGCAGATTTGATATGAAGGCTTTGTAAACGACATACGGTTACTAGAGCAGTAATCTATACTTTTATAGTATTGAAAAGCTATATTATAGTTCGCATAGAGATATATTACAAACCATATATGGTGTATGCTTGTTTAGACGACAGACAACTTTACACTGAAGAAAGCGATATATTACATCGAGTGCAAGTGTACGACTAAGTATCTGAAACTCGATCAATATAATATACTCAGAATCTGATTTGATTGATTAGTGATAGGAATTTGAAAAGTAACTGTGGGGAAAAAAGTACATCGTTCTTTTTGCTCGTAATATAACTATTTCGGGTTGCCGCGCTATCCCTCCAAGTCCGAGTGTATCTCAATCCTTCACTTGGTGAGTTTCGTCCCAGCGACACAAACAACCGATTGATATTGGATTGCTCATAATTGCTTGCAACCAATGGTCGTAGTTGTATCAGCCATCCAGCATCACATTGGCGCCTTGCACCTGCGAGTAAACAGCTTCAATCCCCTGCATGTCTGGGTAGTTTGGAGTGTAGTATTCGACTAAAAATCAGTCAGTTTTACATTGCTATATATTATATTCACGGATTCTCAAGGATCAGTTGCGGGCAGGGAAACTGATCGTGATAATTTATTCTGTATCATAATCCATTGGCCACGATAGTTCAATAACGATAATCTGAAATAAGATGTGATTGAGCTTGGTAAGAAAGAAACTAGCTTAATATGCTCAGTGAAGATTTAATAAGCATAAATAGAATCGTATTTTGAATTCAAAGATCTCATAAAGCCCAGTGAAAGTTTTTTTGCAGGATTTAGAAATCTACAAATTAGGATTTTCTTTTCCATTTTTAAAATATTTATAAACAAGTTAGAACTTTCACGTGCTCTTAAGTTAGCAACGGCAGCAAAAACTTTGGAAATTCGGCTTAAGATTACGGTTTTGGTACATACCGTTATAATCCGTCGGTTTCTAATACAGTCAAGTTCAAAGTCTAATCCGCATTAAATAAGGGCGATTTGCAACAAATACCAACGTACACGTCATAGTAGCACGGTTTGTTGGTAATTTCGAGCTAATTGGATTACCTGTGCAAAGTGACGTCAGAAATAGGGTGATGTTGTCATCTTTGAGCCAAGTCGATTGCGAGGGAATTGCGATGTAGCGTGCCGAGTGCTTGTTGTGCGCGTCCTTATGAGGACAAAATGTTGATTGCGGTTTTCCGACGATATTTTCAATTTTGCGAGGTATAATTGGAAATATTAAATTGTATTCGAATAGTTTACGTATTGTTGTTTCAAGTTGAGTGTAAGGTGTATTAAAAGGTTATATATTAAATATCAGTAATTTAGGCAGCATTTCGAAAGTCATTATCCCAGTTTAAAGGCTGAATTAAATGTTTGGGGGTAAAGTAAGTTTGTCAGAGATCAAACCGTCGTGAAGTTTATAACGCGTTCTGACCTCCCCCGCAGGGATATTTGCAATTGTTATGTAAACTTCTTGTCAAAACTGCCATGACTCCCGATATTTGTGAAGTTCCGCTGTTTTGCACATCAACCGGGAAACGACGGAAACGACGATGGGCGGAAAAGAAGCGGACAACCAAGGTTAACTCAAACATCACCTGCTTCTCGAACTTCCACGCTTTCTTCAAGAAGACGAGCGTCGGATGTTCGTTTTTCTGTTTTGGCGCGGTTTGCAGGTAAATCTGACGTCACAATGGTTGTTGTTCGTCAACAAGTAACGGCACGAGTTGATAAATCGTGCGTAGAATATACTTCACGCGGTTTGTGGCGATAACGTATTCGATAGTATGGAACCAGCTACCGAGTTTATGTTTTTCATGATTTGGTTCCCTTTAGCTTGAGATTCACCACAGCGGGATGTTTATCACCACAGCGGACTGCGATTAACGATTATCTGATCAATTTGCGATCAATTAGGGCCATGCCGTTCACACCTTGGTGTTGGGACCACTGAAATAGCAGATTCGATCGCCGCGATGATTTAAGTGGATTAACTCGGATTAATACGTCATCGCCATTGCTGCAATACATATTGTCCACCGACAATAGTGCGTCCTTTGTTTTGCCTCATACGTCATAATACCCTTCTTTGTTATGCCTGTCCTTATAATACATTAGTTTAAGTCCGGCCAAAATACTCAGGTTTGTATTTATTGTCCAATTTTTCGATATCGTAATGAATTGCAGCAAGTAAAATAAATAGCAGGAACATGGAAAAAAGGCAAAACACGGCTTCAAATTAGGATGAAAACAAATGCTTCGTTTCACCATAATCACAACACGTCGCGCGAATTTAATTGTCGATTATCTCGAGCCAATCACGTTAATGTCTGGCAATGTTGAGTAGCTCAAGTGGTTTATGAGATAACAATTGCGTTTGTCTCATAACAATCGACTTGTATCAGCATAGTTCACTTTGTCAACTTCACAATCGAGTTGTCGGATCATATTGCGAAACATGTGTAACCCTTTTCAAACAAGGGTATCAGTAATACTGTAACTTATAATCGAACACCAAGAAACAAATTGACTTCGCCGGCTTTGACCATTAGACCGAAAACACAGCGTTGTTCATTGTACGACGAGGTGGCCGAGTGGTTAAGGCGATGGACTGCTAATCCATTGTGCTCTGCACGCGTGGGTTCGAATCCCATCCTCGTCGTTGGGGATGTAGCTCAGTGGTAGAGCGCACGCTTCGCATGTGTGAGGCCCCGGGTTCAATCCCCGGCATCTCCACATTTTAATTGTTTTTACATTTCCAGATCGACCCCACCCTCGCCCCCTTTCCAGCGCCGAGTTCTGACGTCAGAAAGCTCAACCAGCCAATCAGCTGACGCCACGGAGAACAGCATCGTCACAGACAACACTTATGAGGAAATCGATTGTTCGTCGACCTCCAAAGATGACCTCGTGGCCAAGCTCCGTCAAACAGCTTGTTCACAGGCCGACGAAGATAAGATTATCGTGAACAGTTTGGAAAAGAAAGCGAACTCGGCGCGAGAGCGGAGGATGAAGAAGCAAGGATCGTTCGATTCGTCGGAAGAGGACACGTCGGATCGACGCGACAGCTTCTTACGTCGCAACTCAAGCGCGTCATCGCGGAAAACGTCAATCACCGGGAAACAATCCCCGCTTGCCATCGTTCACACCGAAGCTACCATATTCGGGGGTTCCCCTGATGGCTCCAGCTACGATTCCGAAGATGACGTCACAAAACTCGTTCGTCGTCGCGCTAGCTCCCTCCACCGGTTGTTCGAGGACAAACTCAAATTCACTACGTCATCAACCCCCGGAAGCCCAGCTTCGACGTCACGAAAGAACTCCCTGAACACGGGGAACCCCCTTCCTCGCCCGAACAACTTGCCGTTGGATCGACAAAGATCGAAAACCGAACTCGACCGAATCACGAACCTCGTGCCCGAGAAAGGTCGCAGCGCGAGTCTTGGGAAGTTGACTCCCTGCGACGACGCGCCACACCCCCAACACACCCCTCCCCTACCCCCCCGCCCCCTCAGCAACGATTCGTCGAGCTCGACTCGCAGCAACCTCATCGAAGAATACGAGAAAATCGCGCAGGAAGTGACGTTGGATGACGTCACACCCGAGCCGTCGAAAGCGCGCGACTCGGGAATCGCGAATTGTGGAGATTCCCTCGCGGTGCCAACCGGGAATTCGGAGCGAGATAGTTGGAGCGATTTCGACAATAGCGACGATGGCGACGAGGAATCGGTCGATTCGACAGATAAAGTTGTCAATGGACCTGTTGCTCGCACCCCGTCGCCCGCACCTAAGGTAACCACATTTCGTAACTACACCCATTTGTGTATAAAAAACATATATGTGATATAGTCCAAAGTACTATGTTAGAATCATATTTGATGCATTTGTGTTTTTACTACATACTGTCACAATATTACCACTAAATGAGTCAGCTGATACAGTCTACGTAATCTTGTCTGTTTCTATGAATTAAAACAATAACAATTGTCTTTTATATACAACCTGTGCTTATCTAACTATAGTTGATTATGACGAATTAGTATAAAGGTATCGAAAGGGGGGATTAGTGGAGTTGGTTGTATGTATTGTAATAACATCGGGAGAATTTTCATTGGCTGATTCACGTCACGTGGTATTTCTGCCACAAGGAAGTAATGTGACGTCACAATGAGTAATATACCGAACGCTGAAGCCGACTAATCACTGTTTAATAATTAATCACAACTTACGTGGATAACGTTAAACAAAAATCCCGTTTTACAAAGAAAAACATAAATGTATTTTCGGTAGTTTTTAATGTTTGGTAGAAATTGTTCCGCTAGTCTAATTTTTCTCGTAATCCCAACGCTTTTAGAATAAATTATTTAATAATATCTGAACCTGCAATAGGAATCCCAGTTTATTGAAAATATAGAAAAACAAATAGTTTTTCTAGTTTGTATTATTTACGTTTCATCGAAAATATGAAACATACAGAAAGAAACCACCGAAACCAAGTTGCATAACATTGCGAAGGAATTGTTGTCAACCGAAGAATCGTACGTTCGAGTTCTGCATCTGATAGACCAGGTAAATATATAGTAGCATGTGTGTCGGAACAACATAAACCTGTGTTTGATTTAGTTTGGCGGCCATGTATACCGAAAATAAATAATTGATTGAATTTTAGATGTATTTTAGCAAATGTCGTTTTGTAGTTTTTCTTCTCGTTTTCCAAATTTTTATCAGATGTCCTGTTTCATGTTTTCATCGTGGAAACGTAAAAATGAACTAAACTGGTCCATATAACCCTTGACTGTGTGTTTAGCTTAATTTAGTTCTCTTGCTTCGTTTCCGTTAAAAAGATACAACATCATTAATATTAATGTAAAGAAAATAGTCGTTAAAGCGACAGTCGTTAAAAGCCGGCAGTATAAAATGAAATAAATATGTCAGGCGCTGTTACAAGACCTAATTTCCATATAACTAAAAATAACTGACACATAACCATAGTGCTTTACATTAATACATATAAATGTGTATGTGTCATACTACTCATACAGATATATATAGGTATTGTATATTGGGTTATGTTGACACACTGTATATTCCGTTAATCGACCAGTGCTGAATGTAATATGCAGCTTGAGTGGAAACGACATATTACTCCGCAATTAAGTTTACACCATGAGTTCATGCTACTTCTGTTTAGGCCATGTGGGCGAATGGTTAAGGCGACCGATACAAAACTAAATAGGTCATGGTGACGATTTCGTTAAGGATTCAAAACATTTCTCCATCGAAAAAAATGCATATTGGTTTATACAAAATCGATTTCTTTGTTTAAAAATTGAATAAATCAACACAATACACAACTTCAATATGTCTTTATTACGTCACAGGTGTTTCACAAGAAAGTGCGAGAAGAAGCGACCCAGAAGAATATCATGCCGGAAACCGCAGTGAACAGCATATTCAGCCACGTACCAGCCATCTACCAGTTCCACAACACCTTTCTGCTCCCACAACTTCGGGAACGACTCGCGAACTGGTTCGTTTGAATTATTCATTGCTTTCCACCCACACATGCTGTTTTGTTATTTATCTGCAAAGCATAAGGTGCGGTTCCAGGTCATATTAAGCTAACACTCAGATCGTAATATAAGAACAAACTTGTGATAAAAATAAGACTTTAAATGCTATATTTTCTGGGAAAGAGCAGACCAACATATTTTCCCACAAGTTTGTATGAAACAACAACTGTAAAAGGTAGCGAAGCATTGTACTTTCCAGTCGTGAGAATTTGAACTGCATGTTCACTTGGGTTTCGAGTTTTGACCTTAAATAATCGCATCTGTATGTGGCGCGAAGCTATCCACTTGACAGTCCAACCTATCATTACATGACCACCGAGCATGGTGCACACAGATGTCCACATTCGATCAAAGCAACATTCTACGACGAGGTGTCTATATTTAGCTCCAATTCTAAATACTACAAATCGTGTTTTATAGCGCATAGGTCGCAAAACAGTAATTTCAAGAAATTAATCCACCAAACAACTTAATTTATGAAATTAAACCTTCATGTCTCACTGCCCACATTCCTCTTAAACTGGAGAATGCGTTCACACTTTAAACGTTCTGCCTAATTAAGTGCAAGTAAAGGTATTTACATATTTTTATTTGTTTTTTTTCTTTTGTTTTTTCTATGACAAATATTAAAAACAACGGTTTAATTATGTTTTTTTAAGAACACACACATAAGTAGCTACAACGACAGTAGTTTTTATTACAAGTCGATTCCCAAATAAAATATTTAAGCACAAGTGGTTACATTGTATAGGCGTGGCTGGCAAATTAAATAATTAATCAAAAAAACTAGAAAAAAAAGTTAATTTTTCCATGTGAATAAACATCCTAATTACGAGAATCCTCTGTGTTATGCTTGACTGAACATGAAACGACATGATGTTTTTATGCGCAAACAATGAACGCGACGAAACAGGAACTTTGTATTTCGCGTAAACTACCTTTGGTTTGTTGCAACCCTTTGTTACGTCACTTACCGTTTTGTTCCGGTCACAGGGAAGCCGACCCGCGCATTAGCGACATCATGTGTCGAGCCGCCCCCTTCCTCAAGATGTACAGTCTCTACGTGCAGAACTTCGATGACGCAATGAACACGATTAAGACTTGGTCCCAGAAATCACACGGATTCTCAGCCATCATTAAGTCGATACAGAAACTACCCGAATGTAACTTTCTCACCCTCCAGGTAGTTTATTTGTGAGTCATCAGCTAATATATTGGAATAACCGGTACTTTAACATATGCTGTGTGGAAATGTTGACTAAGTTATCCCTGCGGTAACATTTCCCCACTCAACATGAACACATCATCCACAGCACCATATGCTGAGTCCAGTACAACGCATACCGCGGTACCAGATGCTGCTGCAGGATTACGTGAGACGGATGCCGCAAGACGCAACCGATCGTCCGGAAACCGAGAATGCCCTCAAACTAATCACTGTGGCTGCGACGCACTCGAATGAAACTATGAAGAAAATGGTTCGTTCTTATTTACTGGACCCAGTTTAGATCCCATTATGGGCTCGTCACTAAGTCTATTTATATAGGATTGTTATATGAATCGGCCATTTAGCCACACGGCCGTAAAAATGATTAGTTATGATTTATTACGTCCACCATATTTGCTCCCATACACGATTCTTTTAGTTTTTATTTATACCGAGCTAAGTTTCAAAACTATGATGGGATTTTCACTATGACCTTTCCATGGTGTGAATACTTCCTCTGGTGGCTGTGTTGAACTGAAAGTCCCACAATGTCCACAATTGAATAGTTCCAAACAATCTGGAATATCGATGATCCGATGATGAAACTAGTTTCAACTTGCTTTATATTGCGCAACAATGCACACAACAAACACATGGTCTTAATGCTGTAAGTCGCCGTGCAAAATCGTGAAGCTTCCACGATAAAATAAACTGTTTTTACTGGCCCAGTTTCGTACCCGCAATGAGCCAATCCCAGACACCATCAGAATCCGATATGTAAATAATTCGCTCACCATTCGGCCATACGGCCACACGACCAATCGCTTAATTTAATTTCTTACCCAAAAATCCTTGGGAGTTTCGTAAATATGTCGGTCTGGATATATAGTTTTTGCCTGCGGCAAAACGCGTCGTGTATTATAGCTTTAAAAATAGAAATTGTCCAATAAACCAAACAATACGATCGTAGTTGTGTAAACGTGATTCTCGTAATCGCTAATTACAGAACACGAAATGTATCGTAGCGATTTGGTCTTTGTTTCGATTATTACGTGATAATGATGGAGTGACTGGGATTAATTTACCGCGATTTCACGGCTTTTACAGCTACATGCCAACACTACTTATTTAATTAAAATGTGGTTTGTTACGTCACACACCGTTATGTTGAGTTTATATCGGCGTGGAAAGAACCGTCGACACTAACTCAATGACTCGCTGCTTAATTCGCGTCTGGAACAATCGCTGATTGTAATCTGAACAATCGAATCGCGTCGGCCGACGTTTCACATCGACGCGACTTAACACAAGCGATAGATGGTTTCCTCTGTGGCATATAACGCAAGATATAAACAATAACAACATTCGGTGGAAAGTAGTTTTAAACGCAACTTTAATTTATTTTATTCGTATATAATAGAGGTTTGAACAAAGGTAGGATTAATATTCATTGATTGTGAAATAGTTGGGTCAGATGGTCCTATGCACCTTTGCGTAACAAGTGGTGGGCAGGCGCATATCTCGTATAAAAGGAGATTAACCCATCATCATACCCGTATGACCATAAGAAGGATCGGTTTGTTTGATTGTGAATTTCGTGTAGGATAAAAATTAAACACCTCCCGTTTGTGGGGATTTTATCGAATTTCGATTTGCAGGTGTTTTTTTGGAAATTCTTTTTAAAAGTACAGATTACTTTTAGAACGTTGGTTTTTTTGCATAAGATTGACCACTAGTTAATATATTTTCGTAATTTTTTATTTAATTTTTTCAACAGGAGAAATTTCACAAATTGGTAAACGTCTTCAACAATCTTGCCGAAGTGAACTTCGATATCGTTGATGTGTCAAGGGAATTGCTCAAAGAAGGGAAAATCGTTAAAATATCAGCAAGAAATGGAGAAAAATATGAACGTTACCTTTACCTGGTGAGTTATAACTGCTATTAAACATACTTTTCCACTTCAGCCTTACCAATACAATGTTATCAATGCCGTTCTAATTATCCTTATATAAATGAACAAACTAGCTAAAGTAATAATTGAAGATTATTTTATTCCTATAAATCTTAACCATACTACAACTGGCGTTTGATGCATAATTGATGAGGGAAATCCAATTCTAAGCTGAATTTAGACATTTGTAAGATGGATTCTTCTTAAACGTTTAGCTTGACCCTTAAGACATGATTTAATTTAACCATTAAGCAATTTGAAATTTAAGGCAAGCTATTCATGGACATTGCTTGGTTGTCTGTCCAGTTGGCACTTTTCCAACCGTATGAGTGAATACCGTGGTGGTTAGCGCTGCGCCTATCAACCAAACGGTTGTAGGGTTGAAACCAGCCCCTAGCTGGTCCGCTGGGCCTTGGGTCCAGGCAATTAGTGAATATCGTTTGAACCCACCGAATTAAGAAGTTAGTTAAAACAGCAGCAACGTCTCAATAACACACAACAGTAGCTTTGGCAATTGAAACGTGGGCGCGAGTTATTATAAGATAATCATGGATAAATCACAAAGCATATTTTCGCTACCCACCGGAATATAAACGACACATCCGTCGTTATGGCCGAACAACACAGTGCAAACCAAACATTTCATATTTTAAATAATTTGTTTAAACGACTTAATTCTTTGGCGTCTTTTCCCGTTCCTTTGTTATAACTTTTCTTACTTTCTGCTATTTACAACTTTAACTAATTCTCCGGAAATATGAAAGTAAATCAACTTTCTTTCACAGTTCAGCGACATGCTACTATGCTGCACCCCACTTGGTAGATTGCAAGGCAAATCGTACAAAGTCACAGCCAAGATGGATCTTGACGGAATGAAAGTTACGGAAGTACGGAACCCGACTTCACCCTTTGCTTTCTGCGTCGAAGGACGACAAAAATCGACGGAATTTTCCGCAAGGTTGGTCTTGAACTAGATGTTCATCCCGATAATGGGAAAACAACACACTGTATCACATCGTGTGTTATTCACACTATCGTTTGATTACCCTGTGCCCGGAGTTACCTGAACTATTGTTGTGTGTTAAATAATATGGAGACATTGTAATCCGTTAATTTATACTGGTACAGGCACATACGCTGAGTGCCCTACCTAAAGAAACCCTAACTAACCAGCTTCTGGTTTCGATCACGCAACCTTTCGCCTAATAGTCCAACGCACAGAGAATGAGCTAATTATCCGTTTTCTCTGATGTTTATGTCTGGCTTATCTTATGCACCCCATTAAAATCTTAACTTGATTTTACACAACAGTCTTTTCCAATGATTCATGTTTCATCCACAGCGCACAAGAAGATAAAGACGGATGGGTTTCTGCAATCCAAGATGCAATTCAACAAGCTATTGAACGAAAGAAAACATTTGAACTTGACCGAACCGTTTCGAACAACAGTTCCACCAAAGACGAACCAATCACAAGCCCCCTCAGCCCCAATGCTGTCATGACGTCACATCCGTTCATCGATATCGAAGACGCCGACTTGGGCACGCGCGCCCCCCGGTGGATCAAGGACAACGAAGTGACGATGTGTATGTGCTGCTCCAAGCGGTTCAATAACTTGCTGCGAAGACGACACCATTGTCGAGCATGTGGAAGGGTATGTTGTTGTTATACGTGGTGTGTTTTTATGATATTGCACCAAGTTATACAAGGCCAGAAAAGGACTAGAACTTATTGTTATATTATTTATTTAGTTTAGTTTATTTGCTTTTCGCTCTTTAAAAACAATAATTACAAGAACGTGCACCTAAAATAGCAAACGAAAAAAATGCCAAAACTCATATACTCACAGCACACTGTACTATCTTTATTATGATGTTACAACACCAATCCACGTGTTTATTATGACGTAACAATACTAATCCACATGTTTTTTTATGACGTAACAATACCAATCCACATGTTTTTTTATGACATATCAATACCAATTGACATGTTCATTATGACGTAACAATGCCAATTGACAGGTTGTTTGTTCGGAATGCTCAGAGCATAAGTTCACACTCCAGTACGACCCAAGCAAATCGTTACGAGTTTGTTCCACGTGTTTCAACGTACTAACTGGGCGGGAACAGCTTGATTCCACGGACGGCGAGAAGAAAGGCGTTTTAGAGGTTTGTTCATCTTCATTTTTTTACAAATTTAATCCACTGGGTTCAGACAATGTCCGTTAAGTGCCTTGCCCAAGGACACAACCGACTAGCTGGCGATCAGTTTCGTACCTGCAACCTTTTGATTGAAAGGCGACGCACTAAACTACCCGACAAACCGGTCTGACAACATTGGTTGTACCTCCATGGTTATTGGTTATTTGGGCGAGCGTGTTCTTGCTCAGTGGTGGAAGGTTAGTTATCAGTTGCAACGGTTTGTGATCGAAGCCAGCCATCTGCAAATTGCATGTCTTCTAGGAAAAAAAGGAAAAAGTCCTGTTAGTTTTGATCTAATGTATGAATACTCCCAGGTCCAGGCTGATGCTGTATCCGGGAATTCGGTTCTTTCAAATTATTTATATTTTACTGAGAACGAGAAAAAGAAAACTTGGACAAAGACGTGGTGTGTAATACCAAATGATGAACTTTGCCTTTATTTCTACGGGGCTTTGCAGGTAGAAATTGCTTCATTTTCTTGTTTCACTGGGATAAGATTCATGAATAACTCGTTACTAAGATATTAAATACAAATCGGTATATGGACCGAGTATGTTAACCATTCAGTCACACGACCGTTTTGTATTTGGTGATGTATGTTCATATATTTCTTAAAATATAGATTAGTCGTATGTTCAGCAATTTGTAACAATTTCATGGCAAACCCGTTTGTACGAATATATGGAAGTATAACTTGTATCCTAACTGGTAGGATAATCATATTGAAATATTTATTCATGGTTACCCTATGTTAACTCGCCCCACGATTTAATTAGTAAAGCTATTCCCGTGCGTCGAATATGATTAAGACAAATTAACACTGTTTTAGTTCAACACAGTAATTTACTAGATTGTACACAACAGAATAGCTAGCGACCAGTTTCGACCCTACAACCATTCGGCTAAACGTCGACGCCCTTTCCTACCGTGATATATGGTATATGTTCCATAAGCATAAGATTAAGCTGTAGTTTAAAATTAAAAACTAAAATCAAATTATGGATAGCATGCATTGAACGGTAATATGACCTCGATATCTTCCAGGACGTGAGAGCGCAGATGACAATGCCGCTTCCCGGGTACGAGGTGACTCAGTTTCAATGCAGCGAACACAAGCATTGTTTCAGACTGGTGCAGGCCAGGAAAGTCCACCTTTTCGCCACTGATAACAAAGAAGTCGCAGATCGATGGATCTACGCGATCAAGCAAGCAAGCATCGGGGAGGATCTTGATAGAGATGACGTTTTCAGATTAGGGAAATCCCCACAGACCCTAAAACATAATCAGCCATTTGAAAATGGCGACGGAGATAACAGCAGTAGTAGCGGGGCGGAAGTAGAATAATAATTGTCCTTTTCATTATTTATTGATTATTTGTGTTTAATATGTTGTTCCAAATATCGCATGCCAATTTGTTTATGTTTTAACGGCGATTTGAGGCATTTCAGTACTATTTTATAGGTAGATAGGTACCTGCTTTTTGAAAATGCCGAAATATTTGGTTTACAAACGCTGGTTATATGTATGCAACAAATATGTGTAAGTTAAAGTAATTCTTGCCTTTAAATTCTTGAATTATCAAAAGCAATCGCATCTAATAATTTGCGTTCTGCAAGTTCCATTTTTGCAATCTGTCGTTGGAAGTTAGTAGAAGCGCATTTTAGTAAGCCGTCATAAATCTTATTGTTTTATTTCTAGATCTTCATTTTTGCATTATTTGATCACTGTACTATTATAATTTGATTTCGTTCTCGAATAAACGAATATTGTCCACACTTGAACGGCACTTACAACGTTGAAATGGAGAAAGTGACATTGGTAGATTTCGGGGATTACCATTCACGTTGCAAATGGGATATTCAATTCTCTTTACTTTCAATAATATAAGAAAGGCTCAGATCCGAAACTTTCCGAGTGTAATATTACAAAACGTTTTTTTTGCAACTTACTTAATATTTGGAAAACTATATATTTTAATGCACCCATCAATATAGAGTAATATGTATAAACTAGGATCGTATTTACGGGCTAAAATGTAGAGAATGTGCCCTTTTGATTCTTTTCCAGGGGCTTTCCCCTATGCAAAATTATGGAGAATTGACTTGTAATGAATTTGTTGTTTGCGAAGTGCGAACCTGTTCGCTGGTAGCAGAGGTGTGAGACCCTGTGTGGGAATGAGATCCAAACACAGGGTCGCAGTGGAGTTATCTGTCAGTAGTCTTGTGTTCCTATAATAATCACAATTGTAAGTTACGTCATGCCATTAGAGAGTTCTAATGAGTCAAGTAATGCTTCGTACAGTAATCTTACATTAAACATAAAAACTAATTAACTTATACCGGTAACATGCATTTTTTACTGTTTTCTTGATTTATTAAGATTTAATGTCACCTTTAATGGACACTGCACACTAAAATGAAGATTAGGGCGTAATGGTTAGTAAAATAAGGTTAAAGTTAGTTCTGTGGTTTGGACTAGTGTTTAGGGCAGGCTTATAATTAGTTTTCAAAGTTTTATTAATAAGTTTTCCTCCTTTCCCTTCTGTTAGTGTTGCCCTGGTTTAAAGTATCTGCAGGGTTTGAAACATAGTAATCCTTCCCGCACTGCTTTAAGGGAAAAACGTCTCAATAAATCTATAAAAACTAATTAAAATCCTTCCTCAAACCCTTATTTTAACCCAGAACTAATGCTAACTTTAACTTTATGCCTATAGAATGTCGTATTTATTTTAGTTACTACATCCTGTTTACCCTCTTTTCAGTTTTTCCCTTAAATGCACATTTTAGCTCTAGCCAGGTTTGTTAGTGATCTTAGTCAATTTTGGTTAGATTTGTACGACTTAAGAATACATTTCCTGATTGTTTTCCTGTAAATTGAAGATAGTTTTATTGGTATTACCATTCTTTTTAGAATAGGTTTATTGTGATGTGGTTGGGCAATACAAAATTCAGAAATTTGTAGCATTTTTAGTAGCATTGGGGTTCACAGAAAACTTTAAACTAACGAATAACCATGTATTTAATTTCCACCTTTAGCAATTCCAGTATTGTAAGTTAGACAGCTGCTTCTTTACCTGACCAACATTTCTATGTTTTTTTGGTTCTATTCTTAACTTTGTATTTTGAGGGAATTTCTAAAGTGAGAAATATGAAACTACACAACTATACACATTTCAATCAATTAATCTTCAAATTTTATATTAATTAAAAGCACAAACCGCCCTATTTAACCTTGTCACATATCGAGGAATCTATCCAAACTGCTGCAGACAAAGTGATCTGTGTTTTTACTGTGACTAACTGTTAGAATTATTTTTTAAATAATAAAAAGAAACTAATGATGCCTAAACAATTATCATAAAGTTGGTTGGGACTTGCTAGATTGTGTTCTTTTACATGGCACTTTGATGGCACTTTGCGGACATTGCCTCAACAAACGCAACAGCTTCAGATATCTTAAATATGGGCATGGTAAAAAATATCTGATGATTACTATAAAAAATAATCTGATGATTAGTAATGTTTTTTTTTATTATTTTGTTTTGCGTTTAACAAATAAATATGTTTTTAAGATTGATTTATTGATTACTAATTTGGTAACTGATAATTGTCTAAATCACATAATTCCCCATTTTACTATTTATTGATATAATTTACATTTATATAACATTTTAATGCTTGTGTGTTCCTTAGGGTTTGTGAAGCCCTAACTTTTATGGTGAGAAATTGTTATGACTAGTTGCACTGATGGCTAGTTGTGTAACAACATGCGATGGACATATGAATGATAAAACACTCCTACGGTGTTTGGAGACAATTAAACAGTTGAAGTCTAAGAATGAAAAACTGAATCATGAAAATCAAAAGTTACAGGAGCAATTGGTCAGTGTCACCCAAACGTAAGTTTACACCTTATTGTCATTTCCTACAATTTAAATTTAACTGAAATTTTAAATTAGTACTTTTCCTCTGTTACATGATAAAAATGCTGACTGCAATAATTTCACTGGTTTAGTTTAGTTTATTTTTTTTTCACACTGAAAACATGAAGCAGGACTATTGATAAGAATTTGGAAAATGGAAAAAAAACGGCAAAACGACGGTCGTTAGAACAAGTCTAAAAAGCAATAGATTATTAAATTTCGGTATAATTATATGTGGCCGCTAAACCAAAAAAAAAATTTGGCATTTTATATTATTTTTATTAAAAGTTGTTTTAACTGTTTGTTGGATGATTGAGTGATTTGTATCCTTATGTGGGAAAATGCAAACTAAAGATGTTAAAATTGTCTCACAGTGTTACATGATCAGATAATGACAAAGCAATATTTGGGTTGTTTCAACAATTTTTCTTTCTCTACCTGTTAAATTTTGCTGGTTTAAAGTAATATCCATTTTATTATTGCCCTTTCCTTGCTGTAGTGATTTTTTTACACTTACCAACTTTGGTGACTTATCAGTATGAGGGTGGGAGGGCTACCACACAAATATATGATGAATTCCAACCAGCAATTCTTCCTGTCGTGCCGGGTATTACATTTACATTGGTATGGACGAGACTTTGTTAGCCACCGTTACCAGCAATTTAGGCCATAGTATTACTCCAGGCTCCAGCGCCCTGAGCTATCATGGTCCGGAATATAGCCGGTCGGCCCGTCATGTATTGTAAATTTCATTATTACAACCCACATTTTCATTGTACCCAAGCTGTGATTTTACACTAAAGCCAACCGGATATAGGTTTTTATATAACTTCACCCTTTTAAAATACATATTGGTCAGTGTTTCCGCATGTTATAAAAAATGTATGGTATTTTTAGCAATGAATAAAACGTTTTAGCTTTAATTTAACCACCAGAAAAAACTATTTTTTTTAACGAAACAGTGATGATTTGCAATATTTCACATATATTAGGAATATTAAATTTAAAAATTTAAAATATTAAATAAAAAACGTTGATTTCAATAAAATCAACAAAACGTGGTTTCATAAAAATTCGGAATCCGCAGAATAAACGACGTTCGGAGCGGAGAAGCAACGTTGTCGTTTCATCAGAACCAACCTATCACAACTCCGACGGCTGAAAATGAAACTTTGATGGAATTGACGAAAGTTAACCAGGCTTTGCAGGAAAAACTGCAGGCAAATAACGTGGACATGAGTGATTTTATGGTGAGTTATAACTCATGTGACATACTGTACTTTGCAGTAATATTAAAATACTTAGTCTGTTCTTTCCACCCTAAAGTTTGTTTTGTTTTTTATAAAAAATGTTAGAGAAGAAACATAGATTCCTATGTAACCCAAAAAAGTCATAAAAAATTAAGAAAACTTTACTTAAAATAATTAAATGCTAAGGTATGTTTATTTTGGCTGTTTTTAAAAGATCTATATATGTTATAGCTTTCCAACGAGACTAAGCTTTATAGATCCAACTGACTAGCTGCAGTAGGTTTCAAACCCACAACCATTTATCTTGCAATTCGACAGATTGCCATATATAAAGATAAAACAGATTTTTCAAAATTATAATGTTGTTAATATTGAAGTGTGTAAATACTGCCGAAATGATTTGTTTAATAACAGGTTTAAAGGTGATGTTTGTTCTTCCACTGATATATTTGGTCTATTTACACATGTGTTTTAACCTTCTGTACTGTAAAGATTGAAAATCAAGTAAACTAGATCAATGCAGCCGTCTTGTTAGTTATTTTAAGATGCAATCACAGGACAAAGAGGAACACAACATGCTAATGGAAGGCTACAGGAAAAAGATTCAAATTCTAAAACAAGAGAATAAAACTTTGAGAGAAAATTCTTCTTGTGAACAAATGGCTACTAAGGTAAGCTAAAAATCTTGAATGGTTTGGAAATGGGACCTTTTGTAGGGCCAAAGTCTGCATGATCTTAACCAGTACCTGTAGTGGTAGTATAGTCCTATTTTATTGGGTTGCGCAGTGTAACACAATGGCAGTTGTTAATTCCAATCGCTGGGTTGCCAGAGCCATTGCAGTATGTTATATATGATTCAGACGCTCCTTCAGTTTTAGTAGAACCTTTTAATTCACAAGGTAATGGGAAGTAAGTGTCTTGCCAAGGAAATAATTTGCAACTAGTTTTAACCCTAGAACCTTTTCGGCTGAAACACAATGCACCAATCTACCAAACTATTTGACTGAACCTATTAATTAACAATTTCCCTATTTTGCTGATGTTTAGTCATTAATATAAAAATTTACAACCCTGACAGTTAGAATTTGTTTTTAGGTGAAAGTAAAACAACATAAATTTTAATATTTACTAGTGGTCAGAAAACTTTACTTGTGTTGGGTAAGCTAGCCATGTTTCTTTAAGTTCATTAAGCAAGTTTAAGCTAAGAGTTAAGGATACTTTGGCTGTGGTTCAATGAGCACGTAGTCTAAAATAGCAGACGGGCATACCTTTATTATGACTCATGCAAACGCTCTCATTTCACAATAACAATAACGCTAAACCATTTTTTTAAAGATAATTCTTGAATTTAAATTAAATTTAACACAGAATATAACAATTGTTACAAGGTAGTTTATGCAACTAAAATTATATAATTTTAAAAATTTCCGGATTTATTGTTGTTTGCCAGATTTAGTTTCACAAAATTATTAATCCGATTCTCGCATTGTTATTTCTAATTAGATCCGTGTATATAAAAACCCTTTTGTTAGGCGTACCGGTATTGCCAAGTTCAAAGCGCTATTACCTAATTGCGGAATTCTGTTTTCCAGACACACATTGATAACCTTGTTTACTCACTTATCCCACATGAGTTACTAACTATTGCCGAATAGTTTACGTCAGAAATACAAAACCCTAGAGCGCAAGTTTAAATACAAATAATGACGATTTAATATTTTACAATGTGAACATTTTAGTTCAATTCAGACGATTAGAACCTAATCAGTGTAGGGCATTTTTACAGTCCTGTGCTTAGCACTATTCTGTTGACAAGCGTTGATAAACATAAAAGAACTATTGTAAGTTAGTTTTAATATAAATAATGTGATGCTGCATGTGATATTAGGTTTTATACAGTCATAAGTAGGAAAGCAGAGTAGCACACATCACATGTACCGGTATTCTTAGTAGTAAAATGTAGGTGTTTATTCAAACTAGGGTTCTAAATATCATTTAATATTGTACAGTCTCATAACAGGCACCATGATATTTCCATCAGTTTCAACCCCCAAAAAAGCACTGTGACTAATCTAACTTACCACCAATGAAAATTAGGAAGTATTGTGCAATTTATGTACAATAAAAAAAACAATGTTTAATTTTCACAAGCATCTCCTTATTAAGCAATACTGCCCAGCATCCAATATTTGCACCATATGCTGGGTCTCGTCAAATTTATAATTCTTCAAACTGATTTGTTAAATGCCATAAAATGCCTTTTTCATACATTGTTTATTAATATTTAGGCCTGTCACCCGACCGTTTATTTCTTTCCTTATGGTTCCCCTGTATTGAAAATCAAACCCCCACCACCACCATAGATGTCTCGGCTCTCGACCTTATTGGAGAAGTGCTGTGCAGTGAACCAATCCTATGCGGAGAAAATCGAAAAGCTGCAAAAAGATTTATCTTCTCTCGCTGCAGAAGTTCCGCCCTGTGTTAAGATGGATGAAGGTAAATTGCAATTGTTTGTTGGTCCTGCTTGGTAGCTTGGGGGGTTAGTGCGTCGACTGTCAGCTTAACGGTTGCTGGTTCGAAACTGGACAGTTGTGTCTAATGCACTTAGAAGGCAACACCTAAACACTGTGTATTAATGGATTCTACCAAAATTGTCCAGATCATACACAACACACTGCAATAGATCTGGGAACCAGACACCACACGCGCGAGATAATCTGACAATTGTCCGTGTGACAACGCTTCATGCGTTTTCCCATAACATGTTTGATGTTTCTCTGTTTGTAGAACATATAGGGATATTAATATTTGTGTACATATCTGTACTGAACCAGCCATTTAAATAATGTAGCGATAGGCTAATAACTCTTTTAGTTGTTTTTTAGCTTTTCCTCTTATATTCAAAAAATGTTCCAAATTAAAGATATTTAGATGTTTTAAGATTACAGTAAAACATAGTGTTGAATTAACAGAGCAATTGTCCATAAATGGTTAACCAGATTAGAAATCATTTCTATCTAAGATAAGTTATCTTATCTTTGTTTTATCCCCATAAAAAGGAAAAACACGCGGCATTATCACACAGACAATTGTCAGTTTATACAATTGCGTTACTGCAGCGCTATTAAAGTGTGTTGTTTATTATAAAGACATTTTTTCAAGTTTAGTAAAATTTATTTATCCACTGGATTTAGACGATGTCCGCTAAGTGCTCTTCGATAGATCAGTCTGGTAAGTTAGTGCGTCACCTTTTACCTTTGAACGAAAAACTAACCCGTCAAACTATTTGGCAGAAGTCTCTAAGTTACAGCTCTTCATAATAATCTAGATATATGCAAGGCTTTAAAAACTATGCAGTAATGCATACAACATTGCTATTAGCATAAATCGTGGAAAAGTAACATCGTTGTTTGCGCTAATCATACAATAGTATGAGCGTTATGCTATGATATATTACACTAGTAGGGGGTCCACGGTAGTAACAGGACCAGAAATGTAGACAATACAACGTCTGTCACTACTAAAAGTTTGTATCATGGTTCCGTAGCATTTGTGCCTGGTATTTAAATAAAATCATCCCCCCCCCCCCCCCCAGCCACCACGAAAGCCCACGCGGCATCCAACGATTACGACTTCCCCCACGGGAACCGAACTGCGTCGGGAGAGAACGTGCAACACCCGGAGGAAGAGGTCAAATCTCCGGGTCAAAGGTCAAGCAGCGAATCGAGCTCGGAGATGAATTTACGACGGATGACATCACGGGAAGATGATTCAATGGTTGGGCCAAATATAAGATATTTATGTTTTTTATTTATTGTTGTCGCTAAACACCAGTGCTGTGCCTATCTTGTAGCAATAGCGATATTTCGGTTATTTTAAGGAAAAAAGCCATTGCGCTCATGGTAGTACTGTATGCGAAGAGCAAGTAAACTGAATTTAACAGGATTGGGTAGCCCTATATACGCAATCTTAATGTAGAGGTATACACCCACCATTGACGACTATGATATTCTTATATTATATATGGAACTTTAAAAAGGACTGTAAAACTAGTGCACCTAACACCCGTAATGCGTTTTCCCATATTTTCTCCATGCATCTGCGTTTAAACATTTTTTAAGGGAGAGTTGGGAAATACAACATTTCCAAATTTGCGTGTGGATGAAACACCCTACGTTTAGTAATTTTGGTCTCATGTGTCCTAGGTTCCTAGAAGTCATTTGGATAAAGCTCTGCTGGACCTGCATAACCTACAGGAAGAGAAAAAGGTGAATGTCCTTTATTTGTTGTCCACAATGTATGGAGTTGTAGGATAATCTTTGCAAAACAAAAACACAACACTACAACTAAAATATCTGTCTGAATAGCTTAAAGCAGGGATGGGCAACTTCTTTAGTCAGTGGGCCAGATGTGGGAAAATGAATTCCTTGGTGGGCCGGATTATTACATGAATAGTATTCAATATCTTAACCACATATTTATTTAATAATGCAAGTGCTACATTACTGGGCATGGTTAAATACAATCTGGGGCAGGTCAAAATCCCTTCACAGGCCATTCCTGACCCACAGGCCGTATGTTGCACATGCCTGGCTTAACGGGGCAGTGATTTGCCTTTCAACCAAAAGGTTGTTGGATCAAAACCAAGCAAAGCGATTCTGTCTCTAGCATACATTGTCTGGGCCAGGATTTGCCTTATGTATAAAAAATCTTTTAGTAAATACAGCCCAACTTAAGATGGTCAATCAGCAAAATGTTTTTTTCTTCCAGAAACTGACTGAATTCTATGTGAATGAGAATGGAGCATTAAAAGAACAGATCAAGGAAATGTTAAGGGAAAAAGAAAACTGGGTGCAAAATATGTCTTCTCAGTCACAAGAAAGTAAGATTTTGGGAGTTTGTGTGTGAAACAGTTCTTATATCTGTCCCATTTAGGTTTGGGTATCTATGAATATCAAATGAAAGCTTTTCAAGAGGACTTTGAGCAGGAACGGAATGAAAAGGAACAACTTCTTCGACAAAAAAATGATTTGGAAATGAAAATGGACGCGTAAGTGAACAGAAGGAAATCTATGTTTTATCCCTGTGATTTGGATAATGCCGCACTGTTTACTCACGAACAATCTGAATAAATTTGCTGAGTTTTCGTGTTTTAGGTTTTAAGGGTTACAGTTTGTGCGAATCAATGAATGTAATTCCCTTATTGATAACACAAGTGGCCCAACTATTCTTAACTTGCGGGCACTTTCACAAAAACGTGAAACCTGCGTGATCATACAAATAAGAGCTTTAACACTGGGTACCATTACCTCGACTATTTACTACATAAGCATTGCTATATTAGCCTACAGCCATACACTAACAAAAAACATTTG
>CH002047.1:144632-165702 GCA_000149265.1 Ciona savignyi | reverse complement strand
CAAAATTATTGGCATTTACTAAAAAACAAACAGAATGCCCCAAAGCAAAATCTGCTAACGCGACCACTTGACAAAGGTCCCATATATGGTCATGTAAGCAGGGTTCCACTGTATGACTCACTGTACTTGGTCTGATAACCAAGTGTTTACTAACCTGGGATTAACTCAAAATTATATCCACAATGTTATAAACTAGGATTCAAATAACTTGTAATCTGGTGTATTAAAGTTTTGAAAATCGAAAAATAACTGTAAATATATTTTTTCAATGATTTTTTAGTTTAAATTATGTAAAAGTTCCAAAAACAAGCCAAAGACTATTTCTTGATTAAATCGTGTATTTCTATTTGTGCTTAGTTGCATTTTAATGTAAATCTTGAGCATTTTATATTTTTTGTGATGCAAGTTTCTTTTAATTCTTTCGTAATTATTTGAACGCAAAATCGATTACGTTTTTTGAAAATCGTTAAAGCCTTGTATCTGTATGGTTGAACTTCTATTTTATACCAGGGAAAATATCCTAGCATTTTATAATAATATATTTTTGAAATATGATTTATAAATGTAAAATAATATCCATTAAAAAGTGATTAATAAAGATGTTCACAACGATTCAAACGCATTTTGCGTTTCCTATAGATTATGTCTTCAATTGTTCTCATATAATCGCTATTTAGCAAAATATATAACATAATGACGTAACAATGGAAGTTGATTTTTGTTTATATTTTAAACCGATTTAAGAAATATCTTGGAACTAGCTTTCGAGGGATAAAATAAGCAAGAACAGACTTTATTTATTAAATAAATGTTTAGACAGTCGTCTTGCGGATTAGAATAGGCAGTGCCTGTCCCATACACCCCATTTCAGCATAGTTAGTCGTGTTTTACTGGAAATGGTACGCTAAGTTTGAGAACTAAATATTACCGTGATTGTTCATTTTAGCTGGACATTTAGGTTTTGTGTATTAAAGATGACGTATAACCCCACAGCGAATCAAGTTTTTGTTCTCAATCCATGCCCGCAATCTGTTAAACCCCCGCTTGCCCCCTATAACCCACCTGCAGTTCTAAGAAGCCCCCAGACAGTAATACCAACCCCGGCACCGCCCACAACCTGCCCAATCACCCTTCCTTCGACCAATGCTTCCCAGAATGTTACCTGGAACCATATCCCTAACATCCAATGCACTCAAATACCAACAAAACTCCAGGGAAACTATCTCAGTTCCCCGGTTGCTCAATTTTACCCTCAAATCTGGGGTTCAAGTCAAACCTACCAACAACCTATGGCGTTTCATAGTCCAGCTATTCATACCACACAAAATGTATCAAAATCAACCATTAATACTTCGACGACTCCGTAAGTTAAATTCAATCTATATATGATAAGATATTGTTTTTTTTCGAGGGACTCAAAAAAATCAACCGACGTTATCGCACGAGTATTTGTCAGATTATATCGCACCCACAGTCGGGTTACCAAAGCTATTAAAATGTGGTGGTTCATATACAGATATATTTGTCCCGCCGGTTGGTCTAGCGGTTAAGTGCGTCGCCTTTCAATCAAAAGGTTACAGGTGCGAAACTGGTCGCTAGCTAGTTGGTTGTGTTCTTGGTCAAGGCACTTTACGGACATTGCCTGAACCCAGCAAATTAATGGGTTGTACTAAATTGAAGGAACGTGTCTATCATATACAACACACTGCAATAGCTCCGGTAACCTGACGGTGGGTGCGAGGTGATCTGACGATTGCCCGTGTGTTAACCCCCTTGGTTTTCCATTCACGGGGATAAACATGAATATCCTATCCTATATATCTTCTCAACATTTACTGTTAAACAGTGTGATTTACCGTAGGACGTTTTAACGACTTTCGTTTTGCTGTTTTATTCCGTTGTACGCAATTATGTAAATATTTTTTGAAACAAGGTAATAAATTAAACCTGCTGCCTTTTAGTTTAGTGTTTTAAATATTTGCCCCAGTATTAAACAGCAAAGGCAATAAATCACAACACAAGAACAGGGAAAAAGGCAAAACGAACAATCGGTAAAATACCCATTAAAATGATGTAAATACCTAAGCACTTACTGCTTATATTTATAAATGGTTTGTTGTTTTATTTCTCGTTTTACCGTGCATTTTTTCTTGTATTTGTTTTTTCTTGGGCCAAGTTTCGAACCAGCAACAGGCCCGCCATCAAAACCCCTTTTAAAGGATTCAGTATACCAACCGATCGTCTATATCATCGGTCGCATAACTGTTTAAAATGACATTCTATTTAAAACGTACCTTATAGTAACAAGCCCATCACTAGTTAGAAACTTGATTCGGTAACAAAATAATCATAAAAGTTAAGCGATTCTTAGAAAGAACGGATAATTCCACCAGATTGTATACAACACACAACACGGATCTGGCCAGGAATCCAATGATCCTGCGTTCGAAGCTAGGCCTAGTAAAAAACAACAGACTGTCTCAAACCAGTGGTTTATAACAACGTAAATCATGTTTATTATTATTATTATACCTCGAAGATTCCAAACTTCAACTGAAAAAATCCACGAAACTGTGTTGAAGCAACGACAGCTGATTGGGAAACTGATAACTTTCATCATCCACGACCGACTACGTCATGATCAGAAGCATCTTAATGACGTCACGGATGACGTGGACAAGCTTCTGACGTCACACTTTGATTTGCTGAATGACATTTCCTTCGAAGCTATGAGCGCGATTCGATTGTACAAGGCGCGGAAAACAAAGGGGAATTCGAGAATGAAAACAACAAAGAGAACAAGAACTGCGACGTCGGAAAAACGAGTGAGATGTTTTTTATGACGAAATGACGGAAAATCAGCTAGTTCTTTTCTAAATTTACAGAACATGTTTGATACTTAATAGTGGATTAAAATGTGTCGTAATTCAGTTGTCTATGTTGAGGATAATCACATGTTACACGTTATTAGGACTGTGATTTAAATATCGTGTTTACGTGAAAATATAGCGACTTCTACCTCCATCTAAATCTCAGTTTCGTCGGAAACGTCACCGGAAGTGGACCCGGTCGCCACCACACCGGAAGTCATGTGACACTTCGTCCAACCAATCACAGTCCACCCTTGATGTCACGTGCAAGAACCAATCGACGGAAACTACGATCGCAAGTCAGGTAACATATATGGGGAATCCCCAGATGTAGAAAAAGATGTGAAACTTCCAATCATTCCAATGAGCTGTTTGGTTGTTTTCGTGGGCGAAGCACTTGGCGGATATGACTTGAACCTTAATGTATTTTGTACAAATAAAATAGCACAATAAAAACGTAACTAACATTGACTAAATGCTTATTCTGTTTAAAATGTTCTGTTTAAAAAAAACGAAAAAATGCATTTGGGAAACCCCCGGGGTATTTTCGGAGCTGCGGAAACGAAAGAAAAATAAATCTTGTCAGAATTTTAAACTGTGTTAAATAATAAAGCGTCGAGTTCTCGAAGCTGGTGACGCGTCTTCTTTGAATAGTCGTCAGCATTGTGACGTCAGTAGCCGTGACGTCGAATTAAGCGATCTAAGAAATATGAAATTTCCAGACAGCAGGTTAAACAGGTGAGTAATGTTTTTTAGATTTTTCGAACCATCAAAACGGCATTCAGCCAGTCAGGTCTTCTCTAGACCATCAGCCGATGGGTGGTGGGTTCAATACCAGCTGCTAGTGATTTTTGTCCATTGAAAAGGCAACTATCAAACGTCGCCTTGCACGCATTATTTCATTTTCATCAGTACTTCTCATTGCATAGCTCTAGTAACTCTGCAGTGGGAGGCAATCTGACGATTACTCTCATGTGGAAACTCTGTATTTTCCCATCCATAGGAATATTCTGTTCTACTTATTTACGCCTTGAGTTGTTGTATCGTCATTTGATCAGGACTTCACTAATCTGCGAGACAGCGGGCCTGGACAACACACTAATCGCAGGGCGGTAGGTAGAGGGGGCGTAGTGGTGTTTTAGTCATTAACACGAGTGGGATGGGGTAAGGGACTAAGCTAAGGGTATATCATGAAAGGACAGGGTTATATTATGATATATTCTTACCCCGTCCCGCTCATGTTAGCGGCAAAAATACTTTTATAATTTTTCCCGTTTATTATATACCCCGCATCGCTTGTGTACTGTGTTGTCCCCCCCCCCCCCGCTCATCCCACCATGCTTCCCACAGATTAGTGAAGGCCTATGATCATCTGCTTATTTCCAACTTCACTAAAGATAAGTAGCCGAAACATCCCACATTTATTAAAGTTTAATTTTATTATTTCAGTTTACGACAAGAGTTTACCCGTCAACTTAAACTGTTAGAAGAAGAATTTCAAAACGAGATTCCTTGTTTAATAACGAATGATTTACGAACAAACCCACCAAGTAAGAATATGTGTGAATACGAACAATACGCAACTTTCTGAGTTGGTTCAATGGGTTAAAAACAGCAACAAAATCTCCATTACATTCAAGAAGCCACAAAAGCAACTTAACTGTTGGTGATAGGAAATCTTCTCATTGCCTTGTCTATTGGTTATCCCTTGTTCTAACCCTACGGTGGGTGCGAAGTTATCTGACAATTGCTGGGTGATATCGGTCATTTGATTTTTCAAATTTTTAACTAAATTTTGGCTGATGGATGGCAGCTGCTGCTTTGATCATTGTAATGCACAGGTCTGGTCATTCTAAAATATATTAACAATGTTAAACATACCATGTTTAAAAAGAACATTTAATAAAGCTCAAGGCAATGTGGATATAATTGCACTAGGATGATATCAAATGTTCGACCGTTAAGCTCTGGTTAGGTGTGTCGCCTTAGCCAAAGGGTCGGAAGTTCAAAACTGGTCTCTAGCTAGTTAGGCAAGGTACTTAACAGACATTGCCTGAACCCAGCGGATTAATGGGTTCTACCGAATTGAAGGAACGTGTCTATCATATACAAAACACTGCAATAGCTCCGGTAACCCGACGGTGGGTGCGAGGTGATCTGACGATTACCCGTGTGTTAACCTCCTTGGTTTTCCCATTCGCGAGGATAAATATGAAAATCCTATCCCTATCCTAGTTTTGAACTTAGTTCAATTTCAGAAAAGTCAGCGCATCGGAGAAATTCAGATTGTGATGATTGGAAGCCGATGACATCATCAACTACGATGTCATCAAGTGATGACACAATCACTTCTAATGATGATGTCACCACCGATGAACTTTTGACCTCTCGTCGGAAATGTCACCCGAGAATCAATGTAGTTGATGTTTTTAATGTAGTTGATCTATCGAAGTTTTAAACTAACAATATTACCAATTGAAATTTTATTCAACAAAACTCTTTTTTAGAAACTATTCAACTTTGAAATTATTTAACTATCGTTTATGAAATTATTCAACTAACTTAATTTTCAAGATAATGAAATTATAACTAAATTATTTGTTGAATCAAATAATGAAATTATAACTAAATTATTTGTTTTAAATTACCTATTTATTGTTTCATAGACAAAGTTGAAAGCAAGGCTTCTTCGACCAAAGCACACCAGGTTGGGGAACATGTTTGTGTTGCAAATTTGCCGTGTTAGGAGAGACATAAACTGATTGGTTTATGCAACAACAATGTTGTAACATAAGTAGCGACATTGTGGACTATCAGTCTCACAATATGATTGGATATTCTTGTTGAGGATGGAATTTTCTATTGTTTTATTCTTGTGGATTGGAAAATACAGAGGTCATTATCAAACTGGTGTTTGTTAGCAATTGTGCGGTCACCATTCGGTTATCAGAGCTATTACAGAGTGTTGTAGTATAATTAATATTTTTCCTGTTGAAGTAATTATTCTTTGAGTGGCTTGCCCAAGGCAACAACCAACTAGCAAGCCTCTGGTTTCGATCCCACAAGCTTTTGAGTAATGTATACATCTACTGTATAAGCCAATCGACTAAACCAATATCCATCCACAAAGCTTGACTTCAGCCAGAAAATTGATCATTTAAAATCTGACTTTGGTGGGTTAATGCATCGCCTTTTAGCCAAACAATTGAAGGAAACTGGTATCCCATTCTATCCTAAAGCAACCAATTCTTGTGGTTATGTCCATGGATACCATGCTTAACAGACATTTGCTTTTTTCACTGGGTTTAATTGGATTAATCGAAATGGCAATATATAACAACTACAATTAATGAAGTTTTAAACAACAATAAATGTCACTCAACTTATAAACCGCAATGTATCATCCACAGTCCCCATAGAACTCAATCACAACGCTGCAAACAATCCGATATTGTGACATCAGAATCTGAAGGTGATGATGTCACCAGACGACTGCATGACATCACCACAGGTGCAACGAGGCGTAGTGTAGTGGGGAAGTGTGGTGTCCATGAACCGGAGGGTTCAGTGATTGATTCCTGGTCTGTGCTGATGACCTGATGAACATTGCAGTATTGTTACAAAACTGATGGTTCTGTGTTGTAGATTTGATATTAATAAAAACATTTCACAAGTTCTTGATTATGTGAGGTGGTCTGGAGGTTAGAGATGGAGGTCACTACCAGACTGGTACTGGGTTTGAGCCCCACCCCCACCACTTTCTGTGTGTTTAAAACTCGTTATAAATAACAAAGTTAAAACCATTTAAGAAAATATATAAAAAAATATTCTGCATAAAACCCAAAATGCACCACCCAAGTGAAAGATGATTATACAATTTATAAACTTTGATGTCAAACTTACAAATACTTCAGGTGCAAGACCAAAGTATCAAAGCAATTCACTTGAAAGAATCCAACAAATGCAAGCGGAATGGAGGTAAAATGTTCAACATTACAATGTTTAAACATCACACTTTATAATGTTGCAAGCAATCATGATATAAGTGCACTGATAGGATGTTAAAATCACATTCATGCAGTGTAAAATTACAACAAAAGGGTTATCACACTGGCAATCGTCCAATTACCTCGCGCGCACTGTCATATAACTTAGAGGATGTATTTTTATGATTAAGCCTTTTTTAGTTTTTATAAAAGCATTATTTTTATGCATTCAGTCAATGCCTGCTAATTGCCAAGCCAAATCCCAGTGTTAGTCTTATCCACAAACCATAAAAGAGATCACCCAATAATCTTGTGATACTTTGATTAAAGGAAAATACAGAGCAAAGAACCAAGGTTGACGGCGATTAGATATCCCAGGAAATCTACAACTCATAGTTCTGGTTAGTTTATGCAGTGTCATGACAAGTGTTAATTTATATATATTCAAATATCTACCAGTCAGTCTCTCAGCCATACCACATATTAGTGAAATCAGTGTAGGTATACGTGGGAATCATGGCAGCAGTGTGAAACGTATGCCTGCACCAAAAAAATAAAAAGAAGTGTAAAATAAAGTTCATAAAACTACCTAAAATATCTTCGTAAGACATAACTGTGCAGTAAGTATAAGTGCATTAGGGTCAATATGGCCAAAAAACTTGTTTTGTAGGATTTTGATGAAGAAAGACCTTTTAGGTTTTTTAGAACAAAGAGGACAGAATGTTGTTTGACACAAGCACAACACTTTTGTAATTCAGCACTTAGTGAATGGATCTAGGATGCTCTTAGATCACAAGTCCAGCCCATTGGTCTAGCGGTTAAGTGCGTCGCCTTTCAATCGAAGGGTTGCAGGTGCGAAACTGGTCGCTAGCTAGTCGGTTGTGTCCTTGGGCAAGGCACTTTACGGACATTGCCTGAACCCAGCGGATTAATGGGTTCTACTAAATTGAAGGAACGTGTCTATCGTATACAACACACTGCAATAGCTCCAGTAACCCTATGGTGGGCACAAGGTGATCTGACGATTGCCCGTGTGGTAACCCCTTCGGTTTTCCCATTCACGGGGATAAACATGAATATCCTATCCTATCATAACATATTTAATGAAAAGATTAAATTTTATTTAAAACTATAAATATACCAATGTCTCTTAGTAAAAGTATGCAATATAAATAATTTCCATCATATTTTCCACAGATTCCAAAGAAAATGTAAGAACTATTTCCAACCAACATTCCCAGCCAAATGAGGTAATGAACGAGATTTGAAAATAAAGTATTGATTTTGCCACACAAATGTCTTGTGTTTAATATAAAAAAAACAGAATTCAAAGAAACAATCAGCACTTGGTATGGCTGTATGGCTTGTTGAGTTAACGCATCATATTTCAACTGAAAGGTTGTGAGATCGAAACTGGTTGCAAGCTGGTTGGTTGTATTTGAAAACCAAGGTGGTTAACATACAGGCAATCGTCAGATCACCTCGCGCCCACCGTCGGGTTACCAGAGCTATTGCAGTGTGTTGTACATGATTGACACGTTCCTTCAATTTGGTAAAACCCATTAATCCACTGGGTTCAGGCAATGTCCGTAAAGTGCCTTGCCCAAGGACACAACCGACTATCTATAACAACCAGTTTCGAACCTGCAACCATTCGATTGAAAGGCGACGCACTTAATCGTTAGACTAACCGGCCGGACAATTGTTGTCTGAACTCAAAAGGATTAATGGATTTTATTCAAACTGAAGCAACGTCTCATTTATGTACACATGAGTTCAACACACTACAATTGCTCTGGTTACAACCCGACGGTGGACATGTTATAACAATCACTGCCATTTCTGCCACACCTTGGGCTTGGGGAAAACCGGAATGTCCTTACCAGAGCTTCCCTGATAACCAAATTACTTTCAGAATCCAGAATCACCATCAGACGAACAAAGTGAGGATTATCTGATCAATCGGTTCCTTAACTTCCCCCCCAACCCCCCTCCCTCCCCCCCACACACTGACGCACATACATGTCAGGGTGGGGAAACTACAGAAGGAAATGTCGATGGGAAAACAAACCACGTTGACCAAAATGGACCACCCGAAAGTACCGACAATAAAGATGAAATAGAAAGGTTGGATGTAGTTGAATCGACTTTGGTCGTGTGGGCCATTTTAAGTTTATTTATATTTCACAAAACAATGTTAAAAAACAAAGAGTAAGTAAAATTAAAGATAAAGGAACGTGGTTAAAACGTATCAAACCGAAAGTTGTTAAAGCACTTAATGAAAAATCTAACCTTATTTAAAAAATATGGCTATGAAAAATAGTGAACAACAATGTTTAAAACCACATCGTATATTAAAATTAAATTGAAATAAGTTTAACCTTTTGTTAACCCCACTGAGAGCATGTTGTAATCTAATGATTGCCAATGATATGTTTAAACTTATTTTTACCATCCTGTAATAAATTCACCAACTACAGCTAAATGCAAATATTTCTACAAACAGAGATCGAAAATCTTCATTCACCGCAGAAGAACCCAAATATGGATCCGAGCTTTCACAATCTGACATCTTCATTGAAAATGGTGCGTCCATTTTGTTAAAGATTAATTGTTTGTGCTTTCAAGTGCAGTTTTAGGAAGAATATTTATCCTCATGCGTGGAAAAGTGCAGATTGCGATATAAAAGGAGGAAAATGTCAGATTTTCTTGTGCCCACAACCGTGATAAAGGGGCTATTTCAGAATGTTAAACATAATTTTTTTAAACCATAAATCACGCAACTTATACTATATATATGCTTTTCCTAAGCATACAACTGACTAGCTTATGGCTGGTTTTAATTTTACAACCTTTCAGTTATTAGCTCAATGTACTTCCGATAAGATTATCGGCAGAATAAATTAGAAATAAAAACATCAATTTGAAGATATTTTGTTTCTCAGTGAGTTCAGCTGAAGAATTGGTGACGTTGAATCCGCAGTTTGATGACATCATCGCTCCTGATGTCATAGAGGAGATTGTCATTGATGACGAGGTGAACAATGATTGCGACAATGGGGCATTGTTACCTCAGGACTCTTCAACCCCGGAGAAATGTCATGAATTGATGACATCAGAAAACGGGGAATTCCCATCTCATTTACATATTGAAGATATCCGTTCAATGGCTGAGTGTGCTGATGAGTTAACCGATGAAAAATTACCAACGGAGAAAAAGGATCAAGATCCATTGAATTCCAGCGCTCAGGGGCGACAGCTAGTGGCGAAATTCCAGCCTCTAAACGCCGACGGTTACAACCCGACGAAGCAATACATCCGGAACAATCGGGATTCGTCGTTGCCGTTGGTGATTGTGTCCGATGGTGAAGACAGTGTGTCCACTGGGGTTGGTGCGGATTCCGATGTTTTGGGGACAAAATATGTTGTAAAACATCAAACAGACGGTTGTGTAGTGACACCTAGTGAAACAAAATCTGAGAAACTCGGGAAATTGACAAATTGTGAAGATGAATTTATAAAGATCGAAAAATCTGTAAAAATAAAGCAGA
The DNA here is from genome assembly GCA_000149265.1 of Ciona savignyi. Classification (NCBI taxonomy): domain Eukaryota; kingdom Metazoa; phylum Chordata; class Ascidiacea; order Phlebobranchia; family Cionidae; genus Ciona; species Ciona savignyi. Next base: position 155,295 of record CH002047.1, on the reverse strand, counting down.
ATGTGGTAGAGAAGTCATCAGTTTCAAATGTTGTTCGAACGGAAAAAAGTTCTGATGAATTGAAACAAACCAACGATTCAGAAATTACACACGAATCCATTGAGCAAATTGCAGAAGTTGTCAGTGAATCTATCCAGTCGGATACAGAAAACGAGTCAAAACCTGGGATTGAATGCCTGGATGGAGGGATAAGTCTGGTAGAATGGGGATTGGTACCTAGGAGAGCATCTTGCAAAGCTAAGGTATCGGAATGTGTTTTCTTAAGATACATTTTGCCAGACGTATTTAGGATATTAAGTTAATGAAGAAACTGATGTTGGTCGTTTGGTTAGTTAACTATAATAATATGTGTCTTTAACAAAATCACTCCAGTAATCCGATATGACTATGAGTATAAGAACCTTGTGATTTCCAGTGTTGTATATCGACCCCTTTGGATTTGTTATGGTAAGATGTGGTGTAATGCGGGCAGTTGGAGATATAAGGTTTAATTTTTGTTTAACCGAGATAAAAGTGCCCAGCCAAAGGACAAAACCTACATTTAGCAACTTGTTTAACTGAATATCTTTGTTGTGTTAATGCGTCGCGGTGGTGTTCTTGGAAATAAACTTAGCGGGCATTGCCTGAACCCAAATATAAATGTCCTATCCTTGAAAAGCATTGATAATTGGGTATTACAAAGTTTGTTTCCATGATCCAATAATTCCCAGGAGCGCATCCAGAAGCAGTTGTGTGGTCCCGACCTCACTGGTTCCGGGGTTATTTCCTCACGGGGAACGCAGCGTAAATCCAACCGCCAGATGTCGCTAAGGAGCAACTCTGTTCCGCCAACCATAACCAGCAAAGATGGAGAAGTGAATAAGGAATTTTTGTTTTTATTAAATGTACTCACTGATTCATGTCATGATTTTTATCTTCCATTTTGGTAAACATTGTATGGAATAAGATATTCATGTTTTTGTATGAAAAAAACACAAGGGATGTAACCAATCATCAGATTACCTTATGCCCACTATCGGAGCTATAGAAGTATTATGTATAATTGAGATACGCCTTCAGTTTTGGTAGAAACATCGGAAATACCGAGCGAATATGTAAGGGAGCGTTATCACATCGGCAATCTTTGGATTACCATGAAAACCTTTTAGATATTTAACCAAACTTTTAAACAACTGAATTGCGGCAACATCAACTACAGCTATGAGCGAGTTAGTCTTCATTTTTAAAGTTGGGCTTAAAGACAATTTAATTAACCGTCTTAAAGACGGTCAATCTTAATATTTCCTGTAAGAGGATATCGCTAGCATTTTATCATTTATGTTAATAAGCATTAACATCTAATCTTGCCCCAACTGCGCTACTAATGTCTTCAAATCCCCCAGCCTTCCAACCCCTCGTGCAGCACCTCCCCCCAACACTCTAGTGGAGATGACGAAGACAGTGGTTCCGAACTCCCGTGTGTGAAGTGGCTTGTCGGGGGGGTAGAATAATCATCATTGATTATATCTCATGTTACAGCTCTTGCATATTGTAAACACTACATTGCTATCATCCTAGTGTTTTTCTAATATCGAAAGTGATTTAAAACATAATTCACTAATTGTTAAATATTTAAATTTAGCATTTTCGCTAAATTAAACCCCACAGGTAAGTTGGTCACTAGTTCTTTTGCGTTATGAAACTTAATATTAACTTCACTTGTAATCGAAGTGTTCCGTTTTATTCATTTTTCTGTCATTTATTTCTGCTTTTCTTCAAGAAGGGTAATAACTTTGCATTTTATAATGTATTTTTCCAGTGTAAATTATATCACTTTCTTACTCGTGTATATTTGTGTTTAAAACTTATATGAAATAAAGTCAAATATATTCGCATTTTTGTTCAAAAATTGGTAAATTTTTCCAAATTCGATCCCCGCTATGAGCAAAAATTGACGTCATAAAATCAGCTGACCCGTGCCTTGTCATCCGTATCGACAGTCACGCTTGGATGACGATGTTGAAGACGTTTCGTCGACTTGTTGTTTATCACTTCACCAGTTGTGCAGTAGTTTTTGCCCTTTTTCTACGCGGTTTGCCACACGTTATTAGCTGTAGGTACATTACGGCGGGTATTATGTGAAAGAAACTAAACGTGTTATGTAGTTTAAGCTTATTTTGCTCGCAACAGCTGGTTTAATTGATTGAATGATCTGAGAACAGTTGGTTACACTCTTTGTTGGTTATTTTACATACCGGTATTGAACCGCGGGGTTTATAGCATTAAACGGTTTAACCACGCAGCCTTTAAACCTAATCTGACTTGATACTGGTATATTAATAACTTATATATATTATACACATAGGTTATATATTTATTTTGCCCATTTAACAATTCAAGAAGAAGACTTAAATGGGAAAAACTGCATATTAAAATTAAAATAAAGAAATAGTGTGACTCACACTATACCTTGTTTTTTTGGAAATACAGTGTGAGGGTTAGTGTTAAATCTGGGGTTAGAGTTGTGATTGTGATTAGTTCTAAAGTTAATATTAGTTCGGAGGGTTAGGCTAGACTAAGTAGTTTTTATTCTTATACCGTACAAATTCTCTGGTATCTCTAATTAGGAGGACTTCGAGGGTTAGGTTTCAGTTTCCTGTAGTAATTAGAGGCACCTCAATTTCTCTACTTACCTTTTTACCTCCCTTTAATGTTGCCCCAGTTTAAATATAACGTTGTTGTTGAATTTAATAGAATTAGGTGAGCTCACAACATCTATCATGATGTAATAATAGTATTAGAAAAAAATATTTAAATAGCATTTTCGTGATAAAATAATCTTCAAGTCAAAATATCCGAAGTTATGGACGCATTGAAGGAGGAAAATGAACTGTCGGTGTCGGAAAATGACATTTCTATGGAGACGGATAGTGAAACAGTTGCTAAGGAGAAAGAGAATGTCAGCGGGACGGATACCGACGATTCCGCAATTTGGCCACTTGAGGAGCCAGAGAAGTTGAGCAAATTTAACTCGAGCGCTGAAACAACTCAGTCGTTCAACGCCATCAACCAAAGTGTTCAACCGAGCAACCCAACCTCATCATGGACGATACGATCCCCACTCCCCCTCAAACCACCCAACACCTTCCCGAGCCACTGCTTCCTTCGTCGGAGGCGATCCCTCGAGAATCGAACCCGCAAACCATCCGGGGAACCCCCCAAAGATGCCAGGCAAGCACCCGAGATGAATCGGTCGTCGTTTTGGAAGAAACCTCACCCTTGTGACCTCAATATAATGGAGGAGATGGAGACGGAGAAGAATATGTTGAAAAGATGTAACAGCGCTCCTTTGCTCAATGATTTAGAGTAAGTCTAGGAAATTATGTTTGAAAATTTATATCAAATTATACATAATTTAATTTCAGCGTAAATTGTTTAAAATTTCTGCAGATATGCCATTTTTAAAGTAGTGTTTATAAATAGTGGTTAAGTCATAGCGATATATATTTACAATATCCTTGGGATTTTCAGATTGGTAGAAGTGAGATGGGCTTAATGAGACTAACATAATTATTCAGTTGCATAAGGATGTCAGCTTGGCTGTTATAACAACCCCCTTTGATCATTATTTCATTTGTTTCATTGGTTTAAAATCAAAGTAAACATATGATGTTACCATGCAGGAATGTTGGTGTTGTTCCCAAATATCAATATAAACAAGGAAAATTAATTGAATAAAAGCCTCGTATTTATAATGAAAAATGCTTGCTATGATGTAGTCATCTTTAATTAAATGATAAAAACGCTATAGATTAAAAACAATAACAATTTAATGCTGAGCAGCATATTTGTTGACATTGCCTTTATTATTTGCCATAAACCTATTTTTAACACATTATTTATGGATTGTGTTTTTACTAAAAAGATGGTCCCTAACACTTATAAATTATTGGTTGTGTATGGTATGTTTTAAATTGATCTAAATTGTCTATGAATGACACTTCCAAGATATCCTTATACCGTCATTTTATATCCTAGAAATATTTTAGAATTAATAACTTCTAATTAGAATCTTAAAGATCAAGTAAAACACATTTCATTTAATGGAATACTACAAAAATAATAGCCATATACATAGTAACTGTTGGTTAAGTAATTATGATCTTAATCAACTGAAAAAGTAAAATTTTCATCAGTTTCCTGTTTATTTTAAATTTTGCACTAAAATAATTTCTCATTTTAATAAACTATGATCACTTTATTAAAAAATTAAATCTTCATTTTTACTTTGAATGTAAACTCTTAAATGGAAGATATCTCTAATCCAACAAACATTAATTATCATATCATTAAAAAAAGAACATAAAGCATAATTGGGTATTCAACTAAAACCTCTTTCACGATATTTTTGGATAAATCTTTCAGAAAGAAAATAATTGTAAGGTATTGTTGACGTTTAAAAATATACAAATATGTGTTTGTAAGTTGTTTACAATGCATCTGAAAATCCAAGAAATTGATAAACATTATGTCGTTTGGACAACATATTGAAATGACATCACCGTCAGTTATTTAAATCAGAAAAACAATCGTTTAAACATGGTTTATATTGTTCAAAGAATATCAGCTGTTTTGAAAGTTTTGAAGTCAGTTTTAAAACATAATTCTAAATACTATATAGAATTGTAATTATTTACGTCATTGGTTCACCAGTTGTTCAAATTAAAATTTTAGCCATAAATCTAATAATATTTGTTAAAAATTAAATTTACTTTGTACTGATATGTAGGTACCGGGTGCCATTTAAATTACAATTTAAACTCCATACCAATTTGGTAAAAACATTTATAAAACCATTTACGTATTTAGTTTAAATTGTCTTTTTTATTTTTGCTCCTTCATACACCAACATAAGAAATGATAAAAGGCAAATATAACAGCTCATTTATTTCAGAAAGAGTCATTAATGCAAACTGTGTAATACATACAATTAATCTTGAAAAGCAATCATTAAATCTGAATCAAAGTTTTTCATCTATTAGATGTACCTCCCAGTATAACGCTGATGTGTTTTTTTATTTAATAGATGCCAATCGAATAAAAAACTGTCAACATAAATTTGAATAGTAATAAATTATCCATATTTCCCTCTCCATATAACATGAACACCACTGTGTTAACAATGTCCATTATTCCAACAGAATGGCAGAATTGTCGTCGGTTTACCAGCAACATGCCGCACTCGGGAAAAATAGAATTAGACGATTCAGTGCCACGGTATGAATAGTTGATTGTCTATTTTGTAAAACGGGACACATGTTGTTTTTGTCCATTACTTTTTCTTTCTTTATTTATAAAACGCTTTGACAGAGGTGTCTTATCCACCTTAAATCATCATCTAGAACAAGTTATTAGAAATAGCGCGCCAATGTTGCAAACTCTACCATTGCGTTGTATATTAAACAACTGACACCTGTAATGACAAACTAAACTTCTGCTTAATATGACGTTAACATGAATTAAGACTTTGTGATTCATATTGATAATAATTTGCTAGACCAGTTTATTTTCATATATTTTTTGTTAAACATTTCTTGATTATAAATTTGTACCAGTTTTCACCGGGTAAGTAGGAATTTGAACCAAAGTATATTTTCATCACAGTCGCCTGTTCCTGGGACCAGACCAACATCCCGTTTGAGGTTACATCAACTTAAAACTGTAAGTTTTCACAAAGTGTTATACAATGAAATTACTTTAACTTGTTTGTTCTTTTAAACTGATTATATATATACATGTACTGAGTAACCAAAATCATATAAAACAAGCAACTATTGTAGGTTTCGGTACCAAATAAAAGATAAAAATAGTAGGATAAAATAATTTAGTTTTGTGTTTAAAACGGCTCAATTGAGTAAAAAAACAAATTTGAATTATTGTTATTTTTTATGGTGTGACTATGGGTGGGTAGTTAAGTTCGAATTGGTGAAACCCAAATAGATTTCCGAATAGATTTATTTTTAAGTCAAAATTGAACGTAATTTTCTAATGTACATCCCAACTAAATTACACTTCCTACCAACAGGAGGAAAGTATAGAAGGTATTCAGACCAAAGAAACCGCTCATGAAAGGTAATTTGAATAATTTGGTTGACACTTCAAAGCTTATATCTTATATTATTCATCATTCGTGTCTTCGAAATATCGACCCTTTTAGTAGTTTACCATCACAAATTCTATCAACTTTTTCACAAAAAAGAATTGAACAAGTATTTTCTAAAAAATATTGGAAAACTTTCTTTAAAATGTTTATCTTTTTACTAGTTTACTGTAATGATATCTCATTAATCAGTGTTTAATTAAAAAAAGTATATTCTGAGAAAAATAATAGAAAAAACATTACTGGTTGAAAATGCTGTTCGTGCATCTCACTATTTCATTCAAGCGTGAATTGTTTTTTTGTTTCAGTTCCAAATAACTGACAAAGTAAATGACTCGTATCGCAGTATATGTATAAATCATGCTACTGGTACATAAATTGGGTTTAAAATCGCAATATATATATCTGTACTATGTCACAGGTACGTATGTTGGGTTTGAAAATTATAGTTTATGTATGTAACAAGCTACATATTTTGGGTTCAAAAAAATGCGTCGACTTTTATTAACGACCAACTTGTTTGTCTGCGTTCGTTCTATTTTTATCCACCTTACTTCCCAGGGAAGTGCAAGCAACAATACAAATATCTTCGAATTGGAACGAACTTACATTGGTAAATATATTTACATCATTACCTCCATAGCTGATACAGGAGCTGTTTATAGGGGGTTTTACACAGCAACAGCCATTTAACTGTGAAGACTGGAAACCTGAATTTAGTGATGATTATTTATTGATTTCAAATACTCGTTGTCATAATAGTAGATTCAAGTGCTGCAATCTATCAAACTGAAAAATATTAATAGTTTTATTCATCCATATGGAATTCTAACGATGGTCTGTTAAAATAACTAGTTTCCCTAGTTTACAGAAGTTTGTATAATCCTGCTTAACAACCAACAATGTCTATTATTAATACCCCCCCCCCCCCCCATCCAACCCCCCACAGAAGGAACGTCGTACAAGCTTGGACAGCTGCTTACCTTCCCCCCATCGCTTGCATTCCCCGTCCACAGCACTCAGCCCCAAACCACACTTCCATGCCCCAGTCGTATCAGGTGATTCATACACTTTATTTTGTTATGCATAAACAATTAAGGGCAAAAGTTTAAAATGAATATAATGTACAATTGAATATTTAAAAACTTTTTGTTTCGTTTTTTCCTAAAATAATTTAGTATAATTAGTTTATTTTATGTATTACAATAATCATTAGGGGCAAGTATAAATGTTATATTTCTTACCCGAGGCCAGGTTTTTTTGACTTAACATTATCCTGACTTCCAACATATTTATTTATTTTTAGTAGACCAAATAATTTTGCATCGGATAAAGTTGTGTGTCATATCCCTATGCGCCATGTTTTGTAGTTTTACATTCAGTTTGCATCATGTGTATCATCCACTGTCATGGGGCGTTTCATGGTGTTATGTGATCATGGCACACAAATATGCTCAACGCATAACACGCATGACACGGTCAGATCTGCCACCACACGATAAATAGATCAATAAACCAGGTCGCCAGCTTTGATAGTTTCCTGTATCTTTTCTCATTTCCTAACCTACCATTCATTATTCGCAATCAAAACAAATTTACAGTAAGTCTAGTAAGTGTGGAAATCTTTTCTGTTGGTCGTATGCTAATTAGAACAAATTTTTAGCATCACTGTAGAATTGCCAATTAATCTTTGAACATGCTATTTTAACAAAGAGAACAAGAATACCAGAGGACGAAATATACATCTCATGTTTTACAAAAAATACCCGTTGAAATCTCAATAATACTCCAGTATTTTTTAATAAACACAAATTATGCTCACAATCAACCACCAGCATTATTTGACTAAGGAAATTAATCTAAACTCACTATAAATTGCTATTTATTTAATTAATTTAACACAACAGTTTAAATGTTTTATTCAGAACTTTACAATTAATATAATGAAGGATTTATTTGCGAATCTGATCTACTTGGATATGTGATCCAATGTCGGTTTCTATTATGCTTTCAATAAATGCAATAACTTAGCCATTCTACTTTGAGCATGCATTATAGTGATGTTTTCTTCAACAATAATAACTGCCCCAAATAATCTGACGATTTCCCATGTGATAACATCCCCTATGATTTCCAAAGAACCGATATAAACAAATTCATCAAATCCTCAACCCGACATCCCATTCTAACCGAATTATCTCTCGTCAGCACAACGATCCTGCCACTCGAGGGCGATAGACTTCAACTCTCCGAACCATGGGACCCCGAGTCCAAATGGGGTTTCCCCTCACCCGATCCCCCATATACCCCCCTCCAGCGGCATTCCATCCCCACTGACAATCGTCCCGTGCGTGTTCCACCCCTCCCCACACCCCCCCTCCCCCACGCGAGCATTGTGCGGCCCCGGGAAGCAATGCTTCTCCCCTTCCATGCAAATCCCTGTGTCGAGGACGGGAAGTCGAAGTCCTTCACCGAGTCCAACCCGACGAGCCTTCGTCACGTGAGTTGTTTCGCTCGATACATTTCAATTCAATTTTGTGATAATTAAGGGGTTTTTTTAATCTGTTGGTGTGTCAATATAAAAAATACATTAGCTGGGAAAGTTTTTGCCTGCAATATAAGTTTTTGCCTGCAATATATTTTTTGGTATAAAATTAAAGAGATGAATCAGTAACAAATGGATTTTTATTTAAAATTAAAGCAACTCGCTCTCTAATTACAATTTATCTCTTTCCATATTTCTATGTCTATGCATATATATCTTATCCAAGTTGTTTCAATTGTAATGTGTGGTGGGTTAAATGTTAAAACATCCAATAGTTGGTTGGTCCTTATATCAATGTTCCCATCGTATTCAGCACTCGATACAAAGTTACCCAAACACCCAATGATATAAACGACCCACCATGTGATAACGCCTGTGTTTTCCCCCACGGCTGAACAAGAACACCGTGTAGCATGTCGAACATGTTGTTTCACCCACATCCAACATCGATTAATGGTTAACCCGATGTTCACCACACATTGTTTGCTAACAATGGCGATTATCACACAGAAGAAGACGAAGCCAAAGTCCGTGTATCATGCGACCGAGCGCACTGGGAGCCATCAAACGAAAATGTGAGGATTTTGTTTGATTTTTCAGATGATATTTTTGTTATTTTCTTCCAACTTATTATTTGTGGTTATTAGTGTCACTTACACAATGTAGAAATCTAAAAAATAGATTTGCAAGACTGCCCACACTTACTGACTGCTTGCTATTACATCACAGCTGTTTTGTTGGTGATTCGTGTCAAAATGACCCATTTACAAAATTGTCGCATACATCTAATGAGTGTCAACTATATGTTAGGCACCACTATTTTTAAATTACTTTGATCAAATTTTCCACCATTCATCAGTTTTCCTGGTTATCTAATCACCCTTAATATTTCTTCTACAATATAATATAACGATTGTTTTTGCAAGCAGAAATCAATTAATTAGCCACCAATATCAGAGATGGATATTTATGTCGCATAAAATTGGTAATTTAAATAGCTGGAGTTAAGGCAGCTGCTAACTAATCGGTTGCGTCCTTATTTATTGGATGTTGTCTGAACATTTTATTTATTGGATGTTGTCTGAACCCAATGGATTATTTGCGGAGTCTCCCAACCATATACAACACACTGTATTACGAGGTAACCCGACAGTGAGCACAAGATAACCTTGATTATTGTGGTGTGTTGTACGTAACAACTCGACGTAGATAATATATGATTTCCATGCCAGGTGACTCGGACAACGAAGGCAGCAGCTCCCCGAAGCGATGTTTCGTTCCAACCACCCCCTCTCTGGCGACATCCGGTGTATCTGGTGATGTCACTCACACGAGCTCTCCCATTGGCCATCGAGTGATGGTTCAGCGATCACACAGGTTACTAGGGGTCATATTGAATATTGATTCGTAGCAAATTCTCTTCGCACGAGTAGAAATTATTGTTTGGGGAATCGAAACTGGTCGGTTGTGTTCTTGGGCAAGGCACTTTACGGACATTGCCTGAACCCAGTGGATTAATCGGTTCTACCAAATTAAAACAACAACTAAATCATATACAACACACTGTAATAGTTTATAACCTGGGCTATAAAGTGGGCGAAAGTTGACGATTGCCCGTGCAATAATCCCCCTTGTGTTCTTCCATTCACGGGGATAAAACATGAATATCTGAAAAGGAACTAAACCCTATAACAACAATATATATTAATATTATGTCAAATGTAAATGACTTATTATGTGCAAAACACACATTTATTCCATAATATCCTGTGGCTCTTAGGATTATGTTCACAATTCACCAGATTCCAATAACAATATTCCAGTTTATCTTCGACTTCTGTTGAAAGTGGGGACCTCTATGTCTCACCCAGCCCCCCCCATATCGGCCCCCTGTTCACCCCCCATATCCACCACGGGTTCGTACACCCCCTCCATCATACATCGAGCCCCATGCATCCCCACGTCCCATCAAACCACGT
>CH002047.1:109569-144532 GCA_000149265.1 Ciona savignyi | reverse complement strand
AATAAATGCAATAAATTCCTGTTATAAGTCGGTTCACAATGATACAGCATAGGGATGTCGGTCTTAAATGCTTCTTACTTGCAGTTTTGCAGTAAACTAGTAGGTAAAGGACCATGGTGTTAAAGGAATAATGGTCTAAAAAGCTTTTCACATTTTTCAACTTACTTGTAGCGGCAGGACTTTAGTAACGCCCTGCAAACCTAAACATATTGGTCTGAAAGATTAAAGTTTGCAAGACATTACCGATCCCATGGTGACTGGGGATGGAAATGTAGTTTTAAAGAAGTTTTTTTTAAATAAAATTAAAATCTTTCAAACCAAATCAACAACTTCATGTCCAGGTATCGGACTTGAATCGTTGTTCCTCCCCCGCCTCCTCCACCTGTTCATCCTCGTCACTAGAGGGCCTGCGTGATCTACAACCACTTTCTCATGCGGGGATTCCCCAACCAAGGAAAGATTTAAAGGTAAAATCGCTGAAGGACTGAAATCATGGAGTATTGTTATATACCAGGGGTCGGCAATCTTTGCACCTACAGAACCATTTAACCGATAATTTACAAATTAAAAATCACTGGGAGCCGCAAAACTGAAAACATTTTCGCAATAAAAGGAAAACAACACTGTGTGAGATAAAGACGCGAGTGTTCTTCTGTTTGTTTCACTTATGCATGAGTGTTAAACTTATTAGGCGCTCGCTACAGTAGCAATAAAATTAATAAAAGCCGCATCAGAAGGATGAAAGTGATTTCCCATCAAATCCCCGTTCATTCCCACAGGGCGCGAAACCTGACGTAACAAAACCCTCAACTGTGACCTCGCTGTGAAAGTTCAAATTGTTCCAAAGGTATGTGACGTCATAATGGTTGCAGAATAGAGTTCCGGAACGCTTCAAATCTCCAGCTGCTCAGAACTCGAATTGAATTTTTCGCTGCAAATTTTTCATCAAATATTTCTTGCAAGTTTATTTTTAATTTGGAAATATCTTCGTAACTTGTTATTCTCTAACATTCGTTCGTGGCTGTCGACAAAGCTCTTTATTACGTCATAATAACATCGTTTATAAATAATTCCAAAGATTTCAAAATAATCGATAGCACTCGCCTTCCACTGTGACATCACAATGTAAAAATCGCATGTTAATGTTGTTTCTATGTTTTCGTATAAAATCTCGCGTTGTTACGTCATAATAACCTAGAAGCTCCGAAACAACTGTGGAATTGTGACGTGGTGTCGTCGTCTGATTTTATTGTTTTATTTTATTCTCTTGTAAATCTCTTATCTTCCCGCGGTCCTGGGAATATCTCAAGTTTCTCGGAAGATTGCCAGTGTTACCACAGTCGTCCACTAACTCGTAGTTTGCCTGCAATATGTGCTTTCAAATATACGTTATGTATGACATTGTATTAGTTTATTCTTTGATTATTAGCACATAGGGTAACATGATCTAGTCGTCCCTTTGTTTTTGTGTGGAATTGGGATATGTCCGGCCCGTTGGTCTAACAGTTAAGTGCGTCGCTTTTCAACCAAATGGTTGAAGATTTGAAACTGGTCGCTAGCTAGTCGGTTGTGACGTTCGGCAAGGCACTTAACGGACATTGCCTGAACCCAGCGGATTAATGGGTTCTACCAAATTGAAGGAACGTGTCTATTATATACAAAACACTGCAATAGCTCCGGTAACCCGATGGTGGACGCGAGGTGATCTGACGATTGTCTGTGTGTTAACTCCCTTGGTTTCCCCATTCACGGGGATAAACATGAATATCCTATCCTCCTGTCCAATAACCGGAGCTATTTCAGTGCGTTGTGTATGATTGAGACATTTCATTTAGTTGTAGTTCAGCCCATTGATCCACTTGGTTCAAGCGAGATGTAATTGCCTAGCCTTAAGTACACAACCATTTCCCAACAGTTGGTTTCGATCTTACTACCTTTACGCTGATTGCTGACAACTGGCGTTCTTACCGAATAAGCTAACCCGCCAAATACTGCATCTGCATAACTTGGTCTGCATTCCCCCGGGACGAATGTTATATATGCAATTTCACTTTGGGTATAAAAGGCCTAGTTTGTCAACTCATTAAGGCTAAAAGATTTAATTTTAAGTTAAGATAATATTTTAGTTTTTTTGTTTTTTTGGGTTTAATAATTCGTTAAGGCTAAAAGATTGAATTTAGGGTTCAGATAAATTTTTTTCTGTTAGGAGGATTTACTGAAAAACGGGCTAACATGTCGACATCGGTATAATTGCAGCAAAATCGTGTTTTGGGTTGACTTGTAATTCCCGTCAAAGATAATTTTTTTAATTTAATCTGTTTTTTAACTTGTCAATCCGTTATGGCTAAAAAATATATTTAAGGGTAATATTGTTTTTAAGAGTTTTCTGTTGAGAGATTTACAGATAAACGGCTGATTATATCGCAAAGAAAAGTCTCAAAAACTGCACTACTAAATTACAAGAATGTTTGCAACAGATATATAATGCTTCTGAATGTTTATTCAAATCTTCTGAATGTTTATTCAAATCACAAAATCTTCTGAATGTTTATTCAAATCACAAAATCATCGCTTCAATATGTCTGCGCTGTGTACATTAAGGGTCGTAGCAGACATAGGTGACTTTGATGTACTTGTGAATACCACGACACGGGTCTCCATAGACTTGGTTGCTGGCAGACAGATTGCAGGTTTGATGACCATAACATGCACTTCGGATGCTACTGAATGATCCTGATGCTCGACAGTCGGTGTCTTGGATGTTATTTTGGGCGCAACTGGCAGAAATAACGTTTAATAAAACCAAATGTTTTCTTAGGAGTTTACGTAGGGAGTTTTTAAAGACAAAAATTTTATACTACATTTCCGACTAATTGGATTCATGGTTTAATAGGTTGCCGTTTAGTCGAAGGGTTGTAGGCGAACAGGTTGCCAGCCATTTCGTCCCTAGGCAAGATAATTAACGGACATTGCCTAAACGCGGTAAATTAATGGGTTTTACTGAATTATCGTAAATCACAGACAACATACTGCAATGTCTCCGGTAAATCGACGCTGAGCGCATTTTTTTCTAATTATGAGGATAAACATGATATTCTACTATCCTAGGAAATTCATCTTTATTCCCGTGAATGGGAAAACCAAGGGGGTTAACACACGGGCAATCGTCAGATCACCTCGCGCCTACCGTCGGGTTACCGGAGCTATTGCAGTGTGTTGTGTATGATCGACACGTTCCTGTAATTTAGTAGAACCCATTAATCCGCTGGGTTCAGGCAATGTCGAAGTATTTTTCCTACAGGATCACTTGGAGCGCTTAGATTGCTATGGAAAGTAATTCTAACACTGTCCCAAACACTAATTTAAACCCCAGAACTAACTTTAACCCTAACCCTAACATTAATATCAAGGCTTTTGTAATTACGAAGTATAGTAAGCGATTCAAGCGCTCCATGCGATCCTGTAGTATTTAGAGGTAGGCCTACCGCATTAAACCCACCAAGGTAATCGGTCGGACATTCTTTTTATTTTAAAAATAGTTAGCTTGGCTGCATTTAAATAATAGGCCAATGCAATGTAACACATTCAGTACTAAAAACACCCACTTACACCAATTTGTTGGCTCTTCCATAGAAAGCGTCCAAAACGCCAATACGTTTGCCTGAACCACAGTTTATAGTGCCAGTCGACCTTTCGCATACGACTTTAACCCGAGGTACAGGGTTTCCGGGTCCTGTATAACACACGGGGCTATTTTTCACAGGACACATTATACGGCATAAGAAAAAGAAACAGACGTGGTCGAAATCATAATAAAAACGGTAAAATTTTTAAATTATATATTTCAAATAGAGTCTTGAAAAGCGAGAAAAAGTGCGACCCAGTACTGAGGGGATATTCAGCTTTTCCGGTTAAAGGTTGTGCGGTTTTGCATAAATTAAGTTGATTTTTCTGCTGCTACCGGTACTCATGTATTACTCTCGCAATCCAAACTCCGTCACGGAAGTTCTTTTATTCTTGGCCTTCACTGTAGATTTTAGATATTAACCACTGAACTCTATTTCACTTACTTGTACATTCGTACTTGACCTGTATGTATTTGTACGTTCGAACACAGGGGTCACCAAATACCGAGTTGCTAGCAGACAGAGAACAGCTTTGTTGACCTTGGCAAGCATCGGTTATAATCGCATGGGAACCAGATGACGAACAACTTGTTGTGAAGACGTTTCCACCTGGGCATCTGTGCATGAAACAAGTGTCAACCACCACTTTATGTAAAACCAAAACGAATCCTGGTAGGATAGGAAAATGGGTCATTTATGTTTATCTCCGTCATGGGGAAAAGCAAGGAGGTTTTCTCTATTTTTTTTAACCGAGCCAAGTTTCGAACCCATGATGGGCTCGTCATTAGGACCGTTTTTTGTATAGGAGTCGGTATATGAATCGGTCGCGTAACCATTTGGCAACACGACCATACAACCAAGGGGGTTAACACACGGAAAATTGTCAGATCACCTCGCGCCCACTGTCGGATTACCGGAGCTATTGCAGTGTGTTGTATAATTGACACGTTCCTTCAATTTAGTAGAACCCATAATTCCGCTGGGTTTAGGCAATGTCCTTTAAGTGCCTTGCCCAAGGACATAACCTATTTAGTGACCAGTTTCGCACCTGCAACCCTTCGTCCAAAAGGCGACGGACTAATCCACCAGACTAAGCACACTTGTAAAATCAAGTCTTAACAACTGCTTAACAGCATAATTTACAAAAATATTTAGATTAGCGATAATCCAACCACACTTATGATGAATGTAATAAGAGTTCAAACGATTGCAATTATGCTGTTTAAGGCAGTTTTATGAAGGCTTATAAATATTCGTGTTGCATACAAACATTTGTAACATTTAAAATGCCATACTGCTAATAATTTTAGTAACAGTTAAAGCAGTTGAAACGTTTGTAAACATTCGGCTTTGGTCGGTTGCAAAAGCTGTGTTTTGTTTTCTTCTCAGAGTCTTACGGATACACGTGCTGCCATCTGCAATCAAGTGTATTACCTTACGTATGGCAAACATTAGTTTTTTGTGATAATCTCAAATGACAACGGTTGTAACAGTCCAATCGTATCCATACTCCCACTACACAACTCACGCTGCAGTATCAGTTCGACCGTAGAAAGCCTTCTGGATGTTGATGACGTAGCCAGAAGGACAAGTTATATCGCCCTCCTCTCTCTCACAGATGGTTCGGGTTGTCAGAGCTTAAACACAGAGCATCAGACACATCATTCATATGACAGATTATTCATGTTTGTCACCACGAATAGGAATATGACATAGATTTAAGAATATGACATAGACTAAATTGAAGGAACGTCTAATCATACATAACACTCTTCAATGGCTCAGGTAACCTGATAATGAAGACGCGAGGTAATATGCATAAATATCTTATCCTATTTATTAGTTTAGCACAGCACTCTAACCACTATACTCAGCCGATATCCACTTAGTACCTTGCACAATGACACAACCTCCTTCGCCAGGGACAACCTTACGACTACAAACAGACGACGCTCTGTCGGTTGAAAGTAACAGTCCAGACGTACATGTTCAATAAACTCATCTCTTTATAGATTTTGGACGTGTTTGGTAGGTATAGTCTGTATACTACTTAAATATTAACCACTGAACTCTATTTCACTTACCTATACATTCGTATTTGACCTGTATGTATTTGTACGTTCCAACACAGGGGTCACCAAATACAGAGTTGCTAGCAGACAGAGAACAGCTTTGTTGACCTTGGCAAGCATCGGTTATAATCGCATGGGAACCAGATGACGAACAACTTGTTGTGAAGACGTTTCCACCTGGGCATCTGTGCATGAAACAAGTGTCAACCACCACTTTATGTAAAAACGCAAGGAATTCGGGTAAAATGCCACATCTAATTCTTTACAACATAATTTACAAAAATATTTGGAATCGCCATAATTCAACCACAATTATATTAAATGTAGTAACAGTTCAAACGTTTGTAAACTTGCGGGTTAGACCAGTTGCAAAAGCTGTGTTTTTCTTTTCAGAGTCTTACGAATACACGTGCTGACATCTTCAATCAAGTTTATTACCTTACATGGCAAATATTAGTATTTTGTGATAATCTAAAATGACAACGGTTGTAACAGTCCAATCGTATCCATACTCCCACTACACAACTCACGCTGCAGTATCAGTTCGACCGTAGAAAGCCTTCTGGATGTTGATGACGTAGCCAGAAGGACAAGTTATATCGCCCTCCTCTCTCTCACAGATGGTTCGGGTTGTCAGAGCTTAAACACAGAGCATCAGACACATCATTCATATGACAGATTATTCATGTTTGTCACCACGAATAGGAATATGACATAGACTTTATTATTCGGGTAATCGTGGATAAATAGGTTCTACTAAATTAAAGGAACGTCTGTCATACATAATACTCTTCAATGGCTCAGGTAACCTGATGAAGACGCAAAGTGACCTGGCGATTATTCCTGTTAGAACGCGCTTTACCGTCTTCCATCCTTAGTCTTACTAGGTGTGCATAAATACCTTATCCTATTTTTCAGTTTAGCACAGCACTCCAACCACTGGGCTCAGGCGATATCTACAAAGTGCCTTGCACAACATAACCTCTATATACGTCAGGGACAACCTAACGGCCGCCAAAAGCTACTGCTCTGTCGATTGAAAGTAACAGTCCAAAAGTAAATGTTCAATAAACTCATCTCTTTATAGATTTTGGACGTGTTTGTTAGGTATAGTCTGTATACTACTTAAATATTTACCACTCAATTTCATTTCACTTACCTATACATTCGTACTTGACCTGTATGTATTTGTACGTTCGAACACAGGGGTCACCAAATACCGAGTTGCTAGCAGACAGAGAACAGCTTTGTTGACCTTGGCAAGCATCGGTTATAATCGCATGGGAACCAGATGACGAACAACTTGTTGTGAAGACGTTTCCACCTGGGCATCTGTGCATGAAACAATTTAGTTGTTGGTTGTAAATAGAATGTAAGCATAAGAGTCTACTTAGACATTCAGGGAAACTAAGTGTGTTAAACACAAAGTGAATACTTGAATATTTTGGAAATTGTATATAAATTCGTAGTTTTGACATTGTTCAATATGTACCGATGTTGTCATTATCACTGGTTCCATATCACTCCCCCCTGGAAGGTTGAAAAACCGTGTACAGTCGTGTGGCCGATTGGTTCGCGCGTTCGACACATATACCGACATATACAAAAACGGTTCAATAATCATGGGTTCGAACCTTGGGACGGTTAAAAAATGTTTTAAAACAGCTTTAATATGACCGCAAGCTTAAACGTTTCCGAAACTTTTTTTCCTGCATACCCACATGCTGACACGCTGTCTTTGTTTTCGAGCGTGAATTAATGACAAGAGTGGAGAATCGTAGCTCAGAGAAGCCGATTTTTGTGTTTGTTATTTCGTGCCCACATATATTGAATTAATCATCATATGCGTGTTTTGTCGTGGTCGCAGGTAATCTAGAATGAAAATCAACCTTCCGTGACGTAGCTCGGATTTGTTGGAGTCTTAATGAATTCCTACATATTGTTGTTTTAACTTATATTTCAAATTTTAATTGGATTGCTTCACGTCTTCGGGTTGCCGGAGCTTATGCAGTGTGTTGTGTAAGATTGATACGTTCCTTAAATTTTGTAGAAATATGAAACCACTGTGTTTTGTCTAGCAATGCGATCTGCAAGTCCATTACGTGGCAAACAATGTTAACTGTGAAAATCTCAAATGACAACGGTTGAAACAGTCCAATCGTATCCATACTCCCACTACACAACTTACGCTGCAGTATCAGTTCGACCGTAGAAAGCCTTCTGGATGTTGATGACGTAGCCAGAAGGACAACTTATATCGCCCTCCTCTCTCTCACAGATGGTTCGGGTTGTACCTTATACAACATCGGATGTTAAGCAACAATCTGCGAGTGGTGCATTCACCTTTGGTTGGTGGTTTATATAGATACCCGCTTGTGGGCGCGAGGTGATCTGGCGATTTCCCGTGTGTTAACCCACTTCGTTTTTTTTTATTACGGGGACGGGGATAAATATGAATATCCTATCCTACGATTAAATCATTGCCACGGTTTTAGTTCAGTTTATAATTCACTCGTTTTAAGCGTCTTCCCATAAGTACGTTTGTTCATTTCGGCCTACAACCTTTCGAGTGGTTGTCCAACCGACAGAGTAAATCGGTCTAATCAAGTATCTATAGCATTTTATAGTGGTTTGGTGCATTGTCCTTTAGCCGAAAGATTGCAGATTCAAAACTGTTCGCTAGCTAGTCGGTTTTGTCCTTTGGTTAGGTTCTTAGCTGCCATAGTCTATAGTCTATACCAAGTGGATTAGTTTTTTTCCAAAATTAAAGGAGCGTCTTAGTATTATGCAACTCACTGTAATAACCGCCGTGAAATAATCTAATGATTGTCTGTGTAATAAAGGCACCGTTTTTTCCCGTTTTCCAAATTTTTATCAAAAGTCCTGCTTCATGTTTTCATCGTGGAAACAAAAAATAAACTAAACTAACTAAACTTGCCTTAACTCAGATGATTAACATAAATATTGTATCCTATCCCATCTTTCACCACTTTACCTGCGTTTGTGGAGTAAATGCTCGCTGTAACCAGCAGGGCAATTAGAACAATCTTCATCGTAAATGATTCAGATATAACCACTTCAGCTTAATATACTGATAAAACCTTTTAATACAGCACTGAAATTGTTCAAATAAAAATTGATGAAATAAAATATCTTTTATAAAATGAGATTCCGCCTAAATAGATTTAATCAGGAAAATCTTCAATGGACAAACAAATGACGGTAGTTTCCAAAAGTTAAGGTCAATTAGCAGCTGTAATCATTCTGCAGCTGTTTGTACCCGTCAATACATTTGATCGGCGTTTCTACGCCGGGCGTCGGCAACGCAGTGTGGCAGTTTATAAATAATATCAAGATAAAAGCAACTACTAGCGCCAACCAATCACTAATCCGAAATCTTTCGTCCAGGATTCGTGCCAGGGGTTGCCGACCCTGTTATACACATCAGCCATATAGCTCAATCGGGAATGCTGGCTTCGGGGTGTTTCAAGCAGCCGAATGGTGGTTGCATCGAAGCCAAGCGTTTAGTAGAAGGTAAAATTTTAAAATACCAGTATGTCCAAAAATGGGTTTATCCAAATTACTGACAATGGTGATTAAAAGAAAATGACACCAGTATCATTTTTAGAGTCTTTGGTGACCATCTTATGAATGTATAACGATTATAAAAGGTCTTACTGTACAAAACCACAAAATACGGCGTGTCTGGCATATTAAGACCATCTTCGGTAGATAAAAGTCATTTCCAAATAAACTTATTTTCCAGCCAGAAATTAACGATTATTACAGTTGCTATTGGTGGATTATTACTAATGAGATAGGAAGTTATTAAAAATGTTTCGTCATAATTCAACAATTATGACGTTTGAAATGGTTTATTGAATCATGAAAGGTACACAACTACTCTATGACATCATATGCGGTTATAATCGTAATAAATAGAACTAAACAAGAGAGCAACCAGTATTTTATGATTATTTGTTGATAGAATAGAATATTTATGTTTATCCTCGAGAATGGAAAAACACAAAGGAGTTAACACACGGGCAATTGTCAAATCACCTTGCAAATGTCGGCTTACCGAAGCTATTGCAGTATCTTGTGTATGATTACGTTTCTTTAAAATAATAGAACCCATCATTCCACTGGGTTCAGGTGATATCCGTTAGGTGCCTTGCCCAAGGACACAATCGACTAGCTAGCGACCAGTTTCAAACCTGCAACCCTTGAAAGGCGATAAACTAATTTACCAAGGTGATTGGGCGGAATGTAATAAAGGTATTTGTTAAAGTAAAGATATTTTCGATACATAGTGATGATTAATTCAAATTAAATCACTTTATGAGGGATAAATTACCAGAAGGTTTTCTACGCATCAAAGAAAGGACAATAGACAATTATTAAGAAGAGCTGCAGAAACACAGACGTCAAAATCGACTTTCTTTTGTCCAGAACTTTGTGTATAAATATGTTGAACCAACCAATTTGCCACAACAACCTTTCCACATTCGGTTACAACTTGTGAGTGTTATATCTTCGCATGCATTTGTGTAATTAGTTTTATATCTTTAAATGTATTTTTTGTAATGTTTAAAATTTAAAAATTGTATTTATATTTATATGTATTTATTTCCCTAAATCACCAACTTCATTCAGATCACAACGTGGAGATAGGTACGTAGATCCGAAGATGGTGGGTTCGAATCCAAGGTCTTACACAATGGTTGACATCGATCCTTTCTCGTTTGATTTCCGTCCTTTGCCGTGGTTCTTCGTATATTTCGCTTGGTTCATAATGCTCACTACGATCCTGGGCTCCAGCGTGCTATGCGTCATGTACGGCATGACGTATGGAGTGGAGATCAGCAAAGAATGGTAAGGGCGAATTGTTTACAAATAGCTACGCTACAGATCTGGTATAATTGAATAAATGTGAATTCTGCATAAGTTTCGGTTGCGTTAATTTTGTCAATTTCACAAAAAGTCCAGTTCTTTGCGCTCAGTTGAAGGCTTAATTGCACGCAATATGCTATTATATCACACATTTTTTAAAGTTTTTATACCGGAAAATTGCAATATCGACAAAAAAAATAACTTTGGAAATTCCTTCAAATTGTCTACAATTCTCCCAAATAAAAACCCAACTAAGTCTCTGATGCCAGTTATCATAACAATTTTCCGGCAATTCGGTAAAAGTCCAATTTCTCAATAAATAAATGTTGTTCTGCACCATTTTAATATGGGGGTTTATACACAAGCGTAATATGATTATAATAAAACAAACATCTGGGCTTGCGAAAGATGAAGGTTTAAACCCACATAAGCATGTTATACGGGCTACATATTTTCAATGGAGCGGATTCTTTCATATAAATGATAACACAACTTGATATTTTGTAATTTATTTGTCAAATTTCGGTTTATTTTTGTCTGTTTGTTTCTTCAATAATTTGACGTATTCTCGTTTTTCGGGGTCGGTTAGCTTTTTCAACTTCTGTTCCTTGATTGCGAACATCGATCTAAATAAAGAGGTCAATTAGCTTAATGGTTAAGAACATAACGGTCTGAAGGTGGTCGATAGGTTAAGGGATTAAAACCAGCAGTGGCTATTTGACAGTTTTCTTATGTAAGGCACTAAACGGTCATCGGTTAAACCTGTGGAATTATTGGGTAGTAACAAAACTATTGAGAAGTCTCAATCATACACAACATACTGTAATATATCCGGAAACTCAGTAATCTGACAATTCCCCCTATCATAACGCATAATGTATTTTTCCATTCACTTGGATAGAAAACATCAATGTTTCTGAATATCTATACCAATCACTTAAAATATTTATTTATAACATATTTTAAACTGGATCATATACAGACGTATGATGTCGGTGCCAATTTGCAAATATTTAACCTCAACTGTTTCCTGCCAAAGGAAAGCACGTGATCTCCGTCAATATGGTCACGCATCAGTAGTTTGCATTCCCGAAAGGAATTTTCGAGAATGACCGCGTAAAAGTTGACGAACATTTTGTTGAAAACGACTAGAAATACGAAGAGAAACAGACAACCTAATAGAGGGTGGTGATGTAGTAGATTGGAAGAAGTGAAGGCCTCCATTGAAAAGCCAAGAACCTGGAAAAAGTAACAGAACATAAGTGAGTAAGTTGTGCTCTATAGGGTCTGCACTTGGGCTTTAAAAAAGCAATTATTAAACTGACTTGTGGCCGAATGGTTTAACGCACTCAATATAAATACGAATTTTCACTTAAAAATCGTTCTAACTGACGAGCTAATTGTGGCACCTCTAATATAATATACATTTGTTTTAATTTATGTCTAAAATATTTTATACTTTAAACGTCGTTGTTTTGCGTTTGATGTTTTTCTCACGTGTTTTATTACTTTTTACGTAATTATCACCTTGTACGGGCCTTTGTAATTTTGCCGATTAAATCATTAACATAGTTTTTTTACCCAATTCCCCACAGTTAGTCAAACGTGCAGATGTGAAACGTCTGGCACGTAAACTTTTCGCACCTTGTAAATTCCCTATATATTCTGAAAATTTAAATAACCTAAATGATAACCTACAATAACGTACTTGAGATAACTTGCGTCATGCTGTATAACGTACCTTAGACTATACAACTGGCGTCATGCTGAATGACGTAATAAGTAACTTGAGTCGCAAATAAACCGTGTATTGAATGAGACGCAGAATACAACTAAAGTGAATCAAGAGTTATGGACTTCGAATTTGAGATTAAGACAGTACAAATCGTTGCTACTGTAGGCATTCTGTATAGACAGAGCAAGCTATGCCAAGTTCAAAGTAACCAGAATAAAGATCTCTATGGAAAAGCGACGAGCAGAAGCAATCAGATACAAAAGAAAGCGCGAGCCCACATTGTTGAGCCCGACGTGATAATGGACACGCACCCTCCCAAAACGAACTATTTCCGACGTCAACTTCAACTAGAAGTTTCAAGCACATTGGCAACGACGAGTGGTCCAACGCAAGTTATTTAAGAAGCAATTTCAAGCATCAAGTAAGAAACGCCCCTTTTCGCTGGACGAAGTTGGTGACTAACAAGACAACGCACTCTATTCAAATCAAGTTGATAAGCATCGTTTCCGCCGACGAAAGAAGAAAATACGCAAGACGACGTTCCCTTTACGAAATATGAAAGCGTTGTATTATTATTTTTGTAGCTTCTATACCCTATTTTTTTTTGTAAGTTTTATTATTATTTTTTATACTATATGTAATTATTAGTCTGCAACGATTGCAAAAACTAGTGTTCCCGGTTTGGTTGGATGGTACTAGGCTATTGCAAGAATGCATAATATCGGTGTTTTACTCTACAGACTTCTTACAAACACGAAGAGCAAACGCGCCTTCAACAACTGCTACATGCACTTCATCTTAAACAAGGTTAGTAACGCTTTTACGATTATGCTAACATGAGCTTGAGTCAATGATGCCATGCTGCGCCAACCCATCCCGGTATATTAGGCGCACTTACACGTCGAACGACGTTTGTTTTGTTCGTTCGCGCCAGATTTTCAATGTTACCGCCGACAAGGCGTTAGTTTTCTTTTAATCGCGCCTCACGCAAATTATGCGTCTCGTTCAAGCGATTACACACTCGTTTTAGCACCGGCTCGAGTTTTGTTTCTTATCCTGCGAAGTCAGATAGCCCCTGCCCCGCGCGTTTGCGCTCTTGCTGTGTAAATAAGTGAGCGTCCCCGCTTTACAACGCCACAGTTTATTGCACGATACCAGCATACTTTCGTATAGCTATGGTAATCGCGCCGCATGTAATATGCGATGTCTAATGGTCTAATCGCCTCTCAGTCAATGTGTCGGATGTTCCGAACCGAATATATTTCGTGTGTAAAACAGGATTTTACAAACACCGCACAGTAATGACGAGACGCGGCTTATGCCCTTCTTACTAAAAGTTTTCTTTTGTTTGTTGATGGAAATACATCCGCGCAAGATTATTTCCCCTATTCGTTATTTTTTTTGTTTTTTGCGTTTTTATTAATTGCGCTTTCGTCGCATATAGCGAGATCATCGCTGCATTTGTTTCATGCTCACTCGGAAGTGAGTCACCAGGCGTACACGCCTTGGTTTATTAGCTGGCAAAGTATGGAAATATGGCTCATGTGATGCATATTGTGGCGTTGCTACCTTGAATGTGAGATGTCACTTTCACTACATATCATATAACATATATCACGCATTTACATACATGACACCAGATTGTAATGCACGATTGCACAATTCTAGCTTTGTACTTAATTCTCCCAACCAGGGTATTCTAGTCTTTTGCAGGATAAACGTGTGAAATGCTCGAAACTTCGTGAGATCGTTCACCACATGACTTCGATTGTTATTTCGACTGAACATCCGAAATGCTCAACGAGACCGTGATTTTATATTCTCAAACTTAACAAAATGTGGAAAAAATGAGATGTTGTGGCACCTCTAATATAATATACATTTGTTTTAATTTATGTCTAAAATATTTTATACTTTAAACGTCGTTGTTTTGCGTTTGATGTTTTTCTCACGTGTTTTATTACTTTTTACGTAATTATCACCTTGTACGGGCCTTTGTAATTTTGCCGATTAAATCATTAACATAGTTTTTTTACCCAATTCCCCACAGTTAGTCAAACGTGCAGATGTGAAACGTCTGGCACGTAAACTTTTCGCACCTTGTAAATTCCCTATATATTCTGAAAATTTAAATAACCTAAATGATAACCTACAATAACGTACTTGAGATAACTTGCGTCATGCTGTATAACGTACCTTAGACTATACAACTGGCGTCATGCTGAATGACGTAATAAGTAACTTGAGTCGCAAATAAACCGTGTATTGAATGAGACGCAGAATACAACTAAAGTGAATCAAGAGTTATGGACTTCGAATTTGAGATTAAGACAGTACAAATCGTGGTCACTATAATTATTAGTGTGCGATCTGTGGAGAATAGACTTTCCGCTGCGCAGCTCGCGAGAGACCGTTAGGCAGCCAGCCTAAACAAGTTCAGCTAACGCCCCGGTCAGTTAAACGACAAAAGAAAGCGCGAGCCCACAAATTATGGCTTCGAAACTTATCCCGGCAAATATATAACACTGCTTATGCCCGTGTATTAGGTAGGAGTGAATCTAAGAATATTTAGTGATTAAAGGCAACCATATGAACCCTATACTCGACAAGCAATACTTTAATAAATCACCTGCATGAAATGTACCGCAACACACAGAGACCGACACCATATACGTTGCATCAAATATATAATTCGAACCATTATTAACAATCCACAAAACTCACCGATTGCATCGTTCTCAACAAATTGCTGAAATCTTTAACATCTCCGAACCACATAAGACCTGGTGTGAGAAAATAAGACCAATAGGATAGGGTGAGATATTCAGGTTTATCCCCGTGAATGGGAAAACGAAGGGGGTTAACACACGGACAATCGTTAGATCACCTCGTGCCCACCGTCGGGTGAGCGGGGCTATTTCAGTGTGTTATTCCGCTGGGTTTAGGCAATGTCCGTTAAGTTTTTGTCCAGCCGGTTAGCCTGGCGGTTAAGTACGTCGCCTTTCAATCGAAAGGTGTGTCTATCATACACAACATACAGCAATAGCTCCGGTAACCCGACGGTGGGCGCGAGGTGATCTGACGATTGCCAGTGTGTTAACCCCCTTGGTTTTCCCATTCATTGGGATGAACATTAATATCCTACCGCTATCCTATCCTAAGTGCCTTACCTAAGCACACAGCCGACTAGTAAGCGACCAGTTTCAATTCTGTACCCCTTTGGCTGAAGGGCGACACACTAAACCACCAACTTAATCGTTTAAACCGAAGTAATACAAGCTAGACTACATTGATTTGCGCACCAACCACTCACCGACATGACAAAACGCGCAGAACAGGAAAACCATCAGCACAGAATGTCCCTGCAGGTCGCCACTGGACTGTCGCATGGTGGCGTACATGAGCTCGAAGGTTGGATGACCCTTCATTATCTTGACCGTGTAGAACATCGTGAGAAAGATGGCGGCAGAGAGCAAGCACCTTGTGACGTAGTCCAGGTAGGCGGCGACATGGAAATGTTGGAAGGAAGGCAACTTGTCGACGTATGCCTTCAGCGCCATGTCGGTGTATGTGACTCTGTTGGAGTGAAGTCTGGTAAATGAATAATAAACAAATATGGTTGGCCTGGTCTATTAGTAACACGTAAAACAACTATAGTACGAAGAATGGTTGTCGTTAGTTAACTACGCCTAACTTAAGGGTAATCCCGGGTTCAGAGTCGAACCCATGATGGGCTCATTGCAAATTCGTTTTATTTTATATATTATCCGGTATAATATAATGGCGTTAAACATGCGGCGATTGCGGTGTGTTCTCTCTGCGTTTTTCCACTCACGGAAATAAAACATGAATTTCCTATTTTGTGCTAATTTTTTTTTGTGACATTTTATTGAGGATATACGACACAACATTACGGAAAAATGTACCTCAAAGCAATGTGTGGACCGGCAGCAGCCGAACGGCCGAACATCTTAGAAAAAGGTTATTCACATGTAAATAGAAACAGATGCCCACTTATTTTGTGCTAATTTATTTCACTAATACTCCACCCACCGGGTCAAATAGACGACAACTGCAGCTGTGGAAAGCACAAGGACAACAACGTGAAACAAATTCCAAACATTCCACAGGAATTCGAACCCGATTTCCCGGATGTTGCTCGCTATCTCCACCAAGTGGTAGAACACCATGATCAATATGCAAATGAGGCTGACGTATACAATGACGTCGGTCGCGTATCTAATATAGAAGTATTAGTAAATATAAGTACTAGTGTTTTCATTTTTGTGATTTGACTATTATTCGAATTTAGTTCTTAAACCAAATCAATCGAAGATCCAAAGGTAGGTTGGGTAATGAAAACGTTACTTTTAAAGTATATATTTATATATATATATATACTGTATATATATATATAATAAATAACAAAAAGCAGTGAAATCAAAATGTGTTACTTTCGAAATTAAAAGGAAACCATGAATAGATCTGTATCTCGCATAATATAAAATGTAATGGTCAGGTGCAATTAATCCAATCCCTACAAATGGCTGTTAAAGATAGGCTTGAGTTTTCAAAAAACGGAGAGAAAAAAGAGTTTGGAAATATGAAACAAAATAAAGATATCCCTTACGCTTTTGTTCCCAAAAGGAACGAGATCAATTAATTCACGTAAATTGAAACAAAATCCAACGTTCAGTACCATCCACTCACTGTACGTGGTGTGTCCTCATGAGATGCAACCGCGAAGACACGTACACGTTCCCAGAAGTCGATATCTCAATGGCGATGATTGTGACGCAATAGATGCGATGCGGAACGTTGTAGAACACCGCCTCGAAAATAATCGCTCTGGAATTAAAACAACAGACAACTCGATAGTGAGCATTGGCAGAACGAGCATAGAAGAGATCGCATGAACCCAGCAGATTAATGGGTTCTACCAAATTGAAGGAACGTGTGAATCACATACAACACACTGCAATAGCTCCGGTAACCCGACGATGGGCGCGAGATGATCTGACGATTGCCCGTGTGATAACCTCCTTGGTTTTCCCATTCACAGGATAAACATGAATATCCTATCCTATCGTTCCAACATGAGACATGAACGACAAATGTTCTTGGTCATTTAAGTTCTTGCAGACAATCTATTCAAACAAGGAACATCTCATGCAGTACAGAAATATATATTTCGCCATTATAGCATTACGGGACTCTTATACAGATATAAGTAAATGAGAGAATCTTTATTAGAATAGTGCGAGCTTTTCTACAAATTTCTGCAAAACAAATTAAATTTATCTTAGCATTGTCACTGTTTTATTTAAAAAATGCATGATTTTATATTTGATTGAATAGCGCGAGATTTTTGCAACTTCCTGCAAAACAAAATATTTTTTAAATTCCCCCTCACCGAGTATTCTTATCGATCCATTGCGCTAGTCGGAGATATTGTGCCATGGCTTTGGTTTTCGCGGCATCCGGAATTGTGACGTAATAACCACCATTTCCATAGTTCGCGTGCTCGCCGAAGTAGTCGCTGATCCATGTCCACGGGAGGGCGGTATAACTCCACGGACTGGACACAGAGAACGGGGAATGAGTTCGTTTGTGCGGTCGTGTGGCCGAATGGTTAACGCGACCGATACATATATGGAATCCTATAAAAACGGCCCTAGGTGCGAACCATCATTACTTCGAAACTTGGCTCGGTAAAAAGTATAATGAGCTGTGTAGTATGGTGGCTTGGTCGAATGGTTAAATGGCGACAAACATATGGATATGCATTGGTTATGTGGAACGTTAGTAAAGCAGAATGATTTACGCGGAATTCGGTATAAAGAATGGTCTTGCTGGCAAGCCGATCACGGAAACAAATATTTATAGTGTGGTAACACTAGTTATTTTGCAATCAACAATGCAAGTATTCGACTACTTTATAATAACTATAAAATAATTACGTAAATCTAAAGGTTATTCGTTATCACTGACAGACCTGTTATTGACGTCATAATGCTGATTATATAAATATCGAATACGCTTCGACCAACTAGCTCCGTAGCTTTTCCGATCCTCAAAAGCATAATCGAACCCCAATCGACAGGGGGTCTTTTCACCAAGTTTCACAGGTAATTTAGCATCGCTGTGTTCACATAATACTTCTGCAGATAAAATGATTTAAATTAATTTATTTTACATTTTAAGATTTGTCCGTTCACATACACCAACATGTTTAAACGTCGCATTTCAGCCGAATGGTTGCTGCATCGAAACTAGCCACTGGCTTGGTCAGCTTTTCGTTGGCAATGCAGTTAGCGGACATTGCGTAAAGTAGATTAATGAGACTAAAACGGTCGAAACATCTCAATTACATACAACACACTTTATCAGCTCCGGTAATCCGATAGTGTGGCCTGGATAATCTGATGATGAACCGTGTGATACCTTCCTATAGTTTTCTCACTTACAATATTCAAACATAATATATTCCAAGTCACCGGTTATGACGCGTTTCTGACGTAACAGTGGTCTGGACACAAACACGAACTGTCCATCGGGGAAATAAATCTCATTGTTGCTGAACAATGAATCAGCCAACGAATTCTCGATCCATTTGTAAATTCCTTCATGTGACGTAATCTGAAGAATAATCTTATTCAGTCTGGTTAGCTTGGAGGGTTAGTGCGTCGTCTTTCAACCCAAGTGTTTTGGGTTCGAAACTTGTGGCTACATGTCGTTTGTATCTTTGGGAAAGACACCAAACGGGCATTGCCTGTATAAGGAACATCAAAATCATATACAACACACTGCAATAACTTCTGTAACGCGACGATGGGCGCGAGGTGATCTGACGATTGCCCGTGTGGTAACCCCCTTGGTTTCTCATTCACGGAGATAAACATGAATATCCTATGCTATCCATTAAATATATGAGTATGGCAAGTTAGTTTTCAAAGTAAACGATAATCATATTAATAAAAAAATCCTAAACACCGAAGTCCACACCTTGCTTGCGTCATTAATAAACATTCTGTTGATCGCTTGACCGAATTGAAACGAATTCTGCCCCCTCTGCCCGAAAGCCACGATAAAAAGGAACGCAAGGTATAACAGGTGGACGGATATTCTCTGGGAATTTAAATCGGTTACGTTTACAAACTTAATTAATGAATTGCCTTTTTATTTAAATGCGTATGAGTCAATTTGTTTACATATTTTAAATAATAGTGTTAAGATAATACGGTAACAATACGGTTTTATAAATATATTTTCGGGATTCAAGTATAATCAGTTAAAAGGGTATTATTAAGTTTTGGTTTGCGGCTATTGTAGAATTCATGTGTCTAGTTTTAAATTAAAATTCGAAGTCTACGTAATGAAAACTGCCAATTACGACTAAAATCAATATAATATATGTGAATTCATACAATTTGGTAATTTTATACATAGCTGACAAAATGCTTGTAATTGAAACATTTGTCAGCAATTTTGAATCGTCTATGTTGCCAACGTAAATATCGCCATTCGATCAATACACGGTTCTAAGTAGGCGTGTTAAAATATAAATATTACATAAAAATTAAGATTTGTATAACATAGAAGACAAGTTTCCATAACAGGGAAAGATTACATTGGCTTAAGGATTGGACGTTTTGCAATATCAAAACAACTGTATAAGGTAGATCTTACTTAGACGACAACTTTTTGATGACAATTTATACAAACATCCTTTTTTAAATATTGAAGACCAATGCAGGATAAAATTTAACTTCAATAAACTTAAATTTACTTTTAATCTTCGTCGAAGCTTTCTCTCCAAAGCTCTCTGCTTCTGTCCTTCCAACACCTCACACCGGGTCGGGGGTTGGTAGGCGGGGTTCTTTGATCTATCATCGGTCAATCGATCTTCCAATAACTGTGGGTCGCCATGTGGTCGGGGGTAAACTATAAACAAAGCGATTTAAACAAGTATGTTGTTCCTTTACGACAGGGAATTAAAATATATGGTTAATAATTTTTGAAACTTTATTTATTAACAAATGAGAACTATTTTTCAATCTAAACATGTTAAACTTCATATAAATAATGTCGATTTAATAAATATATATGTGTTAACGCTTTTAAAGGCAGGGAGCGTTATCACTGAGCGAATTGCCACAACATAACCCATTTAGTGGTTCGATCCTTTATTCTGTATAGAGAGCATACTTTATTAGTATATATAACGAAACCAGAAAGCTAAAAGAAATGTTTTAATTAAATTAAACAAAATCCCGAACTTACAGAAATCTGGAACAGGTGCAAGCCAGTCTTTTAAATCATGTTTGGGGTTGTTGATTACGTTGAAAGATGCGAGAAAGACTGCTTTGAAAGGTTCAATTAATATTATGCTTTGGATGAATCCGCTCAACAACGATATCAACCTGTATGGTGCAAAGAGGTTTTATATATTTCTGTGTTGTATGATTAAATAATAGAATTTTAATTAAAAACATCAAAGCTAATATAATAGAATAGATTTGCATCTTACATATTTAGGCTGCATATACTGTTACCATCATAGGTGCATTTTTTGGTTAAAAATGACAAGAGTAACGTAGCCAAAATCGCTGCATAATTTAAGTTTTTTTAATTATACCAGTTTTACATTGTAGCTATTTGTGGCCAATTCGCCCTTACCATTCTTTGCTGATCTCCACTCCATACGTCATGCCGTACATGACGCATAGCACGCTGGAGCCCAGGATCGTAGTGAGCATTATGAACCAAGCGAAATATACGAAGAACCACGGCAAAGGACGGAAATCAAACGAGAAAGGATCAATGTCAACCATTGTGTAAGACCTTGGATTCGAACCCACCATCTTCGGATCTACGTACCTATCTCCACGTTGTAATCTGAATAAAGTTAATGATTTAGGGAATATAAATACATTTAAATTTTAAACATTACCTTAATACATTTCAATGAAACACTTTATATTTGGTAAAGTCAAACTCATTACACAAATACATTTTGAAGATATAAAAAGTTTAAAATGTAAGCGAATATATACCGGATATTTGACCCATTTGGTTAGTACGACCGATTTAAACATAGAATTCTGTATAAAACGGACTGAGTGACAGCGCATCGCAAATTCGAAACATATCTCAGTAATTAAAGAATTACCCCGCCGATGGGTGCATTGCCAAACTTGTCGAGTTGTTTGGATTGTGTCCCGGGAATTCCCCGGAGTTGGATGTACGTTTCATTCTCAATTGTTTCCGTCTGGTTCGCATCGATTGTGGCGTCTGTGTTTCGGCATCTCTTCTTGATTGTTGTTTTATTCTTCTTTCTTTTAAAGGCCGAAAACCTTCTGGTAATTTATTTTTCTTTAAATGATTTATTCTAAATTTATTATCACATTGTCTTGTTGTGCTCGATTGCTTGCGATTGTCTTTAATAATATCTATACAGGTGTTTTCAGGTAAATCGTTTTGTAGCTTTGTAATTTTGCCTGAATGCTGTGCATTTCCAAGTAAATCCTTTGGTGAAGTATCAGTTCGGTCAGCGAAATATTTTAACTTCTCTGGTAACTTGTATTGCGAGTTATTTGACTTATTTAACAGATCTACATTATCCAATTTTAAACCATCATTTGGTATAACGAAAGTTTGGATTTTTTGAGTTTCAAAATTGTCCGGTGCTCCAGCATAATCCTTAGAAGGGTGGTCAAGTGGTCTTGATTTGTTTTGGGTCAAATTATTGAATTCAGTTAAGTTCTCGATATCATCGTATTTGCCAGGCTGCCATGAAGTGTTGTAATTATACCGGGAATAATCTAATGGGAAGAAACTTAATCCGTCAGGAAAGTTGTTTGAATTATTTGAAGATTCATTCTTGAGTTCTTCTGTGATCTTTATGGTGTCTTTGTATCTAACATGTTTCGATGTATGTCGAGGTTTTTCCAAATTGCGTTCGGGCAGGTTATCAGTGCTGGAGACTTGACCGTCGATCATAACTGAACTTTTAATCGTTGTTCGACGGATTTGTTTAACAATCCTTTGTTCGTCTCCAGAAAAAATATTTTTTGAATGGTGCGATCGAATTGCCACAGATCCCATACCATTGGTTGTATCTTTTGTTTGCATTTCTTTAAAACTCTTTCTTTTTTTAAGTTTATCTTCTACTTCCAGCGATAAACTTGTGGTTGTAGTCGATCTTTGAAGGGATTCGATTTTCTTTCGTTTTCGACGACCTGTTATCCCATTTCTTCCGTATTCGGATGTTTTTACTGTTCGAGGAGCGAGCGACATATCATCAAACTCCGAACCACTGGAAGATGTGAATTCGTGCTTGGAATAAGGACGAATTGATTCCCCTCTTTCCAACCGAAGTAAGTCCTTGTTTTTGGTTCTAGATTTCAATCTTGGTTGGGAATACCGAAAGAGGGTTGTGACAATGTAGGTCAAAGGGTAGCAGAGTAAACCACTCTCCAAACCTGCATGGAAAAAGTTAGAATAAGTACGGGTGTGTTGACTATAAATTTTATTGTTAGACATGAATTACCAATAGCGATTTGCGACCACTTGAATGAGTAATACCCGAGGTCGATTTTGAAACCTGGCTGCGAAGCCTCCCGACCATAAAACATGAGTGACGTCAGCATGATCATAAATATGAGCAGATAACAAGCGGAGAGTCGTTCCACTCTCGACATATCGCTTTGCTGCCAAGGTCGCATTGCGAGAATCGAATACCACATATGTCTGCAAGATAACTGTTACACGGACATGAATTAAAATAATCAAACACGCACTGGTCTTTCAGGTAGTTTTCGCATTTGATTTGGAACAAACTATCAAATGTGTGAAGCTCTTTAGTGCGAGCTGCTGGAAATATGTGGTCTATGTCGTCATAAAACCACTTCTTGCAAATAAAGAAGGTACACTCATTTGTTTCCAAATCTCGAACGACAATTCTCTGTAAAAACCTGGAAATGAATTAATGTTGGAACTTTGAATGATAGGATTGGATATTTATGGTTATCCCCGTGAATGGGGAAACCAAGGGGGTTAACACAAGGGCAATCGTCAGATCACCTCGCGCCCATCGTCGGGTTACCGGAGCTATTGTAGTGTGTTGTATATGATAG
Organism: Ciona savignyi; assembly: GCA_000149265.1. NCBI lineage: Eukaryota > Metazoa > Chordata > Ascidiacea > Phlebobranchia > Cionidae > Ciona > Ciona savignyi. The sequence goes on along the minus strand of CH002047.1, from coordinate 121,068 downwards.
ACACGTTTCTTCAATTTAGTAGAACCCATTAATTTGGTGGGTTCAAGCAAAGGCAATGTCTAAATGATATGATCCGGAAAACAACAGGACAACTTAAATTTGGAGAATCAATTTGTACCATTCAGGGCTGTTTCCGCTGTTATCGTGCCACAATCGAACAGCAAGTATGTTCCCAAGACAACTGTACGTTTTTATCAGGAATGAATTGATGCTTCCCTTTGTGAAGATTCTCTCTCCCGGATTCTGTAAATTGAAGTTTTTGTTGCAATTTCGTTTTATAAATGTAAGTTTTAACAGCCACGTCATTTTTTCTCCACTATACTGTGCCTATTCACTGACGTGGTTAACTACTGTAGTTTTGCCGTTTTATTCTGTCTCCTTGACTTTAATTAATTATGCCATTCCTCTTTAATGTAACGAAGGGACAAAAAAATAAACTAAACTCGTATTGATATGCTTCTTATTGTAGTTCGTTAACTCCATATAATACCTGTAGTATATGCACTTTGTCTGTTTTCCTTTTCCCAATCAACTTGATGCAAACAACTGCACTCGTACCCGCAACCCTCCGATTCCCGGTGTACAGTGTGACGTAATAACGATAGTTGTCAGCTGGTGAATTGTCCACAACCTCGATGTATGCTTGCTTGGACGATAGCTCGGTTCAATTATGTGAAACTTTGGGTGAAAATGATTTAATGAATTCTTACTTTGTCCTCGCATTCGACGTCTTTCTTCCGCGCTAGCGTCACGAGAACGGCGTATGACGTATACAGGATGAACAGACAAACGAATATTATGGGATTTTCGAGAAACTTTTTCCATAAATCCAAAGAGAGCTGGAAATATACAGAAAAATTATAATTTCGGTTTAAAAGAAAAGAAGTTGTTACCTTGCTGTAATCTATTTTATTCGGGTACACTATGAGCCTGGATGCGAAGAGAGTGGGAACGTCTCTTTGGTTATTCTCTTTTATTCTCCCACTTCTCTCCGGAGGAACCGGGAATCGATCGCACTCACACGTCACTTCCGGTCCACTCGAATTCACATCAGGCTGTGATAATGACGTAATGATGATGTATTTGATCCCTGACCTAACCGGTGGCAATGAATGTTTTGATCAGTTGTTAGGACATTACTCACCCGACAGCCTTGGTTGTCCCAATCAAAGATATCGTCATCCCAATACAAACAATTCACTGCATATGTTGTCACTGATGTTTTAAGAACGCTACCCAGGCGGAAGTATTTGGCGCCAAGGGAAGCGTGGATGGTTAAGTTGTAATTGCTCACGCCTTGTGGAATGTCTTCGAACGGTATCCACCAATCCAACGAACGTTCTGTAAATACGAAAACGAAATTATTAATTTAAGACGATACCAGCGGTAAATGATTTAGGATAGGATATTCATGTTTATCCCCGTGAATGGAGAAACCAAGGGGGTTAACACACGGGCAATCGTCAGATCACCTCGCGCCCACCGTCGGGTTACCGGAGCTATTACAGTGTGTTGTGTATGATAGACACGTTCCTTCAATTTGGTAGAACCCATTAATCTGCTGGGTTTAACCAATGTCCGTTAAGTGCCTTGCTTAAGGACACAACCGACTAGCTAGCGATCAGTTTTGAACCTGCAACCTTTCGACTGAAAGGCGCCGCACCATCCACGGCCAGACTAACCGGGCGGACTAAATTTAAATTTTAAAAGTTTGAAATATGTTTTCAAAGTCAGTTTACTATAAATTATATTTTCAATACTCTATTTTTTTCTATCCGTTACGGACAAGTTCTTTGTTTCCTCACATATCCGAGTCAACGTATACGAAATGAACATGAATACCTACTAGAGTGGAAACTTGTACAAAAACCAACTTTCAGAAAGCCTTAATATAATATTCACCTGAAACCTGTTTTAATAATTTGAATTTGTGTTGAGTATCCGTCGATTGTAACGTAGCTGTCCAACCCTTGACTTCGTGAGAAGAACCATGGACAATAACCCTGAGATAAGCTCCCTTCAAATTCTCCTTCATCCCAGCTGAATTCACGAAAACTACAGAATCAGATGCAAAGCTGCTGCACTTGTTTACGTCACAATCGCTAACAATGGCCACGTCGACAGGTGATGACGCCGCGTTAGTGGGAATGCTGAAACGATTCGGAAGATTTCGCGCAACTTCGGAAGATATCGGAGATTGAATGTCCCAGCACGTGGTCAATGAAACAGCAGTAACGAAGTCAACGACTCGATCGGAAGAATTAAAATTCATTTTCCGAGCGTCATAATTGTAAATCTGGGTAGAAATACAAGAACGAATTATTGAAAATGCAATTAAGTCCAACCGCTATACTTACCTCGAGGTTGATTATATCATTGTCTGATACAGATTTCAAATTATACAGTTGAAAGTTCGAACCGGATTTGCCCATAACACCTGTGATGAAAATACGAAAAATAATTCATTTAATATCGTTGCAAGTGCATGGTTAGAATATGTGGTAAACCTCAAAATTATTTTTTCCTTTTTTTAAACGTTTCAAAACTTAGATACACTTAATGTTTCGATTGACTTTAATATATCATTCCATTTAATCTCGCCGCTTTTAGCAAAGAAATTTAGTTTTAGTAGGCAGAATTTTGTATTATAACATTTTAATTAACTATTTTGAACAACCATTGACTTTATATTTAATCTTTAGGTTAATAAGGATACATTACCTACCACTATCTTTATATTTCAATAAGGTTTAACATAAATAAACAAGAACGAGTCTAAACTCATGTTGACTCCCTTCAACATGGAAAAATAATCTTAAAAATAACTTGGCATGCTTAAATTCGCAGCTCCTTAGATTGTCTTTACAACAAACATTATCTCACTTGAAGATTTGGGATCCAGCCTCATTAAGCTGACTTTGGTTCCGGATGTTTTATACGAAATAGGGACTTCCCCTGGAACGATGTTTGTCATCAAAAGTCGTCCCAAGTTTTTCATTTTATTCGTTTCATCTCTCTAAAATGTATGAATTCACTATAATGTCAACTTGAATCATATGACTTTATTAAACACTTTCAAAGTAATGAATCCATTTTAAATGACTTTTTTTTGTTTTTATTACGCATTTTTGTTCGTATTCATTAACTGAAACATTTTTGTTTTACTTATAGAGGAACAAGTAAGACAAATATAGTAACAAGTAATAAATCCAGCTTAATAATTGCTTACCCTGTTTATGAGTAATTGCCCCTGAGCTTTCTTTTGCAATTAAAAATAAATTTTGGCCAATCAAGTTTGATGCAACTGATATGGATGACTTGGCTATTGACGTCATATCAAGACTGGGTGCATCATTCAGCATTGTCTCGGCAAATTTCTGGACGTCAGATAACTTGGTCCAGACCTTTCTCTGCATGAATATGATTGTTAGCTCCAAATATTGCAGTGGTTACTTTGTGTGCATAGCATAGTATGTACCTGGGTTGCAGTATCTCTTGTTGTCGCCGTGTTAGTCATATGTCTCATGACGTCCACGACCTGTTTAGTTACTTCAACCGAGGTAAGTTTCGAAGTTGAAATAAAGTTCAATATCTCAGTTCTCTGTCAATTTGATTATAATGAAGTATTTACTAATGTCAATGTCAAATGTGTGTCTAATTTCAGCTTTAAAGGATGACATATATCTTCCCACAATGGATGATAAATAAATCCATCGCTTACCTTGTCCGACGTCAGTACTTGAGTTTCCGACAAAGGTGCTACAACTTGCAACAACCTTTGTACATTGTTTCCTCTTATACTGGTGTCGATTTCATTCAATGCATTGGATACAGAACTTTCTGTTGTAGGTATAACTTCAATGGGGACGTTATTCTGCTTACAAGCTCCCAAACTGTTGCAGATTTCGACCATAACAGCCACCCCGTTTGAAGCCCCGAATATTAAGTTAGATATTGTTTCGTCATAACCGTACTGCAAAAGCGTCAGCTCCTGGTCTGTATGTAAAATAATTATTAGAAAACAAATAAGTACAATTCGTAATTCCGTTAATAAACCTTAATTTATAAGACATAGTGGAAAGTATCAATCATATAAAGCAAACTACAATAGTTATGGCAACGGGATGGCAATCAAAAGATAACCTGACAATTGCAATTGCCATGACTTCTATTACGTTTTCCCATATACTTGAATAATGTCTATAAACTGTCTTAATAACGAGCCCATTGTAGGGTCAAAGAGAAAAATAAAAAAACCTTAAATATGCTATTGCACCGTTGGCTTAAGATGCGCCAAGATAAAAAAAAACTTATAACTTAAATACCTGAAGATTTCATGAAAAACTTGTACATCAACGGGGAACCATCGCCCACAAAATTGTTACATGAAACAGTAAACTTTGTACTGAAAGATTTTCCTATGGCAGGCCATGCTTCACACTTTCCTCCGGTAGGTGGCGATGTAACGTTATAAATCAAACTGGCAGAAGACGGTCTGCTGAAGGCATCGAAACCTAAACACAATGATGTTTAAATCTGCGATCTGTATATTTAAGTGTATTCAGATAACTTACCTTGTACGGTTATGTTACAGTTAATCAATGAATTCTGGAGCAAATCTGGTGAAAATTTGCATAAAGTTTGGTTGACGCAGTTGGTCATTGGTTGGGAATTAAAATACCAACTGTGACGTACACAATCCTTGCATTCTGATTGGAGGATCAGTGGAAAGCTGGGAGATACGTATTTCCCGCAGTTTGACCAGCATCTGAAATTATTACAACCTTACATTACACATGTTTTGGTCAGAACATTATCAATCAATTAGTCACATTTACTTAAACGCACAATATTAAAAACAATACGAAAAAAAATAGGTTTATCGCCAGACTATTTATTGCGAGATATTAAGATAACCAATTTACTTCAAGAGCAAATTTGTTGCTTCTGGGAGAACAACAACTTCTTGATTCGCAAAAGCAGGGGAATACCCTTCACCGGTGACGATTAACCGAACAAAGTAATGCAAGCCTGGCTCGACGTTGAATATTTGTGCAACCGTGTCATCCCCGAACCATTGTGGGTCTTGATTGAAACAGGAGCCTGAAATAATCGAATGAGTTGCGTTTAGACATGTTTACATTGGAGAGCTTGACATTTGAATACATCACCTTTTTGTTTTACATTACCGACATCAGGGTCACGTGATAAATCTTCAAAACTGTGTGCGCAATACCAGTTATACCGAAATCGAACTGCAAGATCTTCGTTAGATGTAATGAAAGCTTCAAATCGTATTGCGGTTTGATTTGCTAAAATGGAAGAGAGATATAAATCAGTTAGATACGAGAATTGTAACAAAAACGCAGACTTAACCACAAAGGCAACTCACCGACTTGTCGTTTGCTGCCTCCCTTGATAAGAACATCCAATGTTCTCGTGGGAACCTCGATTAAACAGAAATCCTTCGTCTCTGCGGTCACCTGCTTATCTGAATCACTTGTGGTTACCTTGAGCATTATTACATACAGCCCGGGTAATATATCCTGGTTTCGAATCACATATTCATGGTTGTATGTAATTCCCTTCAAATCGATTTCGTTTTCATTCCGAGGTAATTCTGAACTTGAATTAACTTTGAAACATTTCCACTCAAATCGAACAGAGGTTTCCTCCGTACAAGAGAAACTAACGTTAGAACTAAGAATCAGTTCGGTAACAAGCAGTAAAGGTTCGCCAATCTTCTTGTTTAAATTTCCATCTCGGATTCTGACACTTTTCAAACACATCGGTTGTTTTTGCACAAGAATATTAGAACTTAATTGAAAACTTTGTTTATTGTTTGAAATCGAAACGTTAACCGTTCTCTCTCCAATTATGTCAAAGGTGGCGTTCACTTTCAATAGTTTATAAAACTTAGATTCAAATGGCAAAGCAGTCGCATCAATGTGAGCATGTTCTTTGATTTTGATTTGAAAAGGAATACTTTTGGAACTTCCATCAAAACTCACACTCAGCACAAATTCTCCGATATCTCCCCTGATGTAAATGTCAAGATCGGTTGGAACGTTTACATAAACAGGTTTCGAAGATGTTATGTAAACATCATATATCTGTGGCGTTGTTTCAAATATCCCAGAAGGCGCGTTGTCACCAGATATTTGATTATTCGCGAACACAGATACTCTATATTTCTGCCCAGCAACATTCAACGAAGCTTTTACTTGAACCTGTCTGCACTCTTCAGTATTGGAACAAAATGTTTGCATTTGCGATACCAATTCATTATTGGGGAATTTATTGATTTCGATTGTCATATTGGCCGGCGATCCTTGACCAAACTTGATGGTTATTGTGAATCGGTTCGGGCTGATTCCAACATATGAATCAACCGAAACTTTTAGATCGTTAAGTTCTTGATTTAACCAAACTTCTGATTTGTACTCAAAAGCCGAAACATTATTTTGTAAAACCAGAGTTATTGGATGAATTCCTGGTCCAAGTTGTGACTGAATGTTCTCTTCAAGTTCAAACTCAACGACGCTTGTCTCGTTATTATCGAATTGTCCTTTGTTGGTATTATGAGGTCGTACGACTAAGCCAAGTTTCAGTATTAACCAATACTGAACGGGAAATGCGTATATATGTTGAAATGTGATCAGAGTTGTTTCAGGGAAACGAACAGATGAATGCAACTTCCTTAATTGAAGGTCATTTCCTGTCAAATTACTTTCCACGAATAATGATCTTTTAGAAATTATTACTCTGTTTTCTGACGTTTCACAGGAGTATGTTATGCTGTATTTTCCAGGTGCAAAGTAAATATGTTTAAAGGTTGTTTGATTGTACGACGATGGCATTTTATATGTTGTTTCGCTAAAATCTATTCGACAGGTTGTGATAGTGGAGTCATTCTCAAAGTTTTCAACGCCGCCATAAATGGTAACGTTCTTGCCCGTCGGCACTGGTCGAAGAGGAAGGGACAATTGGATTTCTGTTCAGTACAAAAATATAATTTGATAGAATATTTTTTCCCCAGTGGATCAGAAAAACCAACAGATATAACTCCGGCAATCGTCAGATTACTTTGCATCCAAAATAGGGTTACCGAGGCTATTAAGGTACTAAGTGTGTGATTAAGATTTATTGAATTAAGTTGACGTCAATTTATGGTCATTTTACAATAAAACAAACAACTAGATCTAACATAACACACAATACAATTCTTGACTACATGCCTTAAAGATTGGTAGTCCTGCAGCAAAAAATACTTACCAAGAATTGTGTAATGAGCAACAACATTTTCATCACAATTTTCTCCAGATGCTATAACAAACAGAGTAAATGTTTCATACAATATGAGTTTATGTTTGTCATTTTGGTCGCATGGATTTATTGCATCGCTAACAAGTTGCACTCGAATTTCTACTCTTGAGCAACTGTCAAGTAGTAAAAATAATTTAATATTTTTATATGTTGTTATTTGCTTATTTAATAACCTTTCGCTTTTAAATTGAATAATAACGATTTGGCTTTCCTCTCTTTTAAAATCCATCTTTATTTCTTTTGTACCACCATTTTCAATGCATTCTTCTCTGGTTGGCAGTCGAATGTCGCCCGTGCTTTCCATCCCGAGTACCTTATGTCGAACGCTGGTTACTATAAAGAAGAGAATGAAGTTTTCTTGTATTTTCGTCATTTTTGCATGTTATCGTTTACTTCCTCTTGGCTCTAGTCTTAACAATACTAAAATTAAAGAGTTTACTAAAATTCAGTTGCAAGTTGCAAAAGTATCAAAGCAGGTAATACAGTGTCAAAAACTATTGACTTTGCAAAGATTAGAGTGCAATCTAAGAATGATTTCAAAAATACCGACGTCATCCCTTTCCTCAAGTAGCAAAACAAAGATGGACGACCTTTTAAAAATCCCCAATTTGTTTTTTGGTTAGTTATTTATCACAAAAAATAAATATTAGCAATTTATTTTTAATGTAAAATACAATTTCAGATTGCAGAAGTATACAGCTATCTGGGTACAAGAAGACTGCAATCTACCCAATATGGCTACTAAGAAGTTATCGTTTTATCCACATAAGTTGTGACATGGATACCATAAGAACACAAGTTAACACTACTGGTTGGATAATATTGCAACAAAGGATAAATGGGAATATTAACTTTCAGAGAGGATGGTTGAATTACGTGGAAGGATTTGGAAATCCAAATGAAGACTATTGGGTGGGATTGGAAAACATTGTATCTTTATCAAGACAAAAAACGGTTGTTCTTCGGTCTGATTTAAGAAGTGTTCGCCCTGTACTTCGAGTGGATTTAACTGGATGGGATGGGTTTAAAGCTTACGCAGAGTACGATAGCTTTGCGTTATATGAAGAAAAACATCATTATCAATTAGCATCTCTTCAGAGAGGTGTCGGTACTGCAGTTTACCCGCGCTTTCTAAGTGTCTTTTTGTCGGTAGAATTTATTACATTTGATAATATCAATAATGGCATAACATTTGCACCAAATTGTCCTTCGCCACAAAATGGTGGTTGGTGGTATTCGCTATGCAGCTATGCTAATCTTAATGGAAAATACCCGGGGCCAACTGAAAAAATGTCAATCCATAACATATATTGGCGATACTGGTCAACCATAAACAAAAATAATACAGCTTTACGATATGTTTCAATGAAGATACAATATTAGACCACAACTGAACTACGTTTGTCCGACCACTTAGCTTGGTGAATTACTGGCGCCTTTTATGCGAATGGTAGAAGGCACTTTACGCACATTGCTTGAACCCAGTAAATTGATTTAACCAAATTAAAGAAACCTCTGAATTATACACAGCACATTGCAATAGCTCCAGTAACTCGACGGTGGGCGTGAGGTAATCTGACGATTGCCCGTGTGTTAACGCCCATTGCGTTTTATCATTAACGGGAAACATAATTTCCTGTACTATGCTATATTTATTAGTTAAAAAAATGTAAGTTACGACCTAAAATAATAAAAAAATATTTTAAACAAGGCCTACCTGCTATAAGAAACAATGCAATGAATATCATAGTAGTATTTGACATCTTGTTTTCGTGGTACGATGTTTATGGCCAGATCATTTATTTATTCATGCGTAATCCTTTACCAGTAGCAGAAGAAAATAACCCAAATTATTGTGATACTTTACCACAAAATAATGTACTTGGGCGGATAATTATTAAAATATTGGTTGCTGTATTATTTGGTACCGTTTATTACGGTTATGAATGCATTTTGACGTCATAGAACATTGTAATAAAATTCAATAAACCATTAAAATATATAAAATTGTAGATTTTTCACTTCAGTAATCTTTAATAACTCCTTATCTTATCGATAGCAATCCGCCACATTGGTAGGTTATAGAAGTTCGCTTTCTAGTTGGAAAACGATTCTTCTTTAAAAATGACTTGACTTTTATGTAACGAATGACTAATATGCCAAATACGTATCAATTTGACAATTTGAGGTGGTGCAGGGAAAACTTAAGGAGTATCCGTATTTGTCGCAATGGTATATGTGTATTTTACCACTACCAAATGAGTGTTATATTAAATTATATAACGTAATATTTATTTTACGTTCTGTATAAAAAAATAAGTTAATTAGGGTAAATGTGTCCCAGTTGTCCGATCGCTTAGTCTTGTGGTTAAGTGCGACGCCTTTGAACCGAAAAGTTCAGTCGGTTATGTACTTGGGCAAGGCAACTAACGGACATTGCCTGCAGATTAATAGGTCTACTAATTTAAAGCAACATGTGAATCATACACAACATAGGCCTACAGCAATAGCTCCGGTAACCCGACGATGGGCGCGAGGTGATCTGACGATTGCCCATGTGTGTGTTAACCCCCTTGGTTTTCCCATTCACAGGGATAAACATGAATATCCTATCCTATCTGGTCCACACCTCCTATAGCTTACCCTCGGTATCAGTTGCGCTTTATAATACTTTTCTTAAGTTCTTTAGATCGTGGAGTTAATTTCTTGTAATCTTGCGTAGGTTTGACTAGGCGTTAGAATACCGATTGGACTTTTGTTGCTGCCTAGTAGACTCTTTCTTAAATTTGCGACGCGGTCGGTCGGCCTAAGATTTCGTCGACTTACTGTAACGGACGATTAGTATAATCTGGTTTCTGCCCAGTAAATGAAAAAACAAAAGAAAGTTTACAAACAATCGTCAAATTACCTCGTGCTCACCGTCGGGTTGCCGGGGCAATTGCAGTATATTGTATGATTTAGACGTTGCTACTATCTAGAGTCTACCTTAAAACGACCGAACAAGGTAATTTAGCTTGACGTGCACATAAAATCAATTTTAACTAGAAAACATTTTTTTTATTTCAATCGATTCCATGAAAATTTCCATTTCTCAAAAGTTTCAATATTTTCTTTCACTTTTGCTATCTGTGAAGATAAAAGGTGGGTTATTGCTCAGTTTAAACTTCCTCTTAAGTTGCTAGAAGTAGAATTATCCGCTTACTTTCTACCAGTAAAGAGAAAGTGACAGTTGTTATTACATAGGTAATCGTCAGAATACCCTTTGACTACAGTCGAGGTTATTAGGATTGTATTGCAGTAGGTTGTATCTAATTCTACACATTTTGTTGTCCAACTCAACAATCCACTGGGTTCAGGCGATGTCCGCAAAATAGTTCAGCAAGGAAACAACCTACTAGTCAGTTTCAAACCAACAATCAACCCGACGATGGGCGCGAGGTGATCTGACGATTGCCCGTGTGATAACCCCCTTGGTTTTCCCATCCACGGGGACAAACATGAATATCCTAGCCTAGTCCATCGACTTCCGATGTGTACCATGAGCTAACCAGTCAGACAATATCATATTTTTTCATCAATGACAGAACAATTAAATTATTTCATCCGAAGAAATATACCTTCTCAGTAGAAGTTCGGCGTTTCGGGTTTTTGATGAGTTTCTTTAAACTTTCACCCAAATTCGCACGGAATTCGGATTTTGAGTTCGACCCGAAAAATTCCTTCGGATCCTGAAAAATCATATCTTGAGAGCAAAATTAGTGTTTAGTATGTTATTTAACCTTAAAGGTTTTGTAACACATGGGAATAAAAAATGCAATAGAATAACATCCATCAATTTTTTTAAAGGTTTAAACAGTATTTATTACTCTGGACTGTAAAAGGAAATACTTCCCTAAAGAAGCTTCCTTTTGAGAATACTTATCTAGGCATCTTCAGTTAACTTATTCAAATGGAATCAACTTAAAACACTAACAATGCATTTTTAATTAACAAAATATCCTAGTCATTAAAACAAGCTGAATGGCTTGGTTTATTGTTTTCATTGTAATAATCTATATGCAATGAAGTCCTTGGTTGCCATTCAACAGGTTGAGAAAACCCAGTTTGAACATACTTTAGTATGATTATGAGCCAAACAAGTTATTCTGTTCGTTTCACAATTTACCATTCATT
>CH002047.1:89465-100237 GCA_000149265.1 Ciona savignyi | reverse complement strand
ATGAGATTAAATCCCAATAAGATTGAATCCCAATAAGATTGAATCCCAATAAGATTAAATCCCAATGAGATTGAATCCCAATGAGATTAAATCCCAATGAGATTGAATCCCATTGAATCCCAATGAGATTAAATCCCAATGAAATTAAATCGAAATGAGATTGAATCCAAATAAGATTGAATCCAAATAAGATTGAATCCAAATAAAATTCAATCCAAATGAGATTGAATCCAAATAAGATTGAATCCAAATGAGATTAAATCCAAATGAGATTAAATCCAAATGAGATTGAATCCAAATAAGATTGAATCCAAATGAGATTGAATCCAAATAAGATTGAATCCAAATAAAATTGAATCCAAATAAAAAAGAGATTGAATCCAAATGAGATTGAATCCAAAAGAGATTGAATCCAAATATTGAATCCAAATAAGATTGAATCCAAATAAAAAAGAGATTAAATCCAAATGAGATTGAATTCAAATGAGATTGAATCCAAGAGAGATTGAATCCAAATGAGATTGAATCCAAATGAGATTGAATCCAAATAAAAAAGAGATTGAATCCAAATGAGGTTGAATCCAAATGAGATTGAATCCAAATAAAAAAAAGATTGAATCCAAATGAGGTTAAATCCAAATAAAAAAAAGAGATTGAATCCAAATAAGATTGAATCCAAAAGAGATTTAATCCAACTAAGATTGAATCCAAATAAGATTGAATCCAAATGGATTGAATCCAAATGAGATTGAATCCAAATGAGATTGAATCCAAATGAGATTGAACCCAAATGAGATTGAATCCAAATGAGATTGAATTCAAATAAAAAAGAGATTGAATCCAAATGAGATTGAATCCAAAAGAGATTGAATCCAACTAAGATTGAATCCAAATGGATTGAATCCAAATAAGATTGAATCCAAATGGATTTGAATCCAAATAAGATTAAATCCAAATAAGATTGAATCTAAATGAATCCAAATGAGATTGAATCCAAATAAAATTGAATCCAAAAAAAATAAAAGAATGGTACCCATACAGATTTAATAATAACCTGCATTATGATGTCATACTTACCGAACAAACCACTGCTCAGACACCATTGGTTCAATCAAGTCACCTGACCGACTGCATATCCGAAGCGTGCTTTGGTGATTCTTACTTCCTCTGTGATGTCATAATTACCATATTACATAACAGCACAAAGTAATAAAATTTAAATTTTAACAGCAATACAAAAAAAAGTATTAAAAGAAATACAACTAGGAATTTACATTCCAGAATCAAGATTCGAACTTGATTAGAATAAAAGATTCAACATTATATTTGGACTCTAGTATTTTAAAATTATATGCTCATAGTAGGATAAAATAAGATTTATTTGCATTCTTTTTATTAAAAATTAGAAAAATTAGTTAAATTGATTCTTGGAAAACAGTGATGATGGTTATAAGTAAACATTTTTTTTCTAAAATTCAATTCAAATGGTTAAATAAATCAAATTGAAATCTACCAGTTTTAATCATATTACTCAATATTAGTATAAAATGTTTTTGCATGAATTTCAGAACGGTTCAAAATTCTAGATTCGAAATTATTAATTCTAGAATGAATTAAGTCACTAAACTGTGTCGGATAAGGACGTTCCTACATACAACAAGAGATGTATTCATATGCTCATACACAGCACACGTATTTCTGTGCCATGCACACCATTTGCAAATTTACAACCATAAAATTAAATGATAATAGGCCAAGTTTAAAACATCCAGTTTATACATGCCAAACTTTCACACAGAAATTCGGTAACACTCCCACTCCCAGACTTTTAAATATAAATTATTATTATTCACTATTTTTATATAATTTTTTTTATAAATATAAATTTAATTATGTAAATACAAATTATATCATTTATTATGTTTTATTATTCTTAATTAACACAAGTTCAACACCGACCTGTAAAGATCCTTTTTATAAAGATATTTAAGAACGACGTTTCTCATATCAAATCTATGGATCTCATTTCTATTCTTCCAACTTTCGACTTTTAACATTTGATCATACATGTCTTTTTGTAGGCCTTCGATTGGCTCAAAATAACCCTGGAATACACAGCTTTAGTAAGTAATATATTGTAATTCAAATACAATTGTTGTCTACGAAAAAATTAATGTTATAGAACATAATGGTTTATTGAATAAATAGGATGGGATTCTTATGGATGTTTATTCTACTGATTTACAGAGGGTGTTTTACTGGATGTAAGCAACGTTTGTTAAGTGTCTTGTTTAAGAACACAACCAACAAGCATGCATTGGGTTTTGATCTTGCAACTGGTCGGATCAGATACACACAGCCCACAATCCTCTGGCTAGACCTCAACTGCAGAGAAGCTAAGGAATAGTTTCGGACCCACCACCTTTTTAAATGACGTAGCGGCACACTGTCACTTGGCCAGCTGGCAGGAATTCGAGCAAAGAATGAAAAGCATTTTACTGCTCGTTTAATACTGCACCAAATAGAATCATCTTTTAGGTAAATTATACATTATAATTGAATCTGAACCAATGATTCTAATTTCAAATTTTTAAATAACTGACTAACCCTGGCAGTTAAATGTGTTTACCTTACGGTTAATACAGGAAACATGGGGAAGATTGTGTCGTTTTCCGATCTCAAAATCCAGGAATGAATGAGCTGGAGTCACCTTCAAAGCGCCTAGAATAACCAACATTTGATTTGCATTTGGCACTAATTACTTTCTAAAACTATTTTGAAAACTTTATTAAAATGATTTTGAAATACCAAACAATATACGATATACATAAAATAAGTAACGAATATAACTCATTTTTCTTAAAATTTAAATAAAGATTTTCGTAACAAAACAAAGCATTTTGTAATATAAACTCCAGTAAATATAAATAAAATCTAAAAAACATGCAAAAAGTGACTGTGAAAAGTCCATGCGAACTTCGCAACTTTACTATTATAAGTTATTGTTTGAGCTTTAAGTGGATCATGACTTCAAAGGGACATAAATTGTCAAGAAACAGATAACCATTGTCAGCCCAACGGGAGATGCCCAACATTTGAACAACAATCTTGCAAAACTCCGTCCAACAATATCCCTTCCTCTTCAGGAAGCCAACAGTTAACCTCTCCGATCCTTGATAATAAATCCCCAATCACCCCCAAAGGCCCTACTTCAGGCACCAAACCAAGGAGACCAAGCAATTTTAAGCATGTGTTTAACCTTATTTTCTGATCCGTTAACCATTAAAAGTATCTGATCGTATGTGCATATTGCAAGAATCTAAGTATAAGGTTAATGGTCATTATGACATCACACCTGTTCCTTTGTCCATCACAACCGCGTCATCAGCGATGATCGGAAGTAACTTGTGATCAAACAATGGATGTTTAACATATCGACCAATAAGATGGGAGTATCTGGGGTCACTAGGGTTCACGGCGATAGCAGTGTCGCCAGGGATGGTTTCGAGACGAGTCGTTCCAACGATTATTTCCTTAACATCGTCTGGGTATGAAATATGGAATGATTGAGTTTTGCTTGCTCTTCAATTCTATTTCTGAGGGGTTGAAAATCCTAGATTCAAAATCATTAGGATTAATTCTAGAAACCCCACTGACCTGAAAAAGAACATCCCTATATATGGTAAAAGAGATTATTGACCGACTGATTAGCTTGGTGGATTATTGCGACGCCTTTTAGCCCAAGGATTGCAGGTTCGAAAGTAGTCACTAGCTAGTCGGTTGTGTCCTTGGACAAGGCACTTTACGGACATTGCCTGAACCCTATGGATAATACCATTCTACCAAATTGAAGGAACGTGTGAATCATACACAACACACTGCAATAGCTCCGGTAACCCGACGGTGGGCGCGAGGTGATCTGACGATTGCCCGTGTGTTAACCCCCTTGGTTTTCCCATTCACGGGGATAAACATGAATATCCTATTGAAGTTGTGCGGTGTTCAAGTTACTAACCCACTGGTTGGTCCAGTTGATAAGCGACATTGTGCATCACCCCAACATCCACCCGCAACTCGTACCCGGGGATTTTGATCGGGGTTTCCGACTCCGTCCGATCGACCTCGAGGTCCGATACGCTCGTCCCTAGGTGGCAGCACCAGTTGATCATTCTCGAGTCTCGGTATATTAAACCTTCCTTGTGGAGCCTGGAATGTTGTATTTGGAATATTATTTTAGTTTTTTTTCTTTTTATATGAAGTACATAATTATGTGTGAATTACATCGTTAATATGTAAGGTGATTAAGTCAAACTTTTCTTTTTTAAGCTGGAACTTTATAAGTGTTTGTAACAATAATAGATTTGTTTTACTTTTTTGGAGGTAATCCTAAATTTTAAAGTGTGAATTACAACATCAATCTCTGTAACTGAGAATCAAATTTGTAAAAAAAAATTACAACCCAAACGGCTGCCCAAGCATGTTAAAGTTTAAAACAGTAAATAAAAATCATGATCACATTAAAATAATCATTTACCAAATCTTAAAATGTATAACCTAATGGTAAAATTTTTAACAGATATAATAAAACCTAAGATCTTAAGTCATAATTATTATTATTAAAAACTAAACCTTTTTTCTACATTGAAAGTTAATGTCAAAGTTTAAAAAATGGAATCAAAAAATTAAAGGAGAATCAAGACTCTTTAGTCTTTACCAACAGTTTCGTATTCGAAATTTTAAAGAAAATTTAATATTTACAAAAAGTCAAAACATAATTAAAAACTGGGGTACTTCAAAAGTTTTAACCTGATAAAAGCTTCATTTACTGCGTAAGAGTAACTCGGGTTCAAAGTGAATGTGGAACGATCCCAATCCAAAGATGATCCCAAACGACGTAGTTGTTTTATTATCTGGTCGCCTTTTCTACCAAAATATTTGGGATTAAGTTTTTACTTATGGGATGAAAGTTTATTTATTTATTTTTACATAAAACTCTGCATTTAATAATAATTCAAACTAAAAAGGCGAAGACAAACTGGTTGTTGAAATAGCTCGGATTATTATTACTTACATAATGGGGAAAACAGAGGCAGCCACATAACCCATGTGATATTCATGACTTCTTTTATTAACTTATAAAACGTCAACTTTGTGGGTTTAAGGGAAAGTCATGTGTGCCGAACTGTTCATGCGACCATTATTAAACCCATGATGGGCTTGTCACCAAGATTGTTTTTATGTATAATTAGTATATATTTAATGGTCGCATTATCAATTCATCCACACCCACATGCCCCACAAGAGTCGAGTTTCTTTTTGGCCAATGCGCTCATATGGTACAAACTTCATATTTGTATACACCACTCTGCAACACTTCCGTTAATCCAACAATGGAAACGAGGAAATCTACGAAGTATGATGACGATTCTTGAGTATAAATACCACATTTATACTGTTGCATCAGTTGTGTAGGAATGCAACCTTAAGCTGCTTACTACCACCACATACACCCACATGCCCACACCTTCATACCATCCATACCAGCACCACTTACAAGTTCCTCCAATCCCATATCGCTTCCTCGAATCTCTCCCTCCCCATTTCACTTCTCGTGAGATTATATTTGTTTTCTATGAATCGTTCCACGACCATCTGTGTGGCAATTCCCGCGTGATCCGACCCAGGAATCCACACGACCTCGTTTCCCAACATCCGTTGCCTTCAATGGAAATTTATACTTTAAACTAACAAAATTTAATAAAACCTAAAATAAACTGACAAAAATTACATATAAGGGGTAAACTAACTAAAAACCTATAAAACAGGGCGTAAACAAACAAAAATTTCATAAAACAGGAAGTCAACAAAAAAAATTCTATAAAACTATGAATAGGCTAGGTTCAATATATTGTATCACATATACCTTGTATAATCAAATAGATCATTGAATTAAAACCAACTAAATCAGTAAAACTGAATATAGACGCATCGGTGTACATAACTGTTGCCATGTTTAGTGCAATTTTTAAATATAGAAAAGATAATAAGCTTAAAACATTGAAACCACAAAACCCACCATCGGATTATGACGTCCTCGATAGCAGAGGTGAGTGCGTGACCCAAATGGAGGTTTCCGGTCACATTTGGTGGTGGGACCACCATACTGTACGTGGAAGCTACTTTGGAGCGTTGTTGTGGTTTGAACAACCCACGGGATTCCCACCATTCATACCATGCCGGCTCCACGAACTTGGGACTGTACGTATTGGGCATCTCAATCGATGTGTCTGGGATCATGGTATGTGGTTATGTGGAAGACACCAAACGATTGATTACTTTAAATCTTATTGCAGCTAAGAAGTCAATGCTTAGTTCAGTGGTTCTCGATCTTTTTAACCTCGTGGCGCACCCGAGACCAATTAAGAAACGACC
Organism: Ciona savignyi; assembly: GCA_000149265.1. Classification (NCBI taxonomy): domain Eukaryota; kingdom Metazoa; phylum Chordata; class Ascidiacea; order Phlebobranchia; family Cionidae; genus Ciona; species Ciona savignyi. The sequence goes on along the minus strand of CH002047.1, from coordinate 93,805 downwards.
GGGCGCACTTTGCACGGGAAGTCAAAACAATATGCTAAAAACTCAAACAAATTAGGAAAAATATGAAAAATTAAAAGTGTTATTTAAATAATTTTATTACCGAATTTTCTACATAACGAAATTACTGTTTCTTTAGCGCTCTTGCTTTTCGAAAGTAATATAGAACTAACGTTACAATGGAAAAAACGAACTAGGCACTAACCATTTAGTATTATAAGATCTATGCCAACTCTGTCATAAATTTACGAAATGCAAGTGTGGCGCACCTAGCTAACCCCTGTGGCGCACCATTTGAGAAGCACTGGCTTAGTTAGAGGAATCGATAGGAGGTGGAGATGGGTGATATTATATATCAGAGTGACCACTATTTAGCTTGGTGTAACTGCACCAATGCAGTTGCGTTTTTATGGTTCACTTATTTTGTCACCTATGATTTCTATTAGTTGTCCTTGAGTCTCAGTTAACTTTTGGATTTTAAGTTCTTTTCATTTACGCTGCAATCAGGGACGTAGCCTGTTATTCTCCTTGGTTAATATGAAAGGAATTGGGACTAAATTTGATTTTAAGGAACGGACGTGGTAATGTAAAGGTGTGTAATATTATTTGTGTTGATGGCTTAATATTTACGTTGTTTTTCTTTTTTGTTTTAGTAATCGCTTAATAAATCACAACAAAGACAAGTATGTCTACTCCATTACCGCGTGCTGTATCACTTGGAGTTACGGTAGCTCAATCTGTAGAGCTTTTGGTCGATACAGTCTGTGGTTGTTGGTACGAATCCCACACATGGCAGAATTTTGCTATTGCCATGCCATACTTCTTCTTTTATTGAACAATGATTTTTAACCACTGGTGGAATTTCATTTTAGGGGGTTTTCTTTTTCCACTTAATCCCAAAGCCGGCTCCCCCCTCAGTACTGGGTCGCGCTTGCACACTTTTAATTAGGGCCTTTAGAAATTATATCAAATTTAATTTCTTTTGATTTAAAATGTTCTGTTATAATTTATTTTTATTAATGTAAGGTTTAACGGCCACGTCATTTTTCTCCGCTATACCTTGTCTATTCATTGACGTGTTTTAACTACTGTATTTAAATTGTTTTATCCTGTCTCCTTATTTTGAAATATTTGTTATATCCTTTTTAATGTCCGAAGGATCAAAAAAATAAAATAAACCAACCAACTAACTAACTAACTAAAACGAAACTAACAATCCATATCATTAAACAATCCATATTTACTGTGGCTGCAACAACAGTGATAATAGGTGACATGCAATCATTGTGGTTGGTTAGAGTGCGTGATGCATATAGGTCAAGGTTGTGGGTTCAAATACCACCCGAAGCAGACCTTATTTCTTCTTCTGTAACAATATCTGTGAACTTTAATTAATGGGTCATCTAGACATAGAATGACATCTGATTTTACCACAATTATGAAATGACGTTTTTCATCCACATTGTACTTCTAAGTTTATCAACAATAAGCTACAGCATTACACTAACATTTTACTTTTCACCATAACATAAATGTTGCATTAAACTACAGTTTATTAAGTGTCTGATGCCTTTTAGGTTTTGCTGTTAATTTAAATTAGGCTATTGATGTGTATAACGACTGTTTAAACCAGGGGCGTGCAACATACGGCCCGCGGGCCACAGCACGGAAAAAAGGACACAAAAACTGAGCTTTAAGATAACTGAAGCAATTGCCGAAAAAGGAAAGCTGTCATAAAAAATAAAAGTTGTTCGATGGTATGGCCCGCGGTATCTCTATACTTGTACGTTGTGGCCCGTTGCGCAAAACAGTTGCACGCCCCTGGTTTAAACAAAGGGTGGCAACATGCGGCTCTTTTGGGAGTGAAACAAATAAACAGAATGTTTCTCTATCTCACACAGGGTTGTTTTCCTTTTATTGCGAAAATATTATTAGTTTTATTGCGAAAATAATATTAAAAATGGAGGACGAATTGGAATCATCGGCGGCTATATAACTAAGTTACTTGATATCAGTAACTAGTCCCAACTAAGTTAATAAGTTACTACTGAAGTAACTTGCTTATTTTAGAATGTATTCTCTCTCATGGTCAGAGCCTAGGTAAGCCACAAGTGTAGGACCACCTGTTGGAGTCGCTGTTGGAGTTGATGATCCCCGGACCTCCAGTTAATACTTGAACCATTTTAAATAAAGGACCCAGGGAACTCAAACATCTTTCATTTGTGGGAAGTTTGCATTCAAATGTTAAATTTTGATACAGCAGTTTGTTTGGGAGAATTTATTAGACTGATGAAGTAGTACTCACATTTTTTAGGCATTTTATTTTCTAGGAACCACTTTGATCAAACAAATTGCCCAAATTTGAATTATTTGTGTTTGCTGTTAATTAAAAGTAATTAAATTTTTAATTACTTTGGGAAATTCCCCAAAAATTGGTGGATTATATTTTGCATCAAACCCATCACAGAAATGTCTTGTTCATTAAATATCATTAAGAATAAAGTTTACAATTCAAAATAACACTTTCAAATATGGTAAACAACATAATCTAGATTTTCTAATATCCAGAATTTAAGTTTTCATGCATGGGGAATTCCCTAGACTCGTGAAATACTACATTTTTATTTTTATTTTGATATTTTAAAAATCATGGATATCACACTTATTACCCAAATGTTAACTATTATGGGTTTCCTTTAATTCTGATTTTAATTATTTAATTAACTTTAATTGATTTTACTTCGTTTTTTTCAGAGCCTCTTAGTAGAACGGGTTCCAATTGTATGAAAACTTAAAGCTATCATAACTGGAATTCCAATAGTTTGCCTCTTTCTTTTATTATACAAAAATTCTGGGGGGAAGGGGAATTCCCTCTATAGGACAAAGGGGAATTCCCTATATAAATATAAAAACCAGGACAATTTTTCAGCATTTTTGGCATTATTGCCAATGGTTTAGATTGGTAAGAAATACCAAAATATAAAAAAAAAAAATTTAATAAAAATAACTTGGGTTACCCCAGGGTAATCCCCAAAATAGAACATACATAATCAAACATAAATACACTATTATTACACGTATGGAAATGCTGGAAACTCAAATCTAAAATAATTAGACAGAGAATATGAATACAATTAAAAAGATGAATTTGCCATGTACTGGGGACTATCTTTAATCGTTTTCAGGGAAATCCTTAGAAATTCAATTTCATTAAAATCCAGTGATCGGTCTCATTTAACCCTTTAACTGCCTAAATTGGTCTCATTTAACCCTTTAACTGCTAAAAGTTACATAAGTAGAAAAGTATACGGCCGATTTTGATCAGTGAGATGGCGCTGGAGAGCTGAATAATTTCTGCGTTTACCAATATAAGATGATATATAGGTTTGCATTTGATATTTTTTAGTTATTTGAGTTTTAAAAATGTATACATATATGTGTGATTTTTAGTTGTTTTAATTAGTTTTAATTTTGATTTTAGTCCCCGATTAGTTTATAACTATTGTCGTCATGGTTCGCGTGTTTAGTTTGAAAACAAGCCTTTCGTTTTTCGCTTGTACATTTTGGATTAGGCTATTTTTTGAGCTCATGGAGGGTAAAAACAGGTATTTTGTTGAAGAAACTGCCTTTTGTTGGCTGATAATGATTCTGGAAGCAGTTGTGCTTCATTTTCGAGTAGTTCTAGCCATGAAGAATCTTTTTGAAGCTGTTTTGCAGCAGTTTTGTTTTCCTGTGGCTATGTGGTTGTGTTTTATTGGGCAAGTGCAAAAAAAAAAAAAAAAAACATTTTTTGATTTGCGTATTACGACGTCATTAGTAAAGTTTTGACGTCATCATAAAAAGAGTAGTACAAAAATGTTTCAAAGATAATCATAAATAACTTTGCTACATACTGTTTTGTTTGTAAATGAAAAAAAAGATAGTTTTTGTTGATCTAAATAGTAACACATGACGTCATTGCCCAATGCATGACGTCATCAAAATTTTACTAATGTTAAAAAAAAGGAAATTTATTACTGAACAACTTTTCTGTTGATCATATAATGCTTACATCAATAGTTTTTTAAACAGAAGCTTCTAACCTAAGGTGACTTAGCCAAAAAATGACCTAAAAAACAGCCGGCAGTTAAAGGGTTAAGTTCCATATAACAGAAATGAAAATTTTAATCAAGTTGAATATTTTGTTTGCTGATATGGTTTGCATCTGCAGTGCCAAATTCTAAGTAAATTTCCCCAGGAAAATTCCTGACAGACCAATGAGTAGGATATTCATGTTTATCACCGTGAATGGGAAAGACAAGGGGGTTAACACATGGGCAATCGTCAGATCACCTCGCGCCCAT
>CH002047.1:67745-77867 GCA_000149265.1 Ciona savignyi | reverse complement strand
CTCATCGCTTGCCATCGCCGTAAGTGTGCATCGGCCTTAATACAGACGATTATAAATCATAAAGTTTGCCTCTTTGTTTTTCTAGTTGGCTTTTAAGCTCTTGTGCTGATTGTTCCAGATATCCGGACATCAAAACTTACTGTACAAGGAGAAGGTCGTCCGTTCTCTCTTCGTGGCTTCTTTCTCCTCCAATTTACTGTTCGAGAGTTGGTGGTGTGATCTCCAGATGAAGATGGCAGTCAATGTTAAATCTATTATGTCACAACACATTTGCTTTCACATAATCGGATCCTTGCTGCAATCTTTAGTATTTTTCATTTGCTAGTCATCCTATTTTGGCTCGCTAATTATCTATTTATTTATTTTTCTAATTTATTATTTATTTTTTTTATCATTTTGATAGTTTTTATTTTGTTATTTATGGTGCACTACTGTAGTGCTTCACACTTCTAAATATTTATCAAATCAAATGCAATAGTTTTTTAATTAAATTATGTTTGCTCAATATTGTTCTTTCGCGTAGGTTTGGCAGCCTCGTCCGGTACCGGTATATTTATTTAATTATATCCCTTTTTAATGACGTGTTTTAACGACTGTTCGTTTTGCTGTCTTTTCCTCTTCCCGTGTCGTTGTTTATTCGCTTGCCATTTTTAAATACTAGGGAAAAAAATGAATAAACTAAACTAATGAATAAACTAAATTAATCCATCGGGTAAAGGCAAATTTAACAGAAAACTATCTCAACCCAGTAAAACGGTGTATCTGACAGCGCAAGGCAGCTTAAAGGATCGAATTTATTTCGATTTTTTTTTCATTTAAATGCGCCGGTAATACAAATCATACGGTTCAATTTGGCTTAAAATAATATAACTTAAAACATTTTAAACCGTCACTGAACCTGCTTACATTTTGTATTTAACAGATTGAACAACACAAAACTCTCACTGCCCGCAATGCTGCAGTTGTAATTAGTTTATTATAAAGACATTGCTACAGTGTTAGTTTAACCCATCGTACAGCGTCTGTTAAGTGTTTAGTATAGGAATAAGCGACGTGATGCCTATTTCCACGTTTTCAAGAAGTAGGAAACGATAGAGTGTAATATTAGAAGATGTTTCTTTAAGTTTCGTTTATTACTTTGTTCCTTCGTTATATTAAAGAAGAATAGTACAGTTGTTTAAGATCAAGGAGATAAATCAGTATAACAACTGTAGTTCAGTAAAGAGACATAGTATAGACACCTTCCGGGCGTATGCCAACCCGTCCAACCATCGCTTGAGGATCTAGTATAGGAGATAGACGTGCTGCCAAGTTTCCTGTGCTTGAGGAAGCAGATGTGCTAGGCTTCGCGCCGATGTTCTCGTTTAGCTGTGAAGTTTTGTAATAGCTGAGCAGAACTTCGTGAAATAAGGTGTTGGTTGTGCATCTCCTAGCTGGTTTGCCGGGAAAACGTTTCCGATGTATAAAAGAGTATCACCTCAAAGATTGTAAATTAAATTTAGAGGTTTAATTAGGTTTAAGTTGCAGATCCAAGCTCCCATTTAAATTCTTTAAGATATATGCAGTAACATATGATGTGATTCTTGCTAGAGCCCTTTTCCTGTACTCAAGAAACAGGAAACGACAGAATGTAATATAAGTAGATGTTTAGTTAGTTTTTTTTCTCATTCATTACGGTAAAGAAGAACAGTAAAGTTATTAGAAGACAAGGAGGGAGAATTAAACCGGTAAAACTACAGTAGTAAAAACAAGTCAGCGAATACCGTATAACGGGAAAAAGTGACGTGGACGTTAAGCTAAAAAATTGCGGCTACTATCAATATAATTGATAGTTTAACTAAAGTGTACACGCACTACCCAGTACTAAGTTACGCCTTATGGCAAGTAAAGTCTAGAAGTGACCAGGAACAAGTGACCTTAGTGAAATGTGCAAAATACGAATGCTGTCAGGATAGGTTTGCATTCAATATTCTAATCGGTGTTTTACATTCCTATCCAGTTTCTAGACGAAATTATACGATCATGAATTCTACAGTTTGTCTTTTCGTTGCTTTTATTGGCTTACAAGCACGTATGGTGAAAGGCGGCGTATCGGTGATCTTGAAAGTAATGAGGAAGAGGTCCACGACGTACGTGACGATTTGGAATTTGGTGGCGGCTACTTAGACGCAAGTGACCAGATAGGCGGTGGTGGCTATGATGGCGGCAACGGCGCAAGTGACGAGTAGGAATATAGCTACCCCTCCTGGCCGTCTTACTAAGGATTTCCTTCTAAAATGTAAAGCGGTTTGTGAATAAACGGTTACAAAAATATATTTTAAACTTTCGACAGAACAAGTATTCAGAATGTTATCTCCAAATGAAAGTGAACATACACAAATTCTGTGTTAATAAATCATGTACTACTAAATGTCTACAATTGTTGGTTTTTGGAATTTTAAGAGGAAATGAGGATAGGATATTTATGTTTAAACTTAATGGTCGTTAACATACACGCAATCGTCATATTACTACGCACCCACCGTCTGGTTACCTAGCTATTGCCTTTAATTTTTTTGAACCCATTATTCCACTGAGCTAGGCAATGTCCGTCAAGTAACTTAATTGATCAAGTTACAACCGACTAGCTAGCGACCCGTTTCGAACCTTTACCCTTTCGGTATAAGGTGACGCACTAACTCAGTACGCTAATCGGTTGGACAACTCTATACCAATTATTTCCAAACCTTCGACACAGCAGTGGGTTTTTTACGTTCAAGTTAAAGGTAAAGTATTGTGCATGTGTGCAAGTACTTTGCTTGCAGTATACGAATATATTGATGATATGTGGTGGTATATTAATTTAATGCAACGTTTCTTAATTAAACGGTCGTTGGATCAAAACTGGCCGCTAGCTAGTCGATATGGCCTTGGACAGAGCACTTAACGGACATCGGCAAAATCCAGTTGATTAATGGGTTAAACTTAAACAGAAACAATGCTCTAATGATATAAAACACATAACATTAGTGCGTTTAATGGTTGCAAGGGTTGTGCGTATTTGTAGGCGGTAAATATAATTACTATATGATCGCTTTGAGGGTTAAATATAAAGGTAGGATTCCAATCGATCCTGTGGTAATAAAACGCCTCTTGCATTCTCCCATACATAATAAATATTCTGTAGCATCTGTTGTGATTCTAGCTAAAGACCTTTTCCTGTTTTCAAGAAATAGGAAACGCCAGAATGCAATGTAAGTTGATGTTTCGTTTCGTTTATTGTTTTGCTTCTTTATTACATTAAAGATGATAATCACAGTAATTAAAAAATAGTATACAAGATAAAACAAAAAACTATAATAGTAGTTAAAAGAAGTCGGTATATATATATACGTTATAATTGAAATAAGTGATGTGATGTTATACTTTATATTAAGCCAAAAGTTGCGGCAGGAAATTTATTTTAAATCAAAATGAATTTAATAGAAACCTTAAATATAGTGTGCACACACGACCCAGTATTAAGTTTTACGCCTTATGGTTAGTAAAGTCTAGAAGTGATCAAGAACAAGTGACCAGAGTGATATGTGCAAGAAACGACTACTGTCAGGGTCATAGGTTCGCATTCAACGTTTTCAATTTTGTTTTACATTCCTACTTTGTAGCTAGACAAAATTATACGATCATGAATAATAAAGTTTGTCTTTTTGTTGTTCTGTTTGGCTTCTGTTCAAGCTCGTATGCTGATCGTTTGTCTGTAGTAGGCGTCGGTGCAAGTGATAGTCGACGTGTCGCTGGTGCTGTAAGTGATAGGCGGGTGATGTCGCCAAGGAAGAATATCAGAGAAATGTCGGCGACGGTGCAAGTGATATGACAGGTGACGGCTTCGAGGAAAGTGATAGACGACGTGGGGCCGGTATTGAAAGTGATATGCGGCCCCTTCCTCCTGGTCGTATTATTGAAGATATCCTTGATGATATGTGGAAACAAGCCATTTGTAAATAAACGTTTACAAAACTACACTTTAACCTTCTCAAGGAACAAGTCTGTAGTGACATTTGCGACTTAGCTATATTTTTGTGCACATTATTAAGTTTTGGTAAATTGTTTACGTATATAAGCCATTATTGCCTGCAGCACGGCTGTGTGCGCCCGTTGTATATCATTTCCTTCGAACCAGCTATAATCCCCAAAGCAGTACTTCCTTTATAATCTTCCCACACATTGCGCCATACAAGCGCTTGTATAGAAACTTTTTGTATCAGATTATTATCAGAAACGCGTTCTGAAATGTAGACAAGCACTGCATGCTTGAAGATGATATCTTCAAGCATGTATAATGAACCAGTTTAACTGTACGAATTGTATTGTATCAGATTGCAATATATCAATAAAGAAGTTCTTTATGGAGTCCGGATTGCCATCTATTTTAGTCTTGGCTGAGGTCTGTTAGTTGGGGAACCTCATGCCAGAATTAGTGCAAGCACAAGGCCCAAATCCAAGCCTTTACCATGAGAAAAAAATAAGGAAGACCCCCACAAGTCTTCACTAGGTTATATCGTTTGAGTTCTGTGATATATTAATAAATGGTGAATCAATAAAAGTCTGCTATATCTTGTATGTTTACTGCAATTTTGTACCAGAGTTTATAGTGTTTTTACTTGAAATCAGCAAAACACTTCCACTAATTATCATGAAGACATTGCTACAGTTTTGATTGCAGTTGAATGATTTGAACTATTTGTATCTTAGTTGTAAACGTATTGCATTCCCTGTTGAATATACGATATGCAGTAACATATGATGTGAATATTGCTAGAGCCCTTTTTTCTGTATTAAAAAACAGGAAACGACAGAACGTAATATAAGTCGATGTTTATTTTAATTATTTCGCTCGTTTGTTACGGTAAAGAACAATAGAAAAGGTATTTAAAGACAAGGAAGCATAATTAAACGGTAAAAGTACAGTAGTTAAAACACGTCCGTGAATACACACGGTATAATGGTCCAAATAGAACTTCTTGATGGGAGATTTAATAAGATCATACATGGGTAAAGCTATTTGGTAAATCGACATGGCAGTGGGTTTATTTTAACGTTCACGTTAAAGGTGAAGTATTGTGCATGTGTGCAAGTACTTTGCTTGCAGTACACAAATATTAATGATATGTGGTGGTATACTAATTTAATGCACCGCTTCTTAATTAAACGGTCGTTGGATCAAAACTGGCCGCTAGCTAGTCGATATGGCCTTGGACAGAGCACTTAACGGACATCGGCAAAACCCAGTTGATTAATGGGTTGAACTTTTACAGAAACAATGCTCCAATGATATAAAACACATTACATTAGTGCGTTTTATAGTCGCCAGGGCTGTGCGTTTTAGCAGGCGGTAAATATAATGATCGTGATCGCTTTGAGGGTTAACGATAAAGGTAAGGTTTAGGATTTCAAGCGATCCTGTGGTAATAAAACGCCCCTTGCATTCTCCCATACATAATAAATCTTCCGCAGCATCTGTTGTGATTCTAGCTAAAGCCCTTTTCCTGTTTTCAAGATATAGGAAACGCCAGAATGCAATATAAGTAGATGTTTTGTTTCGTTTCGTTTCGTTTATTGTTTTGCTTCTTTATTACATTGAAGATGATAATCACAGTAATTAAAAAAAGTATACAAGATAAAACAGAAAAACTATAATAGTAGGTAATAGAAGTCGGTATATATATATATATATATATACTTTATAATTGAAAAAAGTGACGTGACGTTAAACTTTATATTAAGCAAAAAATGCGTCAGGAAATATATTTTAAATCAAAATTAATAAAATTAGAAACTTAAATTAAATTGTGCAAGCACGACCCAGTGCTAATAGTTACATCATAGGGCAGGTAAAGTCTAAAAGTGAACACCTTATGGCAAGTAATGTCTAGGAGTGATCAAGAACAAGTGACCAGAGTGAAATGTGCAAGAAACGACAGTTGATAAGACGGTAGGTTCGCTTTCAAGGTTTTCAATTTTGTTTCACTTCCTACCCAGTTTCTAGACGAAACTTTACGACCATGAATAATAAATTTTGTATTTTCGTTATTCTGGTTGGTTACTTTTCGAGCTTGTGTGCTGATCTTTTGCCTGTAGGCGTCGGTGCAAGTGAAATAAATGGTGAATCACTAAAAATCTGTTATACTTGTTTGTTTACCGCAATTTTAATCTACCAGACTATAAGGCAGTTTACTTGAGATCATCTCAACGGTTACTCTAAATTACGATGATAACCGAAAAAGGGGCAGATATATGCATAACTTCCGAAATTACTTTTACACTTAAATGCGCTTGTAATCCAATTGATGAGATTCCAATTTGCTCAATATGTCTTTAACACATTTTAACCTTTACCGTACCATAATGTTCACAATTTGTTTTTAACAAATTGGATAAGAGAAACCTCCCACTGCCCGAATAATGCTTCAGTTGTAATTTGATTATCATGAAGACATTGCTACAGTTTTGATTGCAGTTAAATGATTTGAATTATTTGTATCTTAGATGTAAACGTATTGCATTCCATGTTAAATATGATTTATGCAGTAACATATGATGTGATTCTAGCTAGAGCCCCTTTCCTGTACTCAAGGAACAGAAAACGACAGAATGTGATATAAGCAGATGTTTAGTTAGTTATTTTGCTCATTTATTACGGTAAAGCAAAATAGTAAAGTTATTTAAAGACAATAAGGCATGATTAAACCGGTAAACTACAGTAGTAAAACACGTGTATGAACACCGTATAACGGAAAAATTGACGTGGTCGATATACATTAGGCAAAACATTTTGGCAGCAAGTGTATTATAAATCAAAATCAATGAAATTAAAACCTTATATTAAAGTTTGCAAGCACGACCCAGTACTGAGTTGCATATTATGGCAAGTAAAGTCTAGAAGTGACCAGGAACAAGTGACCTTAGTGAAATGTGCAAGATACGAATGTTGCCAGGGTGGTAGGTTTGCATTCAATGTTCTAATCTTTGTTTTACATTCCTACCCAGATCTAGAGGGTATTATACAACCATGAATTATAAAGTTTGTCTTTTGGTTGTTCTGGCTGGCCTCTTTACAAGCACGTATGGTGAAAGGCGACGTATCGGCGATCTTGCAAGTGATACTGGCTCCTACGGCGCAAGTGACCAGGGTGGTGGCTACGACGCTTGGCACGGGTGGGAACTTTACGGCTACGACCGAGGTTATCAGGGACGTGGTGGCGGCCAAGGTGCCACTGATGAATGGGAGAGTGATGGTCGGCGTATCACCGATCGTGGAAATGCCAAGTTGGATGACATCGCTCCTGCAAGTGATGGGTGGTGGGATAACCTTGTTGCAGACGCTTAAAGTGATGGGTGGTGGGATAACCTTGTTGCAGACGCTGGAAGTGATGGGTGGTGGGATAACCTTGTTGCAGACGTTGAAAGTGATGGGTGGTGGGATAACCTTGTTGCAGACGTTGAAAGTGATGGGTGGTGGGATAACCTTGTTGCAGACGCTGAAAGTGATGGGTGGTGTGATAACCTTGTTGCAGACGTTGAAAGTGATGGGTGGTGGGATAACCTTGTTGCAGACGCTGAAAGTGATGGGTGGTGGGATAACCTTGTTGCAGACGCTGGAAGTGATGGGTGGTGGGATAACCTTGTTGCAGACGCTCAAAGTGATGGGTGGTGGGATAACCTTGTTGCAGACGCTCAAAGTGATGGGTGGTGGGATAACCTTGTTGCAGACGCTCACAGTGATGGGTGGTGGGATAACCTTGTTGCAGACGCTCACAGTGATGGGTGGTGGGATAACCTTGTTGCAGACGCTCAAAGTGATGGGTGGTGGGATAACCTTGTTGCAGACGCTCAAAGTGATGGGTGGTGGGATAACCTTGTTGCAGACGCTCACAGTGATGGGTGGTGGGATAACCTTGTTGCAGACGCTGAAAGTGATGGGTGGTGGGATAACCTTGTTGCAGACGCTGAAAGTGATGGGTGGTGGGATAACCTTGTTGCAGACGCTGAAAGTGATGGGTGGTGGGATAACCTTGTTGCAGACGCTGAAAGTGATGGGTGGTGGGATAACCTTGTTGCAGACGCTGAAAGTGATGGGTGGTGGGATAACCTTGTTGCAGACGCTGGAAGTGATGAGTGGTGGGATAACCTTGTTGCAGACGCTAAAAGTGATGGGTGGTGGGATAACCTTGTTGCAGACGCTGAAAGTGATGGGTGGTGGGATAACCTTGTTGCAGACGCTCAAAGTGATGGGTGGTGGGATAACCTTGTTGCAGACGCTGAAATTGATGGGTGGATCCCCATTTCAGGCCGTATTATTGAAGATATTTTTGCTGAAGTGTAGAAGTAACGCGGTTTGTGAATAGACGGTTGTTAAACTTCATTTTGACCTTTTTACAGAACATCAGGTTAAATGTATTAAAGGCATATCATTTTAAGCCAATTGGAATCTTATGAATTGGATTACAAGCGCATTTGATTGTGAAAGTAATTCCGGAAGTTATGCATATATCTGCTCTGTTTTGGAATATTTACGTCATATAGAGACACCGTTTTGCTGATCTCATGTGAAAACACTATAAAATCTGGTACATTAAAATTACGGTAAACAAAGAAGATATAGTAGACTTTTAGTGATTTAATATTTATTAATATATCACAGAAATGGTATATCGGTGTTCAATTCCAATTGACGATATATCCTGCTGAAGACTTGTTGCATGAGAAGGTTAAATTGTACTTTTGAAACTGTTTATTTACAGCTTGCTAGCTTTCCACATATCAGCAAGGATATCTTCAACAATACGACCATTTTGGGGGGGCATATCACTTTCCTCGAAGCCGTCACCTCTCATATCACTTGCATCGACGCCTACTACAGGCAGCCGATCAGCATACGAGCTTGAAAAAAAGCCAACCAGAACAACTAAAATAAAAACTTTAAAATTCATGATGGGATAATTTCGTCTATAGGAAGTAAAATTTAAACCTTGAATATTAGTCGTTGCATTTTTCACTAAGATCACTTGTTCCTGTTACTAGTAACTTCTAGACTTTACCTGCCATAAGGTGTAACTCAGTACTGGGTAGTGCTTGCACATTATATTTAAGGTTCTAGTTTCATTGTGTTGGATTTAAAATAAATTTCCTGCCGCATTTTTTGCTCAATGTAAAGTTTAACTTCACGTCACTTTTTTCACTTTAGTACGTGTATATTTAGTGAATTGGTTTATCTGGGTTTTTTCTGTTTTATCATGCCTCCGTGTTGTTTTAAATTACTGAGATATTCTTCTTTAATGTAATGAAGAAGCGAAACAATAAACGAAACGAAACATCTACTTATGTTACATTCTGTCGTTTCCTATTTCTTGAAAACAGAAAAAGGTCTTTAGCTAGAATCCCAACATATCCTACAGCATATGTTGCAAATATATGAAGCATAATTTATCTCATAAACATAGTTCTAACTGGTGGTATAATAAACGAGCAATTAAATGGTTCTGCTTGATTGTTTCCTGCCAAATGGATGGCTATGTGACAGCACATTGACACCACGTTTAAAGATGGCGGGTTCAAAACCCTGTTCAGAGGCGACATCATCAATTAGCACTTTCATGACTTACGTCATGCCGCCTATCACTTCGATCAACCCCTTTCAGCCGATGGCATTTTATCTTCGATTCTGCAACTTACATGCTGTAACCTTCGTCAAGTTGTCCAACTGATTAGCGTAGTGGTTTAATGCATCGCCTTTTAACCAAAGGGTAGGAGGTTCGAAACGGGTCGCTAGCTAGTTGATTGTAACTTGATTAATTAAGTTACTTGTCGAACATTGCCTAGCAAGGCAATAGCTAGGTAACCCGACGGTGGGCACGTAGTAATAGCACGGTTGCGTAACAGTTTTTGTATTCGCAGGATAAACATGAATATCTTATCCTCGTATCATCTTAAAATTGCGAAAACAAATAATTGTAGACATTTAGTAGTACACGATTAATTAATATTTTACAGAATATGTATATCTGCGTTTGATTCATTCGAAGCCGCCAAATTCCCAATCGTCACTTGCACCGTGGCCGTAGCGACGTTTCTGGTCAGTTGCGT
>CH002047.1:46907-67186 GCA_000149265.1 Ciona savignyi | reverse complement strand
CAAACCACCACCACCCTTGGTCACTTGCGTGCAAACCACAATTCCCTCTGGTCATTTGCGCCGAAACCACCACCACCCCTCTGGTCACTTGCGCCGAAACCACCACCACCCCTCTGGTCATTTGCACCGAAACCACCACCACCCCTCTGGTCATTTGCGTACAAGCCACCACCACCCCTCTGGTCACTTGCGCCGAAACCACCACCACCCCTCTGGTCACTTGCGCCGAAACCACCACCACCCCTCTGGTCATTTGCGCCGAAACCACCACCACCCCTCTGGTCATTTGCGTACAAGCCACCACCACCCCTCTGGTCACTTGCGCCTAAGCCACCACCACCCCTCTGGTCATTTGCGTACAAACCACCACCCCTCTGGTCATTTGCGTACAAACCACCACCACCCCTCTGGTCACTTGCGCCGAAACCACCACCACCCCTCTGGTCATTTGCGTACAAGCCACCACCACCACCTCCCCTCTGGTCACTTGCGCCGAAACCACCACCACCCCTCTGGTCATTTGCGCTACAAACCACCACCACCCCTCTGGTCACTTGCGTACAAACCACCACCGCCCCTCTGGTCATTTGCGTACAAGCCACCACCACCCCTCTGGTCACTTGCGTACAAACCACCACCGCCCCTCTGGTCATTTGCGTACAAGCCACCACCACCCCTCTGGTCACTTGCGCCGAAACCACCACCCCTCTGGTCACTTGCGTACAAACCACCACCACCCCTCTGGTCATTTGCGTACAAACCACCACCACCCCTCTGGTCATTTGCGCACAAACCACCACCACCCCTCTGGTCATTTGCGTACAAACCACCACCACCCCTCTGGTCACTTGCGCCGAAACCACCACCCCTCTGGTCACTTGCGTCTACGCCGCCATTAAATTCCCAATCGTCCCATGCGCCGAGAACGACACCTTCACCATCGCTTTCAAGATCGCCGGTTCGCCGCCTTTCACCATACGTGCTTGAACAGAAGCCAATGAAAACAACGAAAAGACAAACTTTAGAATTCATGATCGTATAATTTTGTCTAGTTACTGTAAAGGAATGTAAAACACAGATTAGAATATTGAATGCAAACCTATCCTGACAGCATTCGTATTTTGCACATTTCACTAAGGTCACTTGTTCCTGGTCACTTCTAGACTTTACTTGCCATAAGGTGTAACTCAGTACTGGTTCGTGCGTGCACAATTTACTTAAAATTTTAGTTTTATTGATAGCCGCATTTTTTTGATTAATTTAAGGCTTAACCACCACTTCACTTTTTTCCCGTTATACCGCGTAATTCACAGACTTGTTTTTACTACTGTGGTTTTACCGGTTTAATTCTGCCTCCTTGTCTTTAAATAACTTTACTATTTTGCTTTACCGTAATGAAGGAGCGAAATAATAAACTAAACATCTACTTATATTACATTCTGTCGTTTCCTGTTTCCTATTTCTTGAGATAGGGGAAATAGGCAGCACGTCGCTTACTGTAATATTAGACACTTAACAGACTCTGTACGATGGATTTAAACCAACACTTTAGAAATGTCCCTATAATAAACTAATTACAAATACAGCATTGCGGACAGTGGGAGGTTTGTCATTTTCAGTTTGTTAAATTCAAAATTGTGAACATTTGGTTCAGTAAAGCTTTAAAATGTGTTGTAGGTAAATTATTTTGAGACAATTGAAACGATATGAATTGAAATACAAGAGCATTCGATGCAAATGATAATTCGAAAGTCTTGCATATATCTGCTAATTTTGTCTGAGTTAAAGCTACTTATGCTTTGGAAGTTGTATATTTCTATGGTTGTCTTTGTTCAAGAGATATTTTGTTCGTTTTATTCATTGTAAAACTACTGTAAAGTTAGGAATATTCCTATTCTATTAAATTGTGTACATTTTTGCCATTTCCACGATCGGTGATACGCCGACCATCACTCTCCCATTCGTCAGTGACACCTTGGCCGCCACCACGTCCCTGGTTACTTGCGCCGTAGGAGCCACTATCACTTGCGCGGTAGCGGTCATCTCCGATATCACTTACAAGATCGCCGATACGTCGCCTCTCACCATACGTGCTTGTAAAGAGGCATGCCAGAACAACAAAAAGACAAACTTTAGAATTCATGATCGTATAATTTCGACTAGAATCTGGATAGGAATGTAAAACAAAGATTAGAACCTTAAATGCGAACCTACCATCTTGTCAACTGTCCTTTCTTGCATGTTTCAATAAGGTCACTTGTTCCTGGTCACTTGTAGACTATACTTGCCAAAACGCGTAACTCAGTACTGGGTCGGGTTTGCACACTTTATTTAACTCTTAATTTCACTCATTTTGATTTAAAATACACATGATGCCGTAATGTTTTTGCTTAATGTCAGGTAGGCTATATCGACCACGTCACTTTTTCCCATTAAACGGTATTCGCTTACTTATTTAACTACTGTAGTTTATCCGTTTAATCCTGCCTCCTTGTCTTTTTAAAACGTTACTATTCTTCTTTACCGTAATAAGGAAGCGAAATAATTAAACTAAACATCTGCTTATATTACATTCTGTCGTTTCCTGTTTCTTGAGTACAGGAAAGGGGCTCTAGCAAGAATCACATCATATGTTACTGCATATTTTATATTTAACAATAATTGCAATATATTAACACTAAAGATAAATATAGTTTAAATCATTTAATTGCACATGTATCCGCAATGTTTGATTTAAGAACACACGATTATTTGATTGCAACCAACATAGTAGCAATGTCTTTATAAATACAATTGCAGCATTAACTGGACATTAGGAGGTTTCTCTTATCCAATCTGTTAAATACACAACTGTAAACATTATGTTTTATTGAAGGTTTAAATGTGTTAAAGGCATATCAGTTTTTACTTGGTCCTAGTAACTTCTAGACTTAACTTGTCATAAGGCGTAACTCAGTACTGGGTCGTGCTTGCACATTTTAGTTTAAGGTTTTAATTATATTAATTTTTGTTTGAAATACACTTGCTACCTAAATGTTTTTACTTAATGTCAGCTATATCAACCACGTCACTTTTTCCATTATTCTTTTTTTCACAGATTTGTTTTACTACTATAGTTTAGCCGTTTAATCATGCCTCCTTGTCTTTAAATAACTTTACTCTTTTTCTTTACCGTAATGAAGGAGCGAAATAATAAACTAAACATCTACTTATATTACATTCTGTCGTTTCCTGTTTCTTAAGTACAGGAAAGGAACTCTAGCAAGAATCACATCATATGTTACTGCATATATATGATATTCAACAAGGAATACAATACGTTTATACCTAAGATACAAATAGTTCAAATCATTTAATTGCCCATATATCCGCAATGTTTGATTTATTTTTAAGAACACACGATTATTTGATTGCAACCAACATAGTATAGCAATGTCCTTATAAATACAACTACAGCATTAACCGGACATTAGGAGGTTTCTCTTGTCCAATCTATTAAACATAAAATTGTGAATACTTTGTTTGATAAAGGTTTAAATGTGTTAAAGGCATATCAATTTTCACTTGGTCCATGTAACTTGTAGACTTTACTTGCCATTAGGCGTAACTCCGTACTGGGTCAAGCTTGCACACTTTATTTACGGTTTAAATTTTATTGATTGTTATTAAAATAAAATCCCCACATTCCCATTCCCCCCGTGCGCCATTACAGTCACCACTTCCCCCATCTTCCAAGATAAGTAATAATGTTGTTGGAAAAATAGCTTAGTTAACTAGTTGCTTTATATTCGATTTAAATAAGTGTTGTTTTAAATTCTATTTGAAAAAGGGTTGTTTTAAATGAAATTCTATTTGAAAAAGGGTTTTTGCCATTCCATTCTGCAGTAAAACGATTTCCCAACAGTCCATAAAATATATTGGCCCCTAATACTGGCATCAATTACCAATAAAAATTCGCGAAATTTAACCACATCATAAATTTATTAGAATAAGGCAAGAAATTTGTTTTCCTTGCTTTATTCATTAGGTTAACGGTGCATAAATTCACTATGCCCTATGGTTCACGTTACTTCGGTAAGGTGCAACTTGAAGGGCTAGGTCTGAGCTGCAGAATCGCATCACCCTGTGGTAGTGCGGTTAACCAGTGCTGCCTCCAGCTAACCACTGGAGGGCGTGAATTTAGGTGTCGGCATACCTTAAGCAATAGAACCCCTCCCTACGTGGCTTGCACGCTGTGGAGAGATGCCTGCGAAAGGTGTCTCTACCACCACCCACATCCTAGGGATACCCAGCCCCCCTCCCTACGCGGCTTGCACGCTGTGGAGAGATGCTTGCGAAAGGTGTCTCTTACAGCAACCACATACTAGGGAAACCTCCCCCAGTGGATTAATTTTCACATTGCACGAGGGGATCGGCCTAAGGCCACCAACTCGCACTAAGTGCACAATTTTGCTTAAAAAAAAAAGCTGTTAAACAACACCTCTTGGATGATCCTCAGCATTAACCGGACACTTAGGAGGTTTCTCTTATCCACTGGGTCGTGCTTGCACACTTTATTTACGGTTTAAATTTTATTGATTGTTACTTAAAATAAAATCCCCACATTCTCACTCCCCCATGCGCCATTACAGTCACCACTTCCCCCATCTTCCAAGCAAGGTAATATTGTTTTTTTTGGATAAAATAGTTTAGTTAACTACTTGTTTTTAAGTCTGTTTAAATAAGTGTTGTTTTAAATTCTATTTAAAAATGGGTTGTTTTAAATTCTATTTGATAAAGGGTTGTTTTAAATTCTAGTTAAAAAGTGTTGTTTTAAATTCTGTTTAAATATGGGTTGTTTTAAATTCTATTTGATAAAGGGTTGTTTTAAATTCTAGTTAAAAAGTGTTGTTTTAAATTCTGTTTAAAAATGGCTTGTTTTAAATTCTATTTAATAAAGGGTTGTTTTAAATTCTAGTTGTAAAAGGGTTGATTTAAATTCTATTTGAATTAGGGAATCAAGAATAAAAAAACGTATTATGAGATGAATTTGATCTGATGCTCAGAAATGAATAACTCCGACCTTTAGTTAAATAGGTGGTGATTGTAATATCAGAATCGCTACAAACTTAATAACAAAA
Organism: Ciona savignyi; assembly: GCA_000149265.1. Lineage (NCBI taxonomy): Eukaryota > Metazoa > Chordata > Ascidiacea > Phlebobranchia > Cionidae > Ciona > Ciona savignyi. Next base: position 62,066 of record CH002047.1, on the reverse strand, counting down.
TGAAATTGCGCTTCACAATAGTCACAACACTAGGATGGAATAGGATAGGATTATATATCTTGTTTATCCTAGTGAATGAAAAAACGCAAGGAGCGTTAATATACGGGCAATCTTCGGATTACATAGCGCCCAACATCGGGTTACCGGAGATATTTTAGTTTGTATGATTCACATGTTCCTTCAATTTGGTAGAACCCATTAATCTACTGGGTTCAGTCAATGTCAGTTTCGCGCTTTGCCAGAAGACACGAATGATTAGCTGGTGACCAGTTTCAAACGCAACGCACTTACCCACGGAGACAAATCGTTTCACAGATCGGAAACCAATAACGAAATCAGCAGGCTGGGATTATATTAAACAAGATTTAAATTTGGAATAGATCCTACATAATTATGATGCATTATTTACCAACTGAAAGGTGTTTTTGTATGATGAATGATTTACCTCTAGCTGGTGCAGTATTAAACGAGCAATGAAATGCTTCTCATTGCTTGCTCGAGTTCCTGCCAGATGGCCAAGTGACAGCGCGTCGCTAGCTTCTATACTAGACACTGAACAGACGCTGTACGATGGGTTAAACCAACTTTGTGGTTTGTTAGAGATCGTGCAATAATGCGCTGTAAGTTGTATATTTTCATTATGGTCTTTGAACTGGATACACCGTTTTTCTGGGTTTTACTGATTATAATACTGCTGTGTAGTCAGGTACATCATAATAATGTAGACTTTCAGTATATTACATTTATTAATATATCACAAAATTTATATCAGTGTACAATTCCAATTGGCGATATATCCGGATGAAAGTTTGGTTCGGGTGAAAGGTAAAATGTAGTTTTGAAACCTTTTATTCGAAAGTCGCTTTACTTTTGCGTTTCAGCAAAGACATCCATAATAAAATGGTCAGGAATGGGGGTCCACTTCCACATATTAGTATCAAGACCGGCCTCACGCCGCCTATCACTTTCCTCGAAGCCGTCATTTCTCATATCACTTGCACCGTCGCCAGGCAACCGATCAGCATACGAGCTTGAAAAGAAGCCAACCAGAATAAAGAAAATACAAACTTTATGATTCATGATCGTGTAATTTCGTCTACAAACTGGGTAAAAAGTAAAACAAAGATTAAAACCTTAAATGCGTGCCTACCATCTTGTCAACTGTCTTTTTTGGCACATTTCAATATGGTCACATGTGTATTTACTAAACTTATAGTTGTTCTACTATGTTATCCTGCCTTATTGATCTTAAACAACCGTACTATTCTTTAATATAACTATGGAGAAAAGTAATAAACGAAACTTAAAGAAACATCTTCTAATATTACATTCTATCGTTTCCTATTTCTCGAGAACGGGGAAATTGGCAACACGTCGCTTACTCTTATACTAAAACACTTAACAAACGCTGTACGATGGTTAAACTAACACTGTAGCAATGTCTTCATGATAATCAACTTACAACTGCACTATTGCGGACAGCGGGAATGTTTGTGATTAATTAAATACAAAATTATTAACGTTTTGTTCGGTAAAGATTTACCACTTTCAAGATTGGCGACACGCCGACTATTACTTTCACCAACGCCTACTACAGGCAACCGATTAGCACACGAAAAGAATCCAACCCCAACAACAAAAAGACAAACTTTATAATTCATGATCGTATAATTCCCTCTAGAAACTGAATAGGAATGTAAAACAAAGATTAGAATATTGAAAGCAAACCTACCACCCTGGCAACATTCGTATCTTGCACATTTCACTAAGGTCACTTGTTCCTGGTCACTTCTAGACTTTACTTGCCATAATATGCAACTCAGTACTGGGTCGTGCTTGCACACTTTAAGATAAGGTTTTGATTCTGATTTGAAACACACTTGCTGCCTAAATGTTTTGCCTAAGGTCAGCTATATCGGCTACGTCACTTTCCCCGTTATACGGTATTCGCTGACTTGTTTATACTACTGTAGTTTTACCGTTTTATTCTGCCGCCTTGTCTTCTAATAACTTTACTGTTCTCCTTTACCGTAATGAAGAAGCAAAATAACTAAACTAAACAACTACTTATATCACATTCTGTCGTTTCCTGTTTCTTGAGTACAGGAAAAGGGCTCTAGCAAGAATCACATCATATGTTACTGCATATATTATTATTAACAAATAATGCAATACGTTTACACCTAAGATACAAATAGTTCAAATCAGTCAATTACATATATCCGCAATGTTTGATTAATTCTTAAGCACACAAGATCATTCGATTGTATCTTAACTCTTTCACTCCCGGCCAAATGCATTAATTCAAACATGCTGTCCCGCAGTGTTTTTTACAATTTTTAGTCATTTTCAAATTAGCACAGTTTTTCTAAAGTTTATGCTATGATTTAATATTTAGTATGATTGGAAAGATAATTTATCCCTCTTTTAAACAAGCTGCACATCTAAAATCTACCTCTAATAAAGAATATATTATGTAAACTTTAGTGAACACCACTTTTTATGCAAAGAAAATTCTGCTCGACTTTGAAAAATTTGAGGTGCACTGACAAACGAAATACTCACTTATTATTGGAATGCCCAAATGATATGAAAATTGGAATGTAGATTTTCTAATAGTTTTTGTACTCAGGAAAATTCGAACTGTATTTTTATCTTCAGTAGTTTTTTTACTATTTGTAATTGAAATTCGAGCTCTCAGCAGGACGCTCTCAGCAGGCACAGCCGGGTTCATGCTTTGGTGAACACGCGGCGTACCGCCCGTGGCGAAAACGTCACCAACGCTCTCCTTTTTATCTCAACGGCACGTAATTTACAGAGAATGTAAAGAAAGACTTGCTTGACAAAAAGAGCTTCTCTGCAAGTTAACACGACTCCTATTGGCTGAGTTAGTCACGTGTAAATTCGTGTAAAATCGATAGAAATAAGAGGCGAAGTCTTGAAAAAGAAAGGCTATCACTCCTCGCATTTTTTATATTTCTCCACGATAATCACAGAGAATAAAATATAGGGTTTCCTTGATCGAATGAGCCATAGCTGAGGTCTCTACCATTACGCATTGCGGAGAAATCGTTTTTTAGATTTGTATCCATTTATGGACAGACGGGATACCATGTTTTCCCACCAACTCGCCATATATGGCGAGTTGGGAGGGAAAGAGTTAATTATTGTTAATTCAGTTTTTTTTAAATGAAAGGTACAGTTTAATACAGTTAGTAGTTATACTATTTTAAACGGACATGCAAGACACTATTACTTTCGTTAATATTTATGGGAATATCTTTAGCATCATCTTTATCGTGGTCACGATTTTATGGTGAAGTGCGGGTGCATTTGGCTGTTCGTCACCTCGCCAAAAGTTCACCATAAAGTGTTCTTCCCGATACAATAATCGGTGCCTGATTTAACAAAGCAAACTGCGCACACGATGCTTGACTTTCTGGTCCCATTCGGTCCAATGATATTTGTCCCGTTAGTCTTGCAGTTAAGTGCGTCGCCTTTCAATCTAATGGTTGCAGGTGCGAAACTGGTTGCTAGATAGTCGGTTGTGTCTTTGGGCAAGGCACTTTACGGACATTGCCTTAACCCAGCGGATTAATGGGTTCTACTAAATTGAAGGAACGTGTCTATCATACACAACACACTGCAATAGCTCCGGTAACCCGACGGTGGGTGCGAGGTGATCTGACGATTGCCCGTGTGTTAACCTCCTTGGTTTTCCCATTCACGTGGATAAACATGAATATCCTATCCTGTCCCAACCCCCCCACCACAGACATCCTATTCTATATTAACCTATATTACTAAAGCTTCGCTTGGTGTAAGGCAGCACAGCGACCATAAAACAAACAAAGAAATATTCACTTGGCGTCCTACCGCTGTACCGGCGTTAGGGAATCACAATCAATGTTACTTAGAAAATTACTTAAATACCATGGCTAGCAGGATACCACACTTAAGATCGGGCAACGCCTAAAGATCAATTTAATTGTAGTGGTAAATCTGTGGCCAAATGGTTAACGCGGCCGATATATATATATATATATATATATATATATATATATATACCTATTCCTATACAAAGCAGCCCGACTAACGAGCCCACCAATGGTTCGAAACTTGGCTCAGTAAAAAAATCTGAGAATGAAAGTTTTCTTGGTTTTCTTGGTACACTTCGGATTTTACAGCTATTTTATCGACGTCATGAATTAATTATAGCGTCACCACAAATGTTTGTGACGTCACTCTTTGCTCCTGTGACGTAAAATATTTGTTGAGTTGGTTTCTTGGTCCAAACATCTACCGCGAGATGGCGTCCTTTTAACACGGCATAGATTCGCAGGTGGTCTTAAACGTATGGTCTGCTGGGATTCATTTGGAATGTAAATGTCAGTTCGTCCGTTGGGACTCTTACCATTAGCAATACGTTTAAAGCTTTTAATATTTGTCTGAAAATGGGCAGGTGGTTTATAGTTGGTGTGGGAAAGTTAGAAAGTGCGATTATTTGTTTCATTCGTAAAGCGATAAACAGGCAGCTTGTCTAACCATTTGTATCTTAATTTCCCACAAATATAAATAATAAAATGTAAAAAAAACAAAATTATGGAAATACGAATAGGCTTGGCGTGGTGTAAAAAGAAATAATTTGTTTCATTAACTAGATCATAGGACCATTATGTTTCAAACAACACTTCTTTCCAGGAATGGTATAACACACTTGGTGTAACTACTTTACCTCCCGTGGTTATGTAACAAGAATTACAAGAACCACATGGTTGTAAAGATGTATGCCTATATATAGCTGTATGTTACTTATAATCGTTTTCACAATAGCCCATGGGCTAAATAGCTATATTAGGCTATTAATTTTATGACCGGAGCTAAAACAACTGTTGTCCAGTTGTTGTATAGGTGTCACTTCTATTGTCTGGGAAAATCAACATTGAATGATTTATTCATTAACGGATGTCATCAAATAACTTGTGAGAGAAATCCATGTGTTAAAAGTCTCCAATAAGAGTACAGTTGTCGCGTTATTTAAGTATGTTGTAGGCCTATATGGTTGTGGGCATAGACAATAGAATATTCATGTTTAGGCTCATGATTGGAAAACCAAGGGGGTTAACACACGGGCAATCGTCAGATCACCTTGCGCCCACTGTCGGGTTACCGGAGCCATTGCAGTGTGTTGTGTGTGATTAAAACGTTTCTGTTGTACCAGACTTTTGTTCAATGGGTTCATAAAATTAAGGCGAATACTTTCGACCCAATAACCCTTAGGCTTACAGCGAAAGCACTAACCCACCAAGCTATATGAAGGATATCAATTGGTCAGCTGTATCGAACGCGAAACCCTTCGGCTGGTGGTGTACTGTTCATACCAGTCGTCCATCCAGATAAACATGAACATTCTGTGCTGTGACCCACAAGCATGTTTTCCCTCTGTTGCGATTGTTGTATTCTGACACCTAGTCAAGTTTCGAACCAATGGTGTGGTTGTTACTAGCTTCGTTTTTTTAAATAACAAGCCGCAAATCAATCAGTAGCAAGCCATCCGTTATATAACCGTTTGTCCGTTTCCTTAAAAGGGTTGTCCATAAATTGATATATAGGAGTTGTAGGTTGTGATGAGAAAGTTTTGAAACCGCGTTTTTTTTCTCTTTTCTTTTTTCTAATCTATGGCATTGTTGCGTCACAGAAGAGACGCGTTCGCGCCGCGATCGTATTTGAATTATGTTGAAGTGTGTTATCATTAATAAGCACCAGTGCATAGCAGGTTATTCGAATATTACACGCAGTTTGTGTAAATTAATGGACAGCCTGTATTACTTCGTGTAGTTGCCAATAGAATAATCGGACGTCAGATACAGTATATCCTGTTGCCAAGCCACATCGTAATTAAATGTAAAATTAGAGTCAAAATTACATTCAATCCGGCAATTACGCTTTCATGACGAATTATAATCCCGAATCTATAGAGGTTATTATTGTATTAGTACCTAGTGATACCGGTGACTTATTGTACTTGTAGAAAGATAGGATACTGGCAAACTGTCAAAGAAACCAAACTACAGACGATAAAGTAGTATTTTCGATTTCTCTTACCAAGTTAGGCTATCTATTCTTGTGCTGTATTTCTAAGCATATTTTGGATAGATATATTGGTATGTGCTATGGTATCAGAGCAGTGTATTCTTGTTTATGTGCTAGGAGAGAATACTATTAATAGTATTAAACAAACTTTTGAACAATGTACGGTTGTTTAGGGACCTAGTAACTTTATTTTTCTGTTATACAATGTGTATTTACTGACATGTTTTAAGTACTGTAGTTTTATCCTGTCTGTTTTTTTACACAAGCAGTTGTCATACCACCTCATGCTCGCTGTCAGGTTGCTGGAGCTATTGCTTGATATGATGAACCCATTGTCACAGTTTATTATTATCCCATTAAACCACTCAGTTCAGCCCAACTGCAAAGTGCCTTGGAAAAGGAAATGACAGATGAGCTATTGCCTATTGGTAGTTTTGATCCAACAACCTTTAGGTCTGTCTTTCACAATTTCTACTCAATGCAACGCTGTGAATAAGGTGAAAGAAACAATATTACAAATATAATGTAATTATTTTTTATAATTGTTTAACCTTACTCACAATTACAAAAATTACAAATCTATGAATAAGACAATTTGTTATAAATCATTCCAGTCGGTTGACGATAGTAGACATGTGAATGATGATAATGATGTAATAATGACCTCAGTACGAACCAAGCGTAAGGCGGACGAAGGGACGAAGATTATCGAAATTGCTCGTGGAAGAAGTGGATATGGATTCACACTGTCCGGTCATGTATGTATTCAACCATTGCTCTCTTCTTTGTTCTGCAATATCTGTTTGTTGCAACGTAACATCATGCAAGACACTTAGTGGACTTAATTAATGAATTTTACTAAAATTAAAGGAACGTGTGAATCATACACAACACACTGCAATAGCTCTGGTATGGGCATGAGGTGATCTGATGATTTCCTATGTTTTAAATTTAGAGCATTAACATGAATTTTCCATTCTGTCTTACTTAAAATTAAGATTCAATTTAATAACGATTTTTAACATTTGATAAGCTAGTCTGACGGCTCAATATGTTAGCTTCTTATGTCTGTGTCTACGTGTCCGCATGTATAAGTGCTCAAATAATAAAATGTTAATACTCGAGTAGTTAAGCACACATCACCACAGGGACCAAGCTTTGTGAGTTACGTCATCCAATCCAGCCCTGCGGCTCAAATCGGATTAAACGTCGGGGATTATGTGATTTCTGTGAATGGGTCCGATGTATCGATGTCCAACCACGAAGATGTCGTCAGATTGATCGGTTCGTGGGGAATTATGTTTAAAATTAATACGTGCAACTGTTATCTAACACCTACAAAGCAATAGGATAGGGATATTCATGTTTATCCCCATGAATGGGAAAACCAAGGGGGTCAACACACGGGCAATCGTCAGATCACCTCGCGCCCATCATCGGGTTACCAGAGCTATTGCAGTGTGTTGTATATAATAGACATGTTCTTTCAATTACATTCTGTCAATGTCCATAAACTGTTGTTTTGTCAGTTATGCCAAAAGTGCTTTAGCTTGTAATGATTTACTTCTTAAATAAGTTCATGTAATATAAACTAGTTTAATGATGAATTATATTACAGAGATTCCTGTTATATGTTAAGTCTGTACCGGTATTCCCTGATACTTGTGAAAATTTAGTCAACTTACAATTTACAAAGTATCTTGATACCCAAACTACCTTATTACATTCCAACCTTGTGTATGATTACATTCTGTTAATGGCCATAAGCTGTTGTTCAAAGATTTCTGTTATACAACTAAGAAGTCTGTATTACCTGATACTTGTGTAAATTTATTCAACTTTCAACAAAGTATCTTACCCCCAGGAATATCCACTGGAGCTTTATTCCTAGGAGTTTGTAAATCTCTTGATGCGATTCCATTGAAAGATGGCGGCGAAATCCAACCAGGTATTCTCGTGCATTCCCACTGTTTTGTACCAACCTACAACATATAACAGGGGTGGGCCACTAATGGGAGAGTTTTTTCATTGCTCCTTGCGTGATTTGATGTGTATTTGTCATATAGCATGATTCGAACAATAGCTACAAAAATAAAAACAAAAAAGTTAAAGTCATTAAACTTGGAAACTACAAAAAAGTTAAATTAAAAACCGCACATAGATTAGCTGCAAAGTTTCAAATGACATATATGTCTAATATATCCGATAAAATTGATAAAATAAATTTTCACTTGCCCGATTACTAATACTAAAATTAGGTTGTTGACTATGCAAACCATTCATAACAATGGTTGGCACGCAAAGTTGTTTTCATTATGATATTATTCATAAATTGGGGCACTGTGTTTATGAAGTTGCTGAATCATGACATACAATCTAATATTTGTTGAGCATTATTGCAATATAAGGAAATTGATGAGTAATGAAAATAAAAATCATGTAAAATTTGTAATTAATGTCAGAATAACATGGTGTAAGCTGGTTTGCCATATTAGCTTGTTATTTATTTTGCTTGAGAGTTGCAATGCATTTGTTTGACATATATCATCGAATTATATTATTAGCTAGCTTGCTGTATACAATGCAGCCATGGTGTTGAATTGGTGGATTTTCGCTAGTTTTCCATATCTGTGGTCCACATGTATACAGAACAACTGGCATGTAGCCAGAGCTTCTCAAACTGGGGGTCGCTCGATGAATTTTACTATCATACCTATTGTACTTTTCTAGACTTTTAAAACAAATTTAATGTAAAAAAGGTCGCAGAACATTTTATAAATTAAAAGGGTTGTAAGCTTTTTTAAGTTTGAAAAGCCCTGGCATAGATGATTTTCAATATTTGTGTAATAGTTTGCAACCAACCGTTCCCATCACCCACCAGACCACCTGACCCAACTATCCACGCTTCGGTCACGAACCGCTCCAAGTTTCAGCCGAACCGACAAAGTATTGAAGGATTTATACTCGGGTGAAATATTCAAAAACATGTCGACGCACACCCCCGATTCTGGTAGACCCCGGACCGCCGTAGCAACCCCCCTATCAATTCCCAACATGGTGATGTTACGATCGGTGGTAGCCTACCTGGGAACGGTGGAAATCCCGAGTTCGACGTCACTGCCGGGAGCGAGCCTCGACGCCGTGCGTGGGTGCGTGCAGCAGCTGCGTGTGGAACAACATATCCACCAGCGGGTGTTGCTCAAGGTAGGATGGTCTTCTAGAATATTTCAGTGATATTACATATTAGGGTAGGGATAGGAATAGGATATTCATGTTTATCAGCGTGGATCGGAAAACCAAGGGGGTTAACACACGGGTGGTTTTTCCAGTGATATTACATTTTATATTCTATCATTTATAAATTGCATCCACACATTAATATTCTATAATACTGCTTTTACATGGTTCTTTAATAATTTTGCCATAATACTCAAACAGCCACCTTTACGAACACCTTACGCATGCTTTAATTTTATAATGTAATCTTGTAGCACTAGCAATATAACAAGTGTATACACCCATCCATTTTTACTTCTTGCAGGTGCAATCTAATTGGATAGATGTGTTCATATTTCTGTAACATTACCAGTATAATCCCCAAGCATACTTTCTCTTGCAGTACACCTATTTATAATTGTGAGAATTGTTTCAGAAGGATTTAGTTTCCCATTAATATTCCTTGCAGTAGCGTAAATAGCAACACATTCACCACCAATCTCAGCACCAGGATGATAATAATCTGATTAATAATTCAAAGATACAATAACCACACAATGTAGATATCATGATTTTGATTTCGATTGATCCATCATAATTAAAACTATCGTATAAATCGCAAATGTGATAATTATATCGCTTGACACTTTATATTGTGTACAACAACTTTATATTATGATGTAACAATTCTTTTATCCAGGTAACCCAATCAGGAGTGACGCTGTTGAATGCCGATAGTGACATCATAGCCGTGTATAAATCGGAGAAACTTCGCTTCTGTTCCCATTGTCCCGAGGACAATCGTTTCTTTTGTCTCGTCACAGTGCAGGTATAAAGGGAGGTTACTCATGTTATCAACTAATTTGCTCAAATTGTCTCGATTTATCCACAACAACATAGGAGAAATGAACAAATTTTATTAGCAGCCTAGCTAGGAGTTAAAAACGAGTCCCATTATGAGTCATTCATGTGGTGGTTGTCTTTGTTTGCCCCAGTGGTTAGTAAAACTTCCTGGGCCCTGACTTAACTATAACTTCTGCACATCTGTTTGCCAGAATATATAACATGACAGCATACATTGAATGGGTTTGAGATGTTTTAAGCAACACCAACCAGAATATCCCTTTGAAAAATTTTGATATGAGAACATTTTTGTGAGCTAACATATCCTAGCTATGTGTGAGCTTACAACTGAATTAGTAGTTTCAACCAAGAATTATACAATATATATGCAATGCTTATGCTTACAACCAACTAGTGGTTTCAACCATGAACCACGAGGATTATACACCCCCCACCATACAGGATAACGACACCCCATCACCTCGCACCTCGTGCCACATGTTCATGGTCGATCCAGATATCAGCGTTCATTGCATGCATGATGAGAAAGCTAAAAGGTGAGGGGGGGTTTGACTTGATATTTCGAGACATCCACCAAACATTTTGTAACCCTCCTTTTTGAGGGGGTAGTATCTACACATGTTGAGATAAGATAGTTTGTGCTAAATTATAAAGTATTTATACCAAGTTTTTCATCTTAAGTTGTGAAATAATTCTCTGTTCCATTTTCAGTAAATGTTATTTATATTTATTTGTGTTGTGTTTTAATTATTATTTCAATGCTACCCCACTGGTTTAAAACTTTGCTTCATTTATTTGAGCAAACATAACTTATTTCTAGTTGTGAATGAGCTCTGTTTATTACAACCATTACTATGACACCAACTAATCAACAATAGTGCATATTAGACTATTAATTACCAGTTCCAAACAAAAGAGATTTTTCCCACCCCCTGGGTTGCTAATTATAAATTAAAAAAAACAAGTTCCTTCGAACCACATATTGGGTCACCCTAGGGTCTCAATTATATAAGTTTCAATCTTCAGCATTTGATTGATGTCAAGTTTCTGTTCATGGATGGTTATAGACTGTGCCAAATTATTTAGGTATAAGACTTATACGACTTAAATTTATAATTATCGGTAATACCCGTGTTATTTAAATATTTTTTATATTCTTACTAATGTGGTAAGGTAAGATGCGCATTAAAAAAAGTAGTATTTGATTTGGAATTGGTAGTTAAAACTTACTATTTGATTTGGAATTGGTAGTTAAAACTTACTATTTGATTTGGAATCGGTAGTTAAAACTTATTATTTGATTTGGATTGTTATGTTTGCGATTTTAGATTTAACAAAGAAACAAAAGATTTGTGCTTTCGCGTCATAGTGATTGAACAATGGTTGGAACTATAATAGACATGTTTGCCAACTTACCATCGAACTACTGAAGTATTTGATGTAAACTTAAACTTTGTGTTGGAACTTAAGGAGTTTAACTCGCTTTGTGTCTGTAATTGATGTCACACTGTGGAACATCCTTATTATCACTGTGTGTTACACAGTTGTATAGAAATATCCGAAGTGTCTCATAATACCATGCATATGTGGTATCACAGGGGTCGGCAACCTGCCGCTCTTTCATCCTTCTGATGCGGCTCTTATTAATTATATTGCTACTGTAGCGAGCGCTTAATAAGTTTAACACCCATGCATAAGTGAAACAAACAGAAGAACACTCGTGTCTTTATCTCACACAGTGTTGTTTTCCTTTTATTGCGAAAATATTATTAATTTTGCGGCTCCCAGTGATTTTATTTTGTGGAATATCGGTTAATAGCTCTTTAAGTGCAACAGGTTACCGCCTGTGATAAAAAAATATAAGTCAATTGTTCTTTTCTGTAAATTCTGGGAATCAGAATTGAGAATCGATTCTATTATAAGAATTGCATGAATTGTGTTGAATTTGAAACTTGTCATCGAAATTTGAATAAAGCTGAGTCGCCTTTTGTATTGTTCCTCACAATATGATTTGTGGTCATGGTTATATGACAGAACAATGCCTAATGTAAGAGAACAATGTGTCAGAACCATTCATTTCTGCACCCCAATCAATATATGATTTATTAATTATAAAGTAATTACTTTTGAGTTGAATAATTCATTAAGAACTAATTATAAATTACTTTCCAGGTTGTATCATTAAAAGTGAAAAGTTAATCTCTAGTTTGTTTTCACATTTTGCAAAACACCCATATTTTAGCATTTACTGATAAGGTATCGATATAAAATTAATATAAATTTTTTTACAAATTTTTTCAAATAGTTAAAAAATGTTATGTATATCACACAGTATATTGGAATGGATAATTAAAATATACAGACATAGTGTGTTGGCTTGTTGTTTGCGTAGGAGTGCACTGTGCACAAGTGCATCATCTTTGTAAAATACATGTCGTTTTGTTTATAAAGTTAAATTTTAAGTTTAATATTGTTAAATTAAATAATTTAATTTCATGTTGTAGCGCCCGGTAAACTGTTCTAAAGTCGGTATGAATATAAACAATAAACATGAATGAAATGGTAAGGTTGAAAACCTGACCAAGTAGCTTGGTGGGTTAATGCGTCACCTTTCAGCAGAAGGGTTGCAGGTACAAAACTGGTCGGTTGTGTTCTTGGGCAAGGCACTCAGCAGATAGGGATGCACAATATAGAATTTCGAATCTTTGAGATTCGAATCTCTAGGGATTCGAATCTTTATAAGCAATTTAATAAGAATAGTTAGAATTCGAAATTAAAAACGTAAAATCGCGGTTGCGATTCATCGCTCAACAAAAATCGTTCTTTCAATTATGCGAACGTCAGCGCAGCGTCTCTGTAGCGTGCGACAATAGATAAGCACGATTCGTTATCTTTTGCGTTCATATGACGCGCTTAAAGCGCGCGCACACACAAAGAAAGTAGGTCACTTTCCCCACGCTAATCACGCGGTTTATTGCACCTTTAAATATGACGCTATTATTGGAAGTTATTTAAAGACTAGACAGACTTATTTTTGGAAATATTTCTTCCACTTTAACAACTATGTTTTGAATTAGCACAAAAAATAAAATCTAAAATATTTAGTTATTATTTTTGTTGAATTTATAGTAATTATTTTAATACACTTTTCAATGAAAACTTAAGTTATGGGGGAATGTTGATTGAGTAAGTCCTAAATTTCTCTCAACACTGTATTAAAGCATATTGCTAGTTCTCTACACTTAATTAATATTCATATACTTTTCAGTATCTATTTTTTAATAGGAAAATATTTGCACAACCTAGCAAATTTAAATAAACAGTAAACATTCTAGAATAGGATTCGAAATTCTAGATTCGAAATGTATTATTCTAGAATATTCTAGAATACCTAAGTATCCTATATTTTGCATCCCTATCAGCAGACAATGCATGGGCCCAGCGGAATAATAGGTTTTAAAGGAACGCAACTATCATACACAACACACTGCAATATCTCTGGTAACCCGACGATGGACGCGAGGTATTCTGACGATTGCCCGTGTTATAACCCCCTTGGTTTTCCCATCCACAGGATAAACATGAATATCCTATCCGAACCATATTTACCCACCATCCCCCCAACATGTTGTATAACCCGACCCTCGTAGATTCGGATTGGAATGTTCCACGAACGGAGATACGGGTGAATGTGCGGAATTCCCCCGATCCCCCCGACGTATCCTTGCAGTAGTGAGGTTGTTGTACATGGGGCAGGATGCAGGTGACGCAAGTATCATCAGTGCAACAACCACCGACAGTGGGATAGGTGGGTGGTGTGGTTAGTATGTAGAGCAGTACAGCAGTGCTTCATGACTAGTGTGCTACGACACACTTCTGTGACCCAAGACAATGCTAGGTGTGCCGCGGGAAATAATAATATTTTTTAAACAGTTTTATAAAAAAGGATTTAAGTTTTTGCAAATTTGAATATTATCAGACTATTATTACGGAATGCTATGTGCTGTCAAAACTAAGTAGGTTTGTTAAATTATTACAGTGTTGACCAACTTTAATGTCGAAATAAGTATTTCTATTTTTTTTACCTTTTTGCTATTTCTATGCCACAGTAAACGATGACCAATCAGGATCGAGCGTTCTCATTGTGGATTACAATCAACTCGCCCATGCGCGACTAACGAGGGGTGAATCGAGTTTACCCCCCGGTCGACGGGTGTCGTGGTCAACCACCAGTGAAAGGACATACTCCACTTTGGAACGTAAACTTTCAAGGTACAACTGCCCCGAATGCCGCCAAACAACTGCCCCCTGGGACCAAATGGAAAGCTATTAGTTAGAATAGGAATGTGATTTTGTATGTTTGAGAATTTAACATTCATATTTATACTTAAATAATAAATGACAGAAATAGTTGGGTTTATACAATTGGCCATCTGTATAGCTTGGTAGGTTATTACGTCACCAAATTGAAGGAATGTCCAATTTATATAACACACTGAAATATAGCTCTGGTAACCCGACGGTGGGCGCAAGCTATTCTGACGCTTACTTTTGTGATAACACTTCTTGCGTTTTTCCATCCATTTGGATAAACATGAATATCCTATTGATAGCCTATTTAGGATTTTTTTAATAATATTATTTTGTAATTAATTCAAAATGCAAATACCCATATTAGGTTGCTACTCTAATGATTTTAGGTTCTATATATAAATATACTAAGTCAATCACCAAGACTTTTGTTAAACGTTTATTCCACTGTTTTGCATGGTATTGTTTCGTTCATACAATGATATAAGTACCAATTCAATATTAGATAAATTGTGGAGTTCTAATAATTATTTTAATTTTTTATGACTTCAATTTAATGGTCATTATTAGAACATAGAAATCATATTAACAGTAGCACGGATGAGTCGTCACGGTTGAGTCCACGCGTGCTATTCTCGACCAATCAGGATGGAGGAAGAAAGGATCAACAGAATG